>CM038793.1:114776311-115370574 GCA_021764765.1 Vicia sativa
TCCTTTGTTGTGTATTGTGATGCGTCACTGTCACACCCTAAATTTCATCTTGAATTTTTTTCATCTAATTCATTTGCATCCATTATCCTTTTATTATTTAATTTAGATATCAATTTTATTTACTATTGAAATGTCATGTTTTGATTACTAAATAATTTAATATTTTTTAGAAGATAACAAACGGTTAGATTTTGTTTCAATTTGGTTACATTTATAACCCATTTTTTTAAAAGCTAATTTCTAATCAAATATCCATTAAGTCCACTTCGTCCATTAAACTCATTTTGTTACTCACTCACATCAATTTTGTTCCATTTAAATTTTTATTGTAATTATTAAATTGACTAATTTTTATTTTAATAGATAGTAATATAATAATTATATCGGTTTCAACATTCATCCCTTTTACATAGATTAGAGTTACAGTCCATACTTGTTTCTTTAGGTTGTTTTTTTACACTAATTTTATTAGTACATAGTACACCTTATATAATTACTGTATAGATTAAAAATAAAAAAATGTGCTTGGCTTTGTTGTGCGGTCTCCACCACCATCTATGTACCACCTATACAACCTGCAAAAAAATAAAAAACTAGTACAGAAGTTGCAGATTTACATTATTTATTTTCTTTGTTTTTGTACATAGAAATATCTTTAAGAAAACTCAAAAAAAAAATGTTGTTACTGTTTCAAAACATTTCCACTACTCCTTGCCACCACCTATTGTACAAAACCTCCAAAAATCATTTCCACTACACCTCCTTGCTCCCACCATCTTTGTAGCACACCCTGCAAAATACAGAAACAAATTCAAAAAAATTAGTACAACTTGCACCTCAAATTCAAGCCACTCCACTACCTCCTCTTCCTCCACTACCACAACTTGTACTCCATCTTGTACCTCAAAACTTGCTGCCTAAGATCATTTATCCTTGTCCAATTCTCCATTCTTCCCTCACTTAATCTCATTCTATAAAACCACCCTTCCATGTTCTTCACAAAGACAACAACAATCTTACACCCAAAATCTCTGCAACCTCCATAAACCAACAAATACAACACATAAATTCTGCTCAACTTTACTCATTACCACATAAAAACACCACAAATCCACAATATCACGACCTTCAACACCATACTCCCTTAAACTTTCAAAACCTCACATCATAACCTTCACCAACAATCTTGCAAACCTTCATCACACCAACCTTCAAACTCCTTTAAAAAAAACAGTAACCGCGCAGAAACCTTACTCCCATCGTAATCCTCAACAAACCATCTCTAAACCACAACCGTCACCTTTACCATCCTCAAAACCTCTGCCAAGCTCTTAACTTCACTCACGGTATTCAATCCAATCTATCTTTCTATACTCCAACAACACAAAACAGAAGCAAAATCCAAAACAAAACGCACAGATTCAGATAGAAGACGCAGTCAAAGAAGAAAGGATTCGTAAGAGTAAATACCTGAGTTTTCGTTTCATATCATTTTTGTGTTGTGCTCTTGTTTATACGTTCCGATTGCATTGCTGTTTCTTTTTCCATTTTTCTTTTTCATAAAATTGTTGTAATCTCTGAACAATCAATTGGGGCTGATCTGGGATCTTGAAAGGGGCTTAGGGTTTTCGTCTGTTGTTTTTGTTGAGTTGCATCTTCCATGGCCGTGCGTTTTGGAGATGAGGAAGCGTTGAAACTAAGTTTGAATCGATGGAAGAATAGAAGCAAACAGCGATAGAAAGCGTGAGAGAGTAGAGATGAGCGACATACAAGAGGAATAGGAAGTTTGTTTAGAAGTTTTCTCTCAATTTTAATTATATTTCTTTTGTTTTTTTATAATTTGACAAGTGGCTACTGTTAATAGGTTCTTTGAGTAAGTCTTTTGTTTTTATTAAAAGAAAAAAGAAGATTATGGTCTGTCCACGTTTTTTTAATTTTTAAAATTAAAGGAGAGAGATTTAATAGGTAACTTTGTTAGTAATTTGTTTTAGAGATTTCAATTAATAAAAATGGTTTAGAGGGATTTAAGGGGGTGGGACGATTTTGTCCACTTTTATCTCCATTTTTTTTAATTTCTTTTTTAATAAAAATAATTCTTTCTTTTCATCTTAAAATATTTTTTTAGTTTTTTTTAATGGTATTTCTTTTGTTTGTCAGAAAAATAAATAATAATGCTTCTCATAAGTTTTTTTTTTTTAGGAAGATTAGGAATATCACAAGTTGTTTTATTTCTTCAAATATCTTTAAAATGTCAAAAATATTTCCTTTCAATTATTTGTCTCTTAGAATTATTTTGTTTGTCGAATTATTTCACTTCTACATTTATTTAGATTTTTAATTGTTTCATCCCCATTTGTAAATTTGTACCCCCATTCCCCACATGATGTAATAGTTTAGTAATTATTTTATCGCTTTATTTATTTAATTATTCATTCACAATGCACAAACCAAACATTTTAAACTAATACTCGTGCGAGTCATTTTTAACCTTGAGTTGACAAAGCTTCGAAGCGTCGCAACGGCCACACATTTGTGCACACACCACGCTTTCTCTTGGGCTTACAATGAAACCTTAATTGATTAGTTAAACATTATTTAATTATCTAATTAGGTTATTTAAAATTTATTAGTCCATCTAATTAATTTTACTAAACTAATTACTTGATTAAATTTCGTTTAATTAGTCGATTAAATTTATTTCGCGCATGCACTTACACAATTGTTAGTTGCTTTATCATTTATGTGAGCCACCTTGTATGGGCTTTTAATTCATTTACTCGCTTGTATTTCATACTTGTATAATTATTACCCGTCTCATTTCCATTCTCGCACTTTGGTCCATATACCAATTTTAATCGTAGCCCAAATCAATTCTCTTCTCATCTTTAAGACCTTTCATAATAAATTCTCAAACCTCGATCCAACGTCAAGTGATTCTTCTCAAAAATATTTTCATAAATAAATATTCTACTTCCCTCTTCCCAAGCGTATGGTAGTCAGCCCTGTTTCGACCCTTGATCGTACGCTTGGTGTCTTTAATTGAACTTTAATAAGTGAACCCCGTTTCACCTCACTCTTTCCTCAATAAAACTTTTGGGTAGAAAAAGATGATTACGATGGTTCTGTCCACTCATCCGAGTATTTGGGGCGTTAGCCGTTGAACGCTTATGGTCCAGTACTTGTCTCCCACATAAAATCAATTCAAACTCATCAAACCTTGCCCACGTGCAAGTCATTTTTCAAACATCGCTCACATGCGACACTCATCGCTCCACGTACGATTAAGCTCCTATTTTACAAATAAAATCAACCAACCAACAAATGTTCTCGCAACCGAGAACTACGTAAGCTCTGACTTTTCCATCGCACTTGGGGAATACGTAGGCACGAGATTCTAACATCTTGGCGAGCACACTTCCAAAAATTAAAACATGTTTCTCTTTCCATTTCTCTATTTTCGCATAATAATTAGAAGATTGCAAATTTAATTTTAAACACACATAGAACTAAATGGATCCCATCGAGTACGATGGATGTGAGGGGTGCTAATACCTTCCCCTTGCATAACCGACTCCCGAACCCGCATCTCTTGGTCCTGATGACCATTCCTTTCCACATTTTCATTTCATGGGTTTTATCTATATTTTCCCTTTCCTCTTTAGGAATAAATAAAGTTAGGTGGTGACTTCATTGTTTCATTTGTTTGTAATCGAAATTTTTTCGATAGCGTCGACAGTCACTGATGGGATTAGGTGGTGTGTTGATGCAAGATAAGCAGGTTGTGGCTTATGCTTCGAGACAATTGAAAGTTCATGAAAGGAATTATCCGACTCATGATTTAGAATTGGCAGCTGTTGTATTTGTTTTGAAGTTATGGAGGCATTATTTATATGGTTCACGGTTCGAGGTGTTCAGTGATCACAAGAGTTTGAAGTATCTATTTGATCAGAAGGAGCTCAACATGAGGCAGAGGAGATGGTTGGAATTTTTGAAGGATTACGACTTCGGTTTGAATTACCATCCTGGTAAGGCAAACGTTGTTGCGGATGCTTTAAGTAGAAAGTCCTAGCATATGTCGATGTTAATGGTCCGTGAGTTAGATTTGGTTGAGCATTTCAGAGATTTAAGTTTGGTATGTGAAACCACTCCGAATAGTGTGAAATTGGGTATGTTGAAGCTGACTAGTGGTATTTTGGAAGAGATTAAAAATGGACAGAAGTCTGATGTTGGTTTAGTTGACAAGTTGACATTGATCAACCAAGGTCAAGGAGGTGAGTTCCGAATTAATGATAATGGTGTTATAAGATTTGGTAATAGGGTATGTGTTCCGGATGTTGCCGAGATTAGGAAGAGTATTTTGGAAGAAGGACATCGTAGCGGGTTGAGTATTCATCCCGGTGCTACTAAAATATACCATGATTTGAAGAAGTTATTTTGGTGGCCGAGAATGAAAAAGGAAATTGCTGAGTTTGTGTATGCTTGTTTGGTTTGTCAGAAGTCGAAAATCGAGCATCAGAAACCGTCGGGATTGATGGAACCGTTGTTTGTTCCGGAATGGAAATGGGATGGAATCTCTATGAATTTTGTGTCTGGTTTGCCAAGGACAGCGAAGAATTTTGACTCTATCTGGGTTATTGTGGATCGTTTGACAAAATCTGCTCACTTTATTCCGATAAGAATGGATTATCCGATGGAGAGGTTGGCAGAATTGTATGTTGAAAAGATTGTGAGTTTGCACGGTATTCCTTCTAGTATTGTGTCAGATCGAGATCCGAGGTTTACATCTAAGTTCTAGACGGGATTGCAGGAAGCTTTGGGTACTAGGTTACGTTTGAGTTCCGCTTATCATCCTGAAAGATGGTCGGAGACGGAGAAGCGATTCGATCGTTAGAAGATTTCTTTGAGAGCTTGTGTGTTAGAGAAGGGTGGAGCTTGGGATAGTTATCTACCGTTGATTGAGTATGGCTCCGTTTGAAGCATTGTATGGTAGGAGGTGTCGGACACCGTTGTGTTGGTATGAATCTGGAGAGAGTGTTGTGATTGGACCAGAAATTGTCCAACAGACTTCAGAAAAGATTAAGATGATTCAGGAGAAGATGAGGACTTCTCAGAGTCGTCAGAAAAGTTATCACGATAAGAGGAGGAAAGATCTTGAGTTTAGTGAAGGAGAACATGTTTTAATGCGAGTTACTCTGATGACTGGTATTGGTCGAGCTTTGAAGTCAAAGAAGTTGACTCCACATTTTATTGGTCCGTTTCAGATTACCAAGAGAATTGGGAAGGTTGCATATCAGATTGCTTTGCCGCTGTCACTTGCAAATTTGCATGATGTTTTCCATGTATCTCATTAAGGAAGTACATTCTTGATCCGTCTCATGAGATTCGGGTAGATGATATCTGTCTGAGAGAATTTGTTGTTGAGCGGTACACAATTGAGGACGGAAGTTGAAGCGATTCGAGGCAAAGAGATCGCATTAGTAAGAGTGGCTTGGGAGGACCAGCGGATGGGAATGTCACTTGGGAGCTGGAGAGTTAGATGAAGGACTCGTATCGAGCTGTTCGTCTAAGGTATGTTTTCGAGGCGAAAACTCTTTTAGTTAGGGAGAGTTGTGACACCCCAAATAATTCGATTATTAAATAATTATGATTTTTAATTATTAATTTAATTAGGAATGTAATATTTAATATTTTGGATTATTGGAAATCAATTAAATTAAATGGAAGTGGAATTATTGGTGGTGTGAAGGATAAAGTGAGGGTGTGAGGGTAAAGGCTCTACTCACATTATTATTTTATTTTATTATGATAGAATAATAAAAGGAATAAAAGGAAAAGAGGAAAAAATCCCTTTTGGGAAAAACTCACTGTACGTGCATTTGAGAAGAGGAAAAGGAAGGAGGAAAATTGGAAGTGTCAGAATTCGAAGAACCCACAAGGTAAGGGGTGATTTCGATCAATTAATGCGTATTATCGGTTTTGATATTCAATAGTATGGATCATAGTATGTTAGGAATCCCGGTTTAGAAATTCTAGGGTTCCGTAGAATTGTCCCTATTGTGTCGGATTGTAGGTCGGAAACCATTAGTGTGTCAGATAATAAATAGGAATGGTGAAATAATGTTGTTTGATGTTATAATGGTGTAAAAGGGATATATTTTGGTGTTTCTCATGTTGCAATTCGTATGGGAATGTTTGGAATTGATTTGGAATGGGTAAATGTTGTCAAAATAGCAGATTTTGATTCTGCAGGTCGTGGGAACCGGTTCCCAGTGAGAGGAACCGAGTTCCCAGTGTAAACTTTCAAAACTTCATAAAAATATGCGTGGGAACCGGTTTCGGTGGGGTAGGAACGGGTTCCCATACATTTTCGGGCGTGATTTTTGAACTTTGTGGGAACCGGTTCCTGCATATGGAGGAACTGGGTTCCACTGTAACTTTTTGAAAAATACTGAACTTTGAAAATTCATAACTTTCAAACCGTAAGTCCGTTTTAGTCGCCTTTTTGGACGTTATTTCTTAAATTAAATGATCTATTTTATGAAATGAAAGAATTTCCGTAACTTAAAATTATTTTGAAAATATGGGACTTGAAATAAGTGATTATTTATTCGATGTGTATTTGGTGTATAAGAGGTAGTGTACTGTGACATTGAGATATCCGAATGGTGTGAGTGAAAGGCATGTTTCTTTGTTGATTATGTGCATGATTTGTTGAGAATATCATGTTTGAAATTTAGTTCGATTATGATAGTTGGTGTATTTCATAGGTGATAAATGTTGCATCTTTGGTGTTGTGCGTGCATATGCATTTTAGTGAAGTTAATTCCCATTGTGAGAATTTGACTTGTATTGCCGTTAACCGATACAGGTGATGATGGGTGGTTAGGCTGGATTAGTGTCCGGTGTTTATGGACGAATCGATGGTTATTTATCCGGTTGATGATGGATCGGTGTTGGGTGACTAGGTCACGTGTTGGTATGTCTGGTGAGCGACTTTGTAGGTTTTGGTATCGAATGTGCGGATAGCAAGAGTCGCCACCGACTTTTATTTTATCCAATTAAGGGAAGGTAAAAGTACGAGAAAAAGACCTTCGTTAGATTACGGTAAGGAGAAAGTTATGAAAAGGAAGGTATTAGCACCCTTTCCATCCGTAGTTATCTACGGGCTCTTAGTTGCTCTTAGATCACTCTAAAAATTGTGCTTTCTGTGTGTTTGACAAAAATGTTTTGAAAAGGCATTTCACTTTGACTTTGTAATGATTCATGTAGGAATGTATACAAAGTGTTCGGAAATGTTTCGTTTTTTGTAAAGAGTTTGAACTTTGACAAAAGTGTGAGGTGTGAAAAGCATTTTGATAGAGCAAGCAACTAAAAGTCTTATCACCTACTCAGAATTGGTCGTTTTCGTGTTATTTTACGTTCCTTTAGAATAGTGATATCCATACCATTAGTTGGTAGGTAACTCCATTCGTTGGATGTAAGTGGGACATTCGAAGGAACATCGTATGGTCATAGAAAGCAACTTGTAGGAAGTATCCTAGCACATTCGAAGGGACTATCATCAATTTTTGTAGGCGACAATCGAGGGTCAAGATCATGTATTCGGAGGCGACATCATGGGTCTATGATATTTGTATCGAAGGGACTATGATGATATGTTTCGTAGGCAACGGTGCTAGAATACCTCTACGTTCGAGGGACATGACCAATTGAATTCGTAAGGCATCGAGAGAGAATTACCCTAAGGGGTGCATGTGTGAAAAAGAGTGTGTTGATTCAGATATTTTATCTTGAAAATTAGTGAGCTATGTTCAATTTTATCTTGCCATACACGCCTAATTACTAGCAGTTTATAGGGTGCGGAAAGATAAATCCTACGCTATTACATGGCTTTGGGGCAGATACATAATTTAAACTTTGCGGAAAATTAAAACCTAATTTAAACTATTACATCCCATAAACAGTTACATCATTGGAAAAATGAAAACGGTAAAAGAAAATGCAAAGCGGAGTAACACAGTAAAAGAATGAGAAATCGGAAAATACGAGATGAATCGAATGAGAGAAAAAATGTTAGAAAAATGCAAGTTTTTGAATGAGAAAAATATGACATGCTGGAAATAACATAAATATGCTAAAATAATTTTTTGGGATTTTTTGGATGCAATTTAATAATTAAAAATGAATTAAAAGTGATTTAAATGCCAAATTATGAATAAAAATAAATATGCATGCAAAATTGTATTTTTTAATTTTATAAATTAAATAAGTATTTTCAGAAAATAAATGCAAAAGGAAAAAATATTTTGATGATTTTTAATGCATGAAATAAAAATATGAAAAGAATTAAAATTGCATGAAAATATTAAATAAGTAAGAAAATAGAAAATAATTGAAAAAGTGAAGTTTGTAAAAGAAAAAGAATGGAACCGGTCCTGGTGTGATTCGAACCCACAACCTTTGAGAGCATCTTCAACAGGAAGCGTCTTAACCTCTGGGCCAAGTGGCGTTTGGTGTTGGAAAAGTGAAAATCAAACGTTTATGAATGTTGACGCGTCATGGTTATATTCAAGCGCGATCGCGTCGTGGACGATTATTTTGAATGGGCGAATCGAAGCTCTCCTCGTACGCCCAGTCCCTCGCGGTCCGCGATGACGGCAGCCTAGCTCGGTCGTCTTCTCCGGCGACCTCGAACACGAAACTGCAATCGTAAAATAAATGGAAGCGGTACCTACCCCTAAATCGGACCCTGAATCCACTTTGGTGATATTGGTTTCCTCTGGCGCTTGTATGATCGGTTCGATCGAAGCGAGAAGCCCTAACTATGGCATATCGTGTTTCTCACGTCGAGCTTGCATGTAATGGCGGATGTGACCTAATATGTGCCACGAGTTCAAACAAACACACAAGCGTTAACAATGCATGAATTTGTGAAATCAAAAACCAAAAATATACCAAATCGGAGCAAGTTGTATGGCACGATCTGGGCAGTTCTGGGCTTGAGTAAGTGATGCTTTTGCTTGTTGGGAACCTCCTGAGCACGTTTGGATGGCTGGCACACCTTGAATCTTGCTAGAAATTAAAATTCGAATTTCACAAGTTTGAGAAAATTTTTGCAAGAATAAGGGTTATGCTTTGAGCTAGGGTTTCCCCCTTTGTGCTTGCGATAAGTGAGTATTTATAGAGGATTTGAGAGAGAAAAAAGAGTGAAAAAAGATTGGTTAATCAATGTGCAATATTTCTCATTCAAATAAAATCAAATTTCCTTAAAAATTTGATTTTTTCTTTCCATATGTATGCTATCACGAAATTGGTATGGTTGGTGGGCTATCTTGGACCTCAGTAAGATATAAATCAACCCATTTGAAAAATATCTTATTTTCATATTTTATATGATTTAATTTTGAATTAAATGTTTTAAAATTCAAAGATAAATCATAAAAATAGAAAATTACCATAATAACATTTATGGGTCAAAAATGATGTCATGAACAAGGTTGGACAAAAGATTTTAGGCCCATTTGGAAAATTTTGCATTTTGACCAAAATGTCCTTTTGTGCAATTGTTCAAAATTGCCCAACTTGAATAGTGTATCTTGCTCATTTTCCACATTTTGAGTGTTCTTGGACTTTTGGAAAGCTCTATGCGTCCTATAACCAACCTTTTGGTCTCATCTCAATTGGAGTTTCCATGCTCAATATATCCTCAAAACAAAGGTTGACTTTTTGTTGACTTTGAAATTGACCTGTAATGTTTTGGGCCATACCTCTCAAATGAAGCATTTTTTGGATATTCTTGTGAGACATGAAGTTGTAGAGAATTGAATTTCCTTCAAAACAAGAGGTGGTGGAAAAATTTCTGATAAATTATGAAGAAGTTATGATCGATCAAAGTTGATTGACTTTTCACATAGAAACCCTAATTTAGAAAGTTTGACTTTTGAGCAAATCTTGAGTTTTCTTGATGAATCATGATCAACCCTTGATCAAATGATGAATGTAACTTCAAAATAAGGATGTTGACCAAAAATTATGAAGTTTGTTGTATGTTGACCACAATTGACTTTTGTCCAATCTGTGATTTTCAACCATCGAGCAATTATCGAGCAATCTTGACTTATGAGGCTTGAAACTTGACATGGAGAATCTTTGAAGCATATGAGGAGGCATGATGAACATTGGAGATGTTGGAAGTCCATCGGGTGAGAATTACCAAACCTAGTTTGGGTTGATTGTCTAGGAGAGGTTTGTCGATCATCTCTTGAGGAATCATTGAGCATGGATGTATGAAATATCTTGAGAAGATGGAGGGCAAATTTTGGGGTATAATGACTGCCCTGTTCAATCTTCTTGTCTTGGAAGGGTTAGATTGGCATGCGTGCCTTCGTGACACGAAAGTAGAAGATGATTGAACACTCAATACACTGAAAATTTGCACTCGTATTGGCGGATGATGCGGGAATGGGCTTCGGATGCCATTTGGAGAAAGTGGAGACTTATTTGGGGGATGAGTCGTCGCTAGACTCGAGAATGTTGATAGGAGAATTGACGGGGATGGGCTTAAGATGCCATCTGGAAAGGTCGATGTTGGGGAGTGAGCCGTACGCTAGGCTCTACAGATGTTCCTGGAAGGAGCACGGAGATGGGCTTAAGATGCCATCCGGAGGGAGTCGTATGTTAGACTTTGTGCTCACCTTTGAATGAAGTTATTGGTTTGTATTGGTTTTAACCAAATATGACATTCAAAGGTGGATGAACGATAAGTAGTCGGAGATGGGCTTAAGATGCCATCCAGGGCAACTGAGTCGTACGCTAGACTCTGTAGTTGTTGTTGATAATAAGAAGGGATCAGAATAAATCTTCGTGCCGATTACTCTGAGGGAGGTAGTAGTTGGCAAAATGTGGATATCTTCCTGTTGTGCATCGGTGTTGATCCATTGCTGTTATCGGAGGATAACCGGCGATCTTCAGATAGTTTTCCGTCGAGATTCGGGGCTTAATCTGGACCCGATCGTCGGAGGACAACGGGGCTGTCTTCGAGATAGTTTTCCGTCGAGATTGGGGCTTAATCTGGACGATCGTTGGAGGACAACGAGGCGGTCTTCGAGATAGTTTTCCGTCGAGATTAGGGCTTAATCTTGGACTGTTTGCGTCGAAGTGACTTTCACTGTTTTGGAAAAACAAGAGAAACTTTGATAGAATATTTGTTAGTCTTATGCAAAGTATGATGCATGACAATGTGTATGAATGACATATGCATGAATTATGACTTTATGAGTAATGTATGAATGATAGATGTTGTGGTATTTCAAAACATATCCATCTTGAAGAAGATGCGGATGTTACGTTTGGAGATTCGACACGCGAGGATGAAGACCACGAGAAGAAAGATAGCTTGATTCCTCCGGTGCACTATCGACCAAGTATTGGGCCTAGATATTGTTGAGGAAAGTAGAGATTGAAAACTTCGTTGTTGGAGATCTCATACATAGACCTATTTGGGGAGAGTGGGGAGGCAATTTGTTAGGGATCTTGCATGTAGACCCTGCTGGGAAAAATTAGGAGGCGCTCTACTAGGGATTTTGAGTGCAGATCTCGCTGGAGAGCGTTTGATGGTTGCTGGGAGACCGGGTTGGGGCCCGTTGGAATCTCTGATTGGGGAATAGAAGATGTAGATTTTCTCCGGTGCACTATCGACCAAGTCTCAAGTCAGGATACTGCTCTTTGGAGAGAAGAATTGTTGGGAGATATTAGCGATGATAAATACCTCGGCTGGGGATGAAGTGTTACTGCTTGGAGACTGATGTAACATTGCTTAGTAGAGTGGAATCGCTGTTCGGGGACTAACGTATACTCCGTTGAGGAAGGTTTGTTGTGAGTGACACTGTTGTGGGGATCATGCTCTGTGGGGAAATGCATTGGTGACTTTCGTCGTCATCCCAATTCCTAGAGCTGTAGTAATTACTTTTGTATGTCCACTTTTAGCATGTTTGTGAAGAGATTCTTATTGTCAAATGCATATAATCATTCAAAGCAAGCGTTGGACTTATTGCAACGACAACAACAAAATTGTAAGCGAAAAATTTGTATTCATTTGAAATGTGGCGTATGGCCAGTAGTTTGTACACAAGAAAGGTAAAAAGCTATCGGAAACAATCTCGTTAAGTTCCAACTATGCTAGTACTCATATATTTCAACTATCTCATCTCCTTCTTTGTCGGTAGAAAGTGAGTAGGTGATCTTCGCCATTTGAATCTTGAATCTTGATAGTAGTCTATACATGGGTGATCTGGCGAGACATAGTCGTGCGCTTAAATCTAACTTTTGCCTAGACCGCCCTTCGGGTTTCGGTTTACGGGATACCCTTTTTTCCCAAACCGCCTTTTCGGGTTTCGACTTGCAGTGTACATGTTTTGTATATATCCTTAACTTTTGCCGAACCTTTTGGTTCGCGGGATGCCCTTATTTTTGCCTAGGTCGATCGACCTAGCGGGTCTCGTTATCGTAGTATTTTTGACTATGTCTACGTTCACGAGGGTGTGGGAAGTCTTCATCATCCATGGTGCTAAGTATCATAGCTCCATAGGAAAACATTGTCTTGACTACAAGCGGTCCCTCGTGGGTGGGAGTCCATTTGCCCACAGGATCACCTTGCGGCGAGAATGATGCACTTGACTACTAGATCACCGACTTGGTAGACCGGTGCTTGACCTTCTTGTTAAATGCTCGATCATTCGTTTACGATAGATCATCCATGGCGGATGGATCGAGTCGTTTCTCATCAATCAAATTAATGCGGTCAAGGCGAATCGGATCAATCGTCTAACTCTGCGTCTGGAGGACTACGGTTGAGGTATCGAACCTCGATGGGTAAGGCGGCTTCCATACCGTATACAAGAGAAGGGGTTGCCCACATCGATGTTCGTCTTTGTAGTCGATAACCATGAAGAGCAAATGGTAACATCTCATGCCAATCTTTGTAAGTCCTTTGTCATCTTACGTATAATCTTCTTAATGTTCTTATTGGCGGCTTCCCTGCGCCATTCATCTTAGGCGATATGGAGAGAATTATGATGCTTGATCTTGGGTGAGTGCGAGTTCGATGATCATCTTATTGTTGAGATTGGAGCCATTATCGTGATAATCCTTTCGGGAGTGCCATATCGACGAGATAAGATTATGTTTGATGAATCGAGCCACAACATTCTTGGTAACAGATCTGCGAGGTACTTCTACCACTTGGTAAAGTAATCGATTGCCACAAGGATGAAGCGATGTCCGTTGGAAGGCGTGGGCTTAATTTCTCCAATCATGTCAATGCCCCACATTGCAAAGGCCAAGGCATTAGAACATTCGAGTCTTGAAGTGCGTGCACTTTATGCATAAATCTAGCATTTGTGACAAGATCGGCGTAGCGGTGACAATCGACTTCCATGGTGGACCAATAGTAACTGTTCTCGGAATCTTCTTAGCCATTGTATGTCCACGGAGTGGGTACCAAATCGCCGTGTAACTCTTCCATGATACGTATTCTTTGTTTTACGGTCTACAGTGGGTAAGCACAAGTCGTGGTTGCGCTTGTATAAGATGTCGTTGCTGAGGAAGAATTTGGATGCAAATCTTCTCATGAACTTTTTATCATTGACAGATGCCCCTGCGGGATATTCCTGTGTCTCAAGATACCTCTTCACGTCATAGTACCAAGGTTTCTCTTCTGTATCAAGCTCACAACAATATGTTGGTTCATCAAACTTCTCAATGATGATCTGGGTAGCCTCGTTGTCCCATCTGACCTTGAACATAGATGACATAGTAGCCAATGCGTCTGCCAACTGATTCTCTTCTCGTGGAATGTGATCAAAAGTAATTTCTTCGAAGTAGGGGATCAAACTCAAAACATGCTCTCGATATGGAATGAGATTCGGATGTTTCGTATCCCACTCGCCCTTAATCTGACTGATCACTAAAGCTGAGTCTCCATACACTTGTAAGAACTTGATTCTTAAGTCAATAGCAGCTTTAATACCCATGATGCACGCTTCATATTCGGCCATGTTGTTAGTTCAGCTGAAACATAATCTGGCGGTGAAAGGCGTATGTCCGCCTGTAGGGGATGTAATGATGGCACCAATGCCATTGCCAAGTGCGTTCGAGGCTCCATCAAAAACCATGGTCCATCGGGATCCTTGTTCGGGTCCTTAAATCCGGGCACTGGTTCTTCTGTCGATGACTAACAAAACATCTTCATCGGAAATTGAGCGCATAGGCGATAGTCATCTATGGCTTGATGAGCCAAATGATCGGCTACCACACTTCCTTTGATTGCTTTTTGAGAAGTGTACTGGATGTCGTATTCGGTCAAGATCATTTGCCATCTTGCTATTCTTCCTGAGAGAGTTGGTTTCTCAAATATGTATTTTATCGAATCCATCTTGAAATCAACAAGGTAGTGTGAGTCAACATATCTTGTCTTAGTCGTGACAGCCAAGCCAAGCGTTGCAAGTTTTCTCTGTGAGTATCTTGTTTCACGATCGGTAAACTTTTGCTAAGGTAGTATATTGCATGCTCTTTTCGACCGAGACTCGTCATGTTGCCCCAACACACACCCATTGAGTTCTCTAACATCGGTACATGATGAGAGGTCTTCCTTGGTGACATCGGGATAAGAGGATTACGAAGGTACTCCTTGATTTTGTCAAAAGCGATCGCATCGTCGTTCCATTCCACTACTTGATCTTTCTTAAGTAACTTGAAGATCGGCTCACAAGTAGCGATTAGGTGCGCAATGATACGGCAATGTAATTCAATCGGCCCAAGAAACCTCGACTTCCTTCTCGATGCAGGCGGCATCTCTTGAATAGCTTTAACTTTAGCGGATCGAACTCCTAGGAGTTTTCGGATCGGACTCAAAGGTGCAATTGTTGGGATTAAGTCTCGGTCTATACTTCTTCATCCTATCAAGCAGTTTACAAATGATTAAGATATTCTTCTTACATTTGTGATCGAGCTATCATGTCATCAACATAGACCTCTATTTCGTGATGAATCATGTCATGAAATAATGTCACCATGCCGATAAGTGGCGCTGCGTTCTTTAGGCGAGCGACATAACCTTATGAAAGTGCCCTGTGTAGTAGTCTTTTCCATGTCTTGAGAGCCATTTAATCGATTGTAGGAGAAACCATCCATGAAAGAAAACCTTATCTTGGCGGTGTTGTCAACGAACATCAATATGAGGAAGTGGAAAATCGTCTTTCGGACTTGCTTTGTTCGGATCTACGTAATCCACACACATTCGTACCTTGCCATCCTTCTTAGAGTACGGGTACCACGTTGCAACCTTGTGGATAGGAAGTATGACTAAGCTGGCGTTGAGCGCTTCATAACTTGACTTTGATTTTCTCGACATCTCGGGGCGCATGCGGCAGACCTACATTTCACTAGGGAAAACCCTCTTTTGTCGGCAATCGGTGTACCACAATATCAATGTCAAACCGGAATGTCTTCGTATGACCAAGCAAAAACCTCAATATAGTCTCATAGCATCGAACCAACCTTTCTTTAACTTGTTCTCAAGACCGCTCCTATCTTGATCTCTTTTATGTCTTCGTTAGTACCCAATTCACAACCTCGACTTTCTCTTCATGTGGGTGTATAACTCGATCTTCTTCTGTGCGATCGACAAGTTCTCTGGTACTTCACAATCTTCCTCACTTCGTCTTGACTTGGTAGATCGGATTATCGAAGTCATATTTAACAATAGCATTTGTTATTAGCGAGATTCGGAGTGATTACGCGGTGTATCACGTGGGTGTGTAAGAAACACATAGCTTTTTGGAGGGTGATAAAGTAAAGAAAGAAAACAAACAATTGAATGCAAAGTCCAGCATTTATTGAATGAAAGCATGAACAACAGATAATAACCCTCGCAAACCATGATGCCGGGCAAGACACTAGGCTTTCAAAGTTTATTGTTCAAAACATAAAGAAATACGAAAAGCAAAACAAAACAGAACAATTACTCTGGCTAAAGGAGATTGGTATAGCGTCTTGATCTTCCAATTCTTTGAGCCCATTATGCAGGTTGGGAAGATCCACTTGCGATGTCGAAGTCGTGGTGGTTGTCTTCTATAGCATGGATTCCACTCGTGATGCGGAAGGGAGGTTGGCCGACACGTTCGCGGCGTATCATCTTGACCCTCGATGGTGAAGCCTAAACCGGTCTTGTCGGTTGAAAGGAAGATCGGGGGCGACCCCAAGCGATACTACCTCCTTGTTCGACTTGAGCATCTTTCGGTGGCGCCATTAAGGCGGAACTTGCGTAACCGGGGTGAGGAGATTCAGGGCATGACTCGGGTATTGTTTCAAAAGCTTGACGGGGTCTCGAAGAATTCTCCTTCCATCTCAAGGTATCGGAATGTAGATGATGACCATATACTCCTCTTCACCACATCTTTGTAACCTTCCCTTCTTTGGGTACTTGACTTCTAATGCAAGGTAGAGTAGCAGCGTCGCCACATGTATCAAGAGCGTCCGGTAGGCAAGAGTAAGTGGGCGAATATCCATGACAAAGTGGAGTCAAAGTGGGAACCGACTTTAGTGATGAGCTCTCCAATCTTGTTTGATCATGCATAAAATCCTCGGCCGAGATGGATGCTTGGAGGGAAGATTGTAGGGATCGAGATAGGTCTCGACCATAAAGAGGAGATCTATGTCCGACATGGGTCTCGGGAAAGACATGAGGGCCGGCTAGGTCCGGTGTAGCTCGGCGAGATACTCGAGTATGAGCGATTGAATAGGCGTTATGAAGATGAAGAGTTCCTAGAGTCTTTATGAGGCGTTACTAGTGAATGATTACAAGCACATGACTAACTCCTTGACTTCAAGGCCATGGTTAATGGTTTGAGGCCGTTCTGGAAGGAAGAAATAGCTTCAAGGAAGGAATGGTATAAATAGGGCTCACCGGTGAGATAAGCAAGGCGATGATAAGCTTGGAACTTGAGTTCGACACTTGAGCTTCAAATCCTAAAATCACTTTAATAAGGTTTTCCTGCAAGAACATTTGGCGCCACCGTGGGGCCTCGGTGAAATCATTCCCGGGCCGCTGGCAAAAACACATCTGACGATAATGTCTCGAACATCACCAGATCCACGAATCTCACTCGATTCTTGGCCATGATCGATGACTGCGCGGACATAACGAAAAACCGGGATAACGTTCAAGCCCTTCAAGCGAAGAGCTTGGATGAAGCGGAAGGATCGAAGTAGAACCTGGAGCCGCAACCTTTGTCTCGAGGCAATGCAGGAGGATGCCGTTCGGATAATTTCAAACCCCTGTCTTTGGCATCATATGATGGCAAGGCGGACCCCATAGCACATCATCGCGGTTAACAACACAATGGCACTTATTGGGTAACCGAGCTCCCTCAAGTGCAGGCGATGGCGTACCTTGAGAGAATCGGCCTTGCTTGTGGTATATGGGGCTTCCCGGTTGTGCGTGGTGAGCTATCAAGACTTCAACGGAAAATCATTCCATTTCGACTAATCGTCGCCATAGGTAGCCAATACCTCCCTCTTCACGTGAAACAACGCCTTAGAATCTCTCGGGACTTCATGGCTAGATTCGAGGAGACTATCAAGGTCTCACATCCTAATCGGGAGATATTTGTAGCTGCGTTCGGCATAGCCTTAAAGTAGGCGGTTCAATGAGTCCTTAGCCCAAAGCCGCCAAGAGCATGGGCGAGATCATTACTCGAGCTGAGTGCTACGTGAAGGAGAAAAGTAACATGGAGAAGCGAGCTCAAGATTCTAAAAGGCGAGGGGCGGGGCGTGACGAGCAATCCGACCACGGATACTACCACCACCGTGAGCGAGCTCGGGCAGGCGACCTCGCGCCCCGATCGGCTTTCGGCTCCAGGAGGCGTTACACCCCTCAACACGAGAAGGAAGATATCCTCGGGACGTCGGTCATTTGAAGCTACTCACTCCACCTTTGTGGTAAGTGGGTGCTTTTCAGTTCTAGGGGTGATCGGGAGCATGGTGTGATTTCATCGTCTGAAGGACACACCAGGTCCTGCGTACAGTGCGGAGGAGATTGAAAAATTAATTCAAGAGGAAAACTATCAACATATGAAGGAGGACCACAGGCGGACCGGCAAGCGGGATTCATCCCACGGCGAGACTCGGCTTCTAATTCCGGTCAAGAAAGGGCAAAGCGGTGGAAGAGGTGAAAAGCGAGATCAACCCGGCATACTAAACACCATCTCGGGGGCTTTGCGGGAGGCGGCTCACTAGTTCACGGAAAAAGATATGCTCGGGGTTAGGGCGGTGCCGTATTGGAACCTCGAGGTTTGATCCGGGTGGTAACCTTCTCGGGAAGATGCCAAAGTTCTACCACGAAAATGATCCTATGGTGATTGAGGTGCGGATCGGGATTGGGCGTTAAGCGTGTGTGTCGATCCGGGAAGTTCGCGGACGTCCTCTCTGGGAGGCCTTCAAGGGTATGGGTTTCGAGCCAAATGAGTTGTTACCTTCGGTAGGACTCTTGTCGGGTTCTCCGCGGCGGTGCGAGTTGCAGGGTATCTCCCGTACTAACTACTTTCGGAGAAGAAAATGCCAAAGCCGTTCGAGTTAGGTATTTGGTGGTTAACGTCGTCACCTACAACATTATCATCGGGCGACCTTCGTTTAATGCACTTGGCGGTATTGTCGCTTGTTCTTGACTATGAAGTATCCCTCGGCAGCAGGCGTATCGGGGTTATCCGTGGAGACCGGGGTTGGCCGGAAGTGTTATAAGGACAATCGAAGGCTAAGAAAAGGTCGGGTCCATCGAAGCTTCTCGAAAACAGTCGGCATGGTCGATATTGATCAAGAGAAAGGAAGAGGCGAGGATGGACTTACTCCTCGGGAGGAGGTCAAAGGCGTTCGATTGGCCCGTTGCCTGCAAATTACCCACACAGGAGCGCGGTTGACAAGGAGGAGGAGACCAAGATAGTCCGGTATTAAGGAAAAATCTAACCTTTTTGCACGGAAGCCATCGAATATGCGGGCATGACCCGAGATCATGTGTCATCATTTGTCAATTGATCCGGTCAAGCCGGTGTCACTGAAGAAGCGGAAGATGGGGAAGAAGGGACAAGCCGTTTCGGAGGAAGTAGGAAAGTTGTTGGCTTGGTTTCGTGAAGAGGTGCAATACCCAACTTGGCTATCAAGCGTTGTTATGGTGAAGAAGAAGAATGGCAAGTGGCGGATGTGTGTGACTTCACAGAGCACTGAACAAAGCATGCCGAAGGATCCGTATCCTCTCCCTCACATTGTTGGTTGATCGATAGTTCTTAGGGTTTCGCCTCTAAGTTTTTTGGATGCGTGCTAGGTACAATCAAATCAGGATGAACACGGTGATCGTCAAAGCGACCTTCATGTGAATGAAAAATTTTATTCTGAGTTATGCCGTTTGGTTTGAAGAGCCGTGCGACCTACGAGCGATAAATATGGTGTTTGCCCTCAGTTGGTGAATATTGAAGTGTATGTGAGCGACATGGTGATAAAAACCACGTTGGGGAAGACCATGTGATAGACATTAGGGAGACCTTGGCGGAGGCGGAAATTCAATATCGCTTGAACTTGGGACAAGTGTACATTGGAGTTCAAGCCGGCAAGTTCACAGGTTTCATGCTCACAAATCGGTATCGAAGCCAATCCGAGATAAGTGTCGAGCGATCATTGACATGAGGTCCGACCTCGTCTGAAATGCAATGACTAGCGGCGTTTGGCGCGTTGTCTCGTTCTTATCTTTTAGGGGACAAGACCATTCATTTCTTCTCGGCAATTAAGAAGAGCTCGGTTTGAATGGACGGAAGCATGTGAAGAAGCATTCAATAGGGTAAAGCAATTCATCGGCGCCTCCGGTGCTAGTCGGACAAGAAGGTTCTCAATTGACACTTTACGGAAATGGCGAAGGGCAATCGGCTACGTGTTGGTACAAGACACGGATGAAGGAGGCGTCCGGTATACTTTGTGGTAAGGTGTTAAAAGGCGAGACCGAGATACCATAAGATAGAAGGCGGCCTTGGCGCTTGTGACCCTTGCGCAGCTTCGGACATTACTTCCTTGGACACACCGTCGGTGTGAACTAATTTTCCTTTGAAGCGGTGTTGAGAAGCGGACTGGCGGAAGGATGGTGTCTTGGGTCGTGGAACTATCGGAGTATGAGATCGGTTTGGTCCTCGTACCGTTATCAAATCCCAATCTCTGGGCGATTTCATGGTGGAACTTGTCTATTCAGAAAGGATTTTACTTAGAGGTGGATTACGTCATCGATGGCTCCTCTAATCTCAAAGGTAGTGGCGCGGGGTAGTTACGGAGGTCCGGAGAGGTGGTGCTTGAATACTCTTTGCATTCGGATTTTCTCTGGTAACAACAGAGAATCTGAGCTTTGTTGGCGGTCGAGGTTAGCTTTGGAAGTAGGGGTGGCCGCGCTTCGTCCGATTCTGACAATGGTGGCGGACAAGTGGGCCGAGTCGTTTGATCAAGGACCCCATTTTGGAGAAATATTTGCGGTAAACCCGTTTCATTGAGTCGTGATTTGAGTTTTCGAAATATGTCATGTGGCGGGAAGAAAATATCGAGCCGATGTCAGCATTGGCTAGTTCTAAGTTCGGGATAACAATCGGTCATCTGTGGTACTTCGATGCCAGTGTTGAAAAGAATCCGGCAATTATTGAAGGAGGGCGCTTTGGATGAGCCGATCGTCCGTTATCTACAACAAGATAAGTTACCAGAAGTTGAGAGAAAGCGAATAACCAAGCTTTCATCGGTTTCTTGGACCGAAAGATAAGGGACACGGCCCATGTCGGAAGTGCGGCGAAAGCGAAGAATGACCGAGACGTTTCAACTTGCGGGTGAAATCAGCGAGTTCAAGGTTGGAGATTTGGTACTTAAAGAAGATAGCCGATCCTACAAGAAGAGTAAGTTAGATGCCAAGCTGAGAGGGACCATTGAGTCTCGGAAGAATTGCAAAGCAGACCTATAAATTGGAGGCGTTGGACGGATCGAATTACAAGGACTTGGAATGTTTGCAAGTCTTAAATTTTATTTTAGTTAAATATATTTATGTAAAAATAATTGGTGTACTCTTTTCCCTAGGCAAGGGCGGGGTTTTAATGAGGCATCTATCTAATGAAATTATATTACGACATCGATGCATGGCGACAAATGGCGACGTCTTGCTAAGCTCGGTCTAAGGATAGTCTTCGATCACGGAAGAGCTCATTCCCATGGAATACTCCTTGGTCAACCTCGGCATGAGGCTCACGAACCCTATGGCGACGTCTTTGCTAAGCTCGGTCTGAGATCGTCTTCCGATCCACCGAGGCTACATTCCCATGGAATACTCCTTGGTCAACCTCGGCATGAGGCTACGAACCCTATGGCGGCGTCTTTGCTAAGCTCGGTCTAAGGATGCGTCTTTCGATCCGGAAGGCTCATTCCCATGTGGAATACTCCTTGGTCAACCTCGGCAGGGCTCACGAACCACTATGTGGCGTCTGTTAAGCTCGGTCTAGATAAATCTTTCGATCACGGAAAACTACATTCCCATGTGGAATACTCCTTGGTCAACCTCGGCGAGAGGCTATGAACCGTTGGCGGCGTGATGCTAAAACTCGGAGCAATCTTCAAAGCGTATGGAATAAAAACATTTTTCTTGAAGTTGCATCTAGCGTTCCTTAACACTTTCTCGGTCTCGGCAAATCGGGATTGACGAGAGATGCATGGGGTTCTGAACAAATGTTATATGTTTTCTCAAAAACCACTAGGATTGCTTATTGCATCCACGTGGCTTGGGGGCTCGTAAATACTACATAAAGTTATAACTAGGCAAAAATTAATAGCGAAAATTGAAAGCAATTAAAGTAGCCGATGGGCGAATATTCAAGTACAAATTGCATAAGCGTGAATATTCATCTGAATGCATCCAAAGGATGACTAACTATGAAAACAAAGAAAGTCGGGGATTGGGGTCGGGGTCGGCATCCACCTTAGCGTTCTTCGCCGACATCCACCTTAAGCGTTTTCTTAGCTAATAGTGGTCTCGCTATCATCTTCATCAACCTCCACCGACTTCCCATCTGATGGTCTTGAAGTAATCAACCTCCAGAGATATCTATGTCGGGTATAAGCGATTGACTTGAGCTTTGCACGATCAAAAGCTAAGTCCCCGGCATCGACATACCATAGGATTTCTTGATGCTTCCTTGACTGGAGCATGATTTTTGAATCACGGAACTTGATGGACATGGGCGAGCTCATCTTCAAGGTCTTTATCAGTTTGCGCAAAAATTCTTCTCTTCAAGATTTGTGATGTCATCGGCAGCTTCGAGTTTATTCTTGAATACATTGTTGGCGTTGAAGGGCTGCTCGTTGTCATTAACCTTTTGACCTCTGCCTCGGATCGGTCTTTTTCTTCTCCACGGTCACGAGACTCGAACAAACTTGGTGGTACAGCACACCTCATCGGTATGAGCTCGGTTTGTAGTGATCTCTGCGAGCCTAGATTAGTCAATTTTTCACATCGGTTGTGGCATTCGGATGATCATCGAAACTTGAGGCCCTCAAATCAGTAGCCAGGCAGATTTAGAAGAGGCATGACCATAGCTACCTCCAGTGTCCTTTAGAAATTGGAGATGGCCCGGTCTGCGAGTTGGTCTCATTCCCCATAACGGTCTTGACTTTTTGGGATAGGCTCGGGCTGGTTTTGGTTACTGCAGGCGCGGTGGGGAAGCGGAGAGAGAATGATTGTTTGGGCGGTCACGGGTCGTGGCGTTTTTCTTTCTTGATTGCGCACTTCGATCCGGCCAAATTGGACTTGGACTCGGAGGGTCCACCGGCATCCATACGGCGGCTGGCGGCCATCACTTACATTCTTTCGACATATCGGTCATTTTGTGCATGGAAAATGAAACAAGCGAAGAGTAAGCATACAAATAAAGAAAAATAGAATAGAGCTAAATGAAAAAGCACCTAGGAGTGGGGACTTCCTCGGGAGATAAGGCAAGTAAATCCTTGACCGGATCGGTCTGAAGGTCGAATTTCTAGGGAAAGGATCTCGGAATCGCTCGGGCTATCATAGTCAAAGCGGGAAATAGGAGCGGATCCAAGTCCAATAAAGAGAACTTATGATGTATCATGCCATAAATAACATAAGAACAAGGAGGCCCACATCTAACTCGGATGAAAGCACTTTGTAGCCTTTGAAATTGGGTGTAGGCTTGGAGGAAACTTCTTTTTGGGATCTGCTGGTGGACCCGGCTTCGGGCTCGTGCTTTTATTTGAAGAAGAAACGAGACCAATGGTGGGGGTTATAGATAGGGCTTGGCATATTATTTGAAGGCCGGATGAAACCCCAACTGTTGGGACGAGTTGGGAGGAGCAAGGTTAATGGTGCGAGGATATCGGTCTCGAAGTCGGAGAGGAATTGAATGTCAAACTCCTCGATCACTCCGATATAAAAGTAAAACCACTACGGTTTGACCTCTTGAGGACGGATCATCTGAACCTCTCCCGGACTCACAAGACTCGAATCACGTCATCTTCGTCTCCTGTAGATGAGACATTCCTTAAAGGCGTGGGCGGATTTCTTCATCTTGTATTAGGCTCCATTTAAAGCCTCGACTTCTCCTTTGATCAGACGGTTGGTTTCCATTATAAGCTCCACAGAACAAGAGTCGGTCGAGTCACTATCAGTAAAGACTTGGTGAAACCCTATCGTGACTCTCTTTAGGTGGGTTATTATTTGAGCATTGCTCGTCTAGCATGCATTCCTCAAGCAGGGTTTCGTTCTTCGTTTCCTAAGTGGATTTTGACCAAAATCATCGCATTCCCTAATGACCATGTTTAGAATGAAACAAAAAGCAATGTAGGAAAAGAGGATACACGAGTTTGATGATCGATCGTGAAAGGATGTGTTTGAAATGGCGGCAAAAGAGCGCGATGGGATTTGAAAATTTGTAGAGAAGGATTTCTGGAGAGCAATTAAGTGAAATATAATGAGTAGGAGAAAGGGTGGCGTGAAATCGGGTTTCCTATTATAGGGCAATCATGCAAAAAATACAAGTGACCGTTGAATTTGGTGTCACGTGGGTCACGTGTCACTTTTGGGAAAGTTTGAAAATATAACACATCTCGCTAAAGGATTAAGGGTTCATTGTTTGGTGACCGCAGTTCAAGCTTAAACCGGCGACCAGGGGCTATGATCATGCATAAAATCCTCGGCCGAGATGGATGGAGGAAGATTGTAGGGATCCGAGATAGGTCTCGGCCATAAAAGAGAGATCTATGTCCGACATGGGTCTCGGGAAAAAGCAGGGAGGACGGCCTGGTCCGAGTGTAGCTCAGCGGGTACTCGGTATGAATGATTGAATAGGCGTTATGAAGATGAAGAGTTCCTAGAGTCTTTATGAGGCGTTACTAGTGAATGATTACAAACATGTAACGACAACTCCTTGCCTTCAGGCCATGGTTAATGGGTGAGGCGTTCTGGAAGGAAAAATAGCTTCAAGGAAGGAATGGTATAAATAGGGCTCCATGATAAGCAAGGCGATGATAAGCTTGGAACTTGAGTTACGACACTTGAGCTTCAAATCCTAAAATCACTTTAATAAGGTTTTCTGCCAAGAACAACATTAGCTTAGAACCATCAGCTCTCACAATTATGTCACTGGGTCTGAACCAACCCTTCGACATCAAGCGATCAAAAGCGGTCTTTGGTAGGATGTTCGAGAGCGAACGGTATCCACAAGACATGAGACAATGTAGTGCCCTTGCATTCAACGAGAGATGTGCAAGGCTTTGTTGGCTTCTTTCCGGGAGTCGGATCAACATCGTCGAGAAGCCTAGGCCGTTGTTTGCAGCCGAGCTAGCAATACAAACTTCAAGTCGGTGGTAGTGTCTTGCACGTGAGCATTCTTCGAAACTTCACCAAGGCATTAGCATGAGCCTCAAAGCACAAGAGCGAGCAAGCATGGAGATTTTGGACGGGTGCATCCCAATTGTTCCACAACATTGTAGTCATTTTCTTGATAATCTTGAAATTTCCTCCATTTCTTGTTTGGAGGTGTCTTGATAACTTCCTTTGGTACTTCTGTTTGAGCGGGATGAGTCTTGGTTCTTTCCCTCAGCTTGGGGAATGGATCGAATAGCGGAATGTGAGTCGCGATGTCTTTTGGAGGAGATATCTGGGAGAATACCCTTGGGTTGGTCACCTTACTAGATCCGGTGATGTTGTCAATGTCGGGAATGGTGGCTTTGTAAGATCTTCAATGGTCGGAGGGTCTTGCTTGACGCCATGATAGTAGACATCGACTCCATAATTCCAAGGGATAGCCTTGTCGGAGGAATATGGGCTGGTCTTGGAGAGTGATGATGAGAGGTGCCACTCTAGGCACGAGAATCGACAAAGGAAATCCTTATGGTGTTAACATCGACATAATCTTGGGAAATCGTCACCCCATCCGGTTACTAACATCTTCAATAGGAATCTTGTAGCTTTCGGGAGAAGTGTACTTCACCATGTAATCATACATTCCGCATTGGTAAAGTATCCCACACGAGATGGTGCAGTTTCATTCGCATTGTCAATCTTCAACTTAGATATTTCATCACCGACACGCACGGTGGTTTCGAAGTAGTATCTCACGGTTATCCATCATGCGAACTCGTCTTCTCGACCAAGGCACCATCGGTGCGAGATGGGCACAGCAATTCTTTGGGCATCTGGATTGACACCAGCTTGTAGCAAATTCTTCTTAACAGTCATCAGAGGAATGGTCAAGTCATCTATGTTGAAGACATAAGTATCATCCCCAACAGCATTGGAACTCTTGTCATGATTAGGCATAGGGCGTTGATCACATTCGGTCTCAGCGGGAGGTCAAACTCAATCCTTAGCTTCAATCATATCTTGAATCTTGTTCTTGAGCCAATAATCATCGATATTATGTCTGGGCTATTGGAATGGTAAGCACACTTAGCATTAGGATTGTATCTCGAGAGAGGAAGTGTTGACATTCGAGGAGGATCCCTCAAGGTAATCACTGCTTTCAACATGTGTTGCAAGGCTTGCGACAATGGCATGTTGATCTTAGTAAAGCTCTTCGTTGCGCATTACGGTTTGTCTCGTGAGGTTGTGCTGATGTAGGATTGGAATCCTGGCCCCACCATTGAGCACGATCGGTCTTGGCTCGGCTTTTCGACCATACACATTGGCTTCTTTCTTACCACCAAAGATCTTTTCGGCATTGGAAGATGTCTCTACTTGAATCTTTCCACTCTTGATACCACTTCAATATGCTCGCTGTCAATATCATTTCGGTGAATCCGGTGAAGTTTCAATCGGATGATTGAAGAAAGGGCTGTCGTTCCATAAACATATCAACCAACTCCCTATTGGACAAGGGTGGTTGAACTCTGCTAGATCTCTCCATTACGAGCATACTCCTTGAACTTCTCCTCCGACCCATAGACATGCTTTGTAGTTGCATGCGAGTGGGTGTCAATTCAACATTGTACTCATCTTATGCGAAAGCATCGCTAAGTCACTCCAAGTACGGATACGGTCATCTCTGGCGATAATACCACAATTGAGTTCGGACAAACTCTCTTGAAAATAATGCATCCACAACTTTCATCATCGGTGTGGGGATTGATCTTGGACATAGGATTTCAAATGCGACTTAGGGCAAGACATGCCATCATACTTAGCAAAAGTTGGAACTTTGAACTTGGGAGGAATCACAACACCATGGACAAGACTCAAATCATCAAAATTCAGCCGGACATCTTCAAGTTTTCCACAGCATTGACGGTCTTCAAGTTGCTTGTACTTGTCATCCTCATGAGTATTGGCCATCATCATAGTTCTTCTCAAGCTCGGTGACTGCCTTCACCATCACCCTTGTTACTTTGTTCGGTCTTGACACTTCCTTCGAGAGCTCTATCGGTGACCCTCTTAGGACCACCTTTGTAGCGTCTACCCATGTTGAGAGACCAACAACCTTCTTCTTTTGTTGATGAGCTTCTTGGATCTTCTTGGCCTTGGACCAAGGCGGTAAACATCTGCTGGGCCGAGCATTACGAGCTTGAAGATCTTTGAGTGTTCAAGAGCCATTTCTGCTAAAATAAATAGCGAGCAAATGAGAAAACCAATCTTCAATGTACCTGTGATGCAATGTTATGCTATGATATGCAATGTTTATGCGAATGCAATGCAATGTTTTCAAGGACCTTAGAGATTTAAATTTGTTAGACAAGCAATGAACAAACATTTATTAGTACTCTTTTTTTATTTCTTTCTTTTTTAAGTACAAGAGATAGTTCAAAATAAAAAGAAAAGCATAAAAATCTTAAAGCTCTAAGTCTCCCATGGGCGCTTCCTCTTGGTGCCGAGGTAGGCATTGATGTTTCGCTCCTCGTGAAGTAGCTTTGTCAACTCTAGCACTTTCTTCTCACTTGCATAACACTGAGCTTCAAATGTATCCCTCTCTTCTTTTTGAATCAGGGATCTCTTCAAGTCTTCAAAATCAATAGGCATGCGGGATGGTGAATGGTATAGGATTCGTCACCTATAGCAGAGTTCCATAATTAAGGGTAAAGCAGTGAATGGCATCATGAGGTTTTGAGCTCGAGCTCGCACCCATTTGAGGTAAGGTTCCCAAGGAATGGAGTTCGGTGCCCCAAAGTCTTGGTATCGTCTTTTTACCATGCCCGTGTATGAACCTTAAATCGTAATTTTGGAGATCGTGATTGTAGTCGAACACAATATCTTGGAGAAGCATATCATGTGGACCATCTCTTGAGCAAAACCAAAGACGTAGAGCTAGAAGGGTTGTAAGTAATACCTCCCTTATACCAAGTAGTGGTACATTAGGGAATTCTCCACAACGCTCAATGAATGTGAAGTCCTTTTGAGAGTAAAGACTCCAACGGATATCTGAATGAGAGAGTGACATTAACCTTTGAGACCACTTCATCCTTCGTTCATTCTTCAAAACTGATGGAGGAAGGTGCGAAATAAACCACCTGGAAAGTAACGGTATACAACACATGAGAGTTCCTTGTCTCTTAGCAGTGCAGTGTGGAGAATGCAGGATATCTCCAAGTAAAGTAGGCACTGGATTGCGAGTAAGGAACAACTTGATGGCATTGACATCTATGAATTGATCCGAGTTAGGGAATAGAACCAAACCATATATTAGCAAGGCCACAATGTCCTCGAATGCATGGAAACTCATAACTTTGAGGAATTCTCGGGCTTTCTTAATTAAGAACTTGGAAAGTAAACCCTTAACTCCACTTCTGGTTTCCCAATTGGCTTGATATCGGCGTTTAAGATGTAAGGCTGATGCAATGTCTTCGTACTTAGGGACCTTTTCTAGACCGGTGAATGGCATTTGGTCAAGGATAGGTATCCCAAGTAGCTTAGAGAACTCCTCCAAGGTAGGAACCAACTGATAATCTGGAAATGTAAAGCAATGGTGTTTCGGATCAAAGAACTGGAATAGGACATGCATCATATCTTCTTCAAAACCGGAGATAACCAAATAAAGCAGATAACCATGTCTTTTGATGAACTAGGCATGATCAGGAATCTCTGAAACCAATTCTTTGAGCTGAGAAGGTATGCCCATGAAGTTGATTCGGATAGTCTTTCTAGAAGCCATAACACCCTACAAAATAGAGCAAAGATAAATCCCTAGGTCCTTGAAATAGTTAGAAATGATATGCAATGCAAATGATGTCATGATGTCATGTTTAGCACACACAAACAATTCACACAATGAGCCTAGGTTTAAGGCTTGCAAGAGGTATAGGTGATTACCCACCAAAAGTTTGAGTTGGTTCATCTGTCCTATAATAGTAACGGGTTCTAGGAATCTCATATCATTGATCTTTCGTAGGCATTTATTTCAATCGACGCCAGTGGTCGGCCGAAAATATCCCAAAGTCGATCTTAATGAGCGTAGTATCGATTATCAACCAACCTTAGTACGCACCAAAGCCGGCCATCTCACTACCTTCTAATGGCCAAGATGGGTCAATTAAGGTTCTAAAAGTTTAGTTAGCGCTTGATGACACCACGAAGCCAAATACTATCCTCGACTTGGGAATGAAGAGTATCGGGACATCCAAAGTGTCACGCTAACGTAGCCATCATGTTGACCGTTTTGATATCGTCTAGCGGTGCGACGATTATTATTACTTACCTAAAAACCGGATCCGGTGTAGGATCCCACAAATATAATACCCAAGCAACCCTTAAAGTAAAGCAATCAAGTGAAACAAAAAGCAATAAAGGTGATCTAGAAATCCCTAAGGCATTCTCTCTTTTAGGGTGTCTCCCAGTGTCGATTACATGTCTGGTGGCCGACTTTATAGGTTTTGTATCATAAATATGCGGATAGCAAGAGTCGCCACCGACTTTTATTTTATCCAATTAAGGGAAGGTAAAAGTACAGAAAAAGACCTTCGTTAGATTACGAGTAAGGAGAAAGTTATGAAAAGGGAAGGTATTAGCACGCTTTCCATCCGTAGTTATCTCGGGCTCTTAGTTGCTCTTAGATCACTTTAAAATTGTGCTTTACGTGTGTTTGACAAAATGTTTTGAAAAGGCATTTCGCTTTGACTTTGTAATGATTCATGTAGGAATGTATACAAAGTGTTCGGAAATGTTTCGTTTTTTGTAAAGAGTTTGAACTTTGACAAAAGTGTGAGGTGTGAAAAGCATTTTGATAGAGCAAGCAACTAAAAGTCTTATTACCTACTCGAATTGGTCGTTTCGTGTTATTTTCGTTCCTTTAGAATAGTGCTATCCATACCATTAGTTGGTAGGTAACTCCATTCGTTGGATGTAAGCGGGACATTCGAAGGAACATCGTATGGTCATAGAAAGCAACTTGTAGGAAGTATCCTAGCATATTCGAAGGGACTATCATCATTTTTCGTAGGCGACAATCGAGGGTCAAGATCATGTATTCAGAGGCGACATCGTGGGTCTATGATCTTTGTATCGAAGGGACTATGATGATTTGTTTCGTAGGCAACGGTGCTAGAATACCTTTACGTTTGAGGGACATGACCAATTGAATTCGTAAGGCATCGAGAGCGAATTACCCTAAGGGGTGCATGTGTGAAAAAGAGTGTGTTGATTCAGATATTTTATCTTGAAAATTAGTGAGCTATGTTCAATTTTATCTTGCCATACACGCCTAATTACTAGCAGTTTATAGGGTGCGGAAATTAAAATGCGGAATGGTAAAGTGCGGAAAGATAAATCCTACGCTATTACATGGCTTTGGGGCAGATACATAATTTAAACTTTGCGGAAAATTAAAACCTAATTTAAACTATTACATCCCATAAACAGTTACATTATTGGAAAAATGAAAACGGTAAAAGAAACCGTCTGAAACGGAGTAACCTGTAAAAGAATGAGAAATCGGAAAATACGAGATGAATCGAATGAGAGAAAAAATGTTAGAAAAATGCAAGTTTTTGAATGAGAAAAATATGACATGCTGGAAATAACATAAATATGCTAAAATAATTTTTTGGGATTTTTTGGATGCAATTTAATAATTAAAAATGAATTAAAAGTGATTTAAATGCCAAATTATGAATAAAAATAAATATGCATGCAAAATTGTATTTTTTAATTTTATAAATTAAATAAGTATTTTCAGAAAATAAATGCAAAAGGAAAAAATATTTTGATGATTTTTAATGCATGAAATAAAAATATGAAAAGAATTAAAATTGCATGAAAATATTAAATAAGTAAGAAAATAGAAAATAATTGAAAAAGTGAAGTTTGTAAAAGAAAAAGAATGGAACCGGTCCTGGTGTGATTCGAACCCACAACCTTTGAGAGCATCTTCAACAGGAAGCGTCTTAACCACTGGGCCAAGTGGCGTTTGGTGTTGGAAAAGTGAAAATCAAACGTTTATGAATGTTGACGCGTCATGGTTATATTCCAAGCGCAGTCAGCGTGCGTGGACCCCAGTTATTTTGAATGGACGAATCAGAAGCTCTCCTCGTGCCACGCCAGTCCCTCGCCGGTCCACGCCAGTCAACGACGCCGGAGCCCTAGCTCCGGTCGTCTTCTCCGGCGACCTCAAACCTGAAACCTGCGAAATACGTAAAATAAATGGAAAAGCGGTACCCTACCCCCCTAAATCGGACCCTACGAATCCATTGGTGATATTGGTTTCCTCTGAAAACGCTTGTATGATCCGGTTCGATCGAAACAGCTCGAGAAGCCCTAACTATGGCATATCGTGTTTCTCACGTCTGAGCTTGCATGTAATGGCCCAGATGTGACCTAATATGTGCCCTGAGTTCAAACAAACACACAAGAAACGTTAACAATGCATGAATTTGTGAAATCAAAAACCATAAATATACCAAATCGGAGCAAGTTGTATGGCACGATCTGGGCAGTTCTGGGCTTGAGTAAGTGATGCTTTTGCTTGTTGGGAACCTCCTGAGCACGTTTGGATGGCTGGCACACCTTGAATCTTGCTAGAAATTAAAATTCGAATTTCACAAGTTTGAGAAAATTTTTGCAAGAATAAGGGTTATGCTTTGAGCTAGGGTTTCCCCCTTTGTGCTTGGCAATAGGCTGAGTATTTATAGAGGGATTTGAGAGAGAAAAAAGAGTGAAAAAAGATTGGTTAATCAATGTGCAATATTTCTCATTCAAATAAAATCAAATTTCCTTAAAAATTTGATTTCTTTCCATATGTATGCTATCACGAAATTGGTATGGTTGGTGGGCTATCTTGGACCTCAAGTAAGATATAAATCCAACCCATTTGAAAAAATATCTTATTTTCATATTTTATATGATTTAATTTTGAATTAAATGTTTTAAAATTCAAAGATAAATCATAAAAATAGAAAATTACCATATTAACATTTATGGGTCAAAAATGATGTCATGAACAAGTTTGGACCAAAAGATTTTAGGCCCATTTGGAAAATTTTGCATTTTGACCAAAATGTCCTTTTGTGCAATTATCCAAAATTGCCCAACTTCTGAAAAGTGTATTTTGCTCATTTTTCCACATTTTTGAGTGTTCTTGGATTTTTTGGAAAGCTCTAAGAGTCCTTTAACCAACCGTTTTGGTCTCATCTCAATTGGAGTTTCCATGCTCAATATATCCTCAAAACAAAATGTTGACTTTTTGTTGACTTTGAAAATGACCTGTAATGTTTTGGGCCATACCTCTCAAATGAAGCATTTTTTGGATATTCTTGTGAGACATGAAGTTATAGAGAATTGAATTTCCTTCAAAACAAGAGGTGGTGGAAAAATTTCTGATAAAGTATGAAGAAGTTATGATCAGTCAAAGTTCAGTTGACTTTTCACCTAGAAACCCTAATTTAGAAAGTTTGACTTTTGAGCAAATCTTGAGTTTTCTTGATGAATCATGATCAACCCTTGATCAAATGATGAATGTAACTTCAAAATGAGGATGTTGACCAAAAATTATGAAGTTTGTTGTATGTTGACCACAATTGACTTTTGTCCAATCTGTTGATTTTCAACCATCTGAGCAATTGTCTGAGCAATCTTGACTTATGAGGCTTGAAACTTGACATGGAGAATCTTTGAAGCATATGAGGAGGCATGATGAACATTGGAGATGTTGGAAGTCCATCTGGAGCTGAGAATTACCAAACCCTAGTTTGGGTTGATTGTCTAGGAGAGGGTTTGTCTGATCATCTCTTGAGGAATCATTGAGCATGGATGTATGAAATATCTTGAGAAGATGGAGGGCAAATTTTGGGGTATGACAGCTGGTACCACATGCATTGTGTCTGCATTGTAATTGCATGGAATTGTAACATGTTAGGATGTCTTCCAGTGTTGCAAGTCTCTGATTGTTAATGGTTGTGCATAATGAATTGTCTGGTTGTAATTGTGTATTGGAATCTGAACTATGCTGGAATGGGTGGAATAATATGCTTGTGATATATGTTTATTGAGAAACTTATAGTGCATGTTAATTATGAGAAATCTCACCCTTACTTTAATGATTTCAGATTAAAGTTAGTAGCTCAGAAGTTGGTGAGGATGGCTCTAGAGCTAGGATATTTAAGTCCGCGTGTCAGTGTCATGCTCTGATAGGTTGTAACAACGGGAGCGTTTAGTTGAGGATTTATTCATTATTCAATTGTTATTGGAATTACTTTAGGAATAATTGAGACTTGGTTTATTCCGTTTTGATTTGATGGTATTATTTCATTGTGTAAGACATGGTCTTAACTTAATTGATTATTTTGATAGTGGTACTCGATGTAGCATAGCTCTTGAGTTAATTGGAGTTTTATTTATTTCATAATTCTGGCATCCCTTGATTTCCGTGTTGACTCTGATTAAATCTGGTTTTAGTATTAAATTAATTAAATTATTCGGGGTATTTTAGAAGGGGTGTTACATGTATTATGGGTATCAAAGCTGCTATTGACTTAAGATTCAAGTTCTTACAAGTGTATGGAAACTCAGCTTTAGTGATCAGTCAGATTAAGGGCGAGTGGGATACGAAGCATTCGAATCTCATCCCATATCGAGAGCATGTTTTGAGTTTGATCCCCTACTTCAAAGAGATCACTTTCAATCACATTTCACGAGAAGAGAATCAGTTGGCAGTCGCATTGGTTACTATGTCGTCTATGTTCAAGGTCAGATGGGACAACAAGGCTCCCCAGATCATCATTGAGAAGTTTGACGAACCAGCATATTGTTATGAGCTTGATACAGACGAGAAACCTTGGTACTACGACGTAAAGAGGTATCTTGAGACTCGAAATATCATGGGGCATCATCAACGATAAGAAGTTTTTGAGAAGGTTCGCATCCAAATTCTTCCTCAACAACGGCATCTTATACAAGCGCAACCACGACTTATGCTTACTTCACTGTGTAGATCAGAAAACTGCAGAACGTATCATGGAAGAGTTACACAAAGGCGCATTTGGTACCCACTCCAGTGGTCATACAATGGCTAAGAAGATTTTGAGAGCGAGTTACTATTGGTCCACCATGGTGATTGTCACCGTTATGCCGATCTTGTCACAAATGCTAGATTTATGCGGACAAAGTGCACGTACCTCGGTACCTCGAATGTTCTAAGCTCCTTGGCCTTTTGCAATGTGGGGCATTGACATGATCGGAGAAATCAAGCCCGACTTCAACGGACATCGTTTCATCCTTGTGGCAATTGACTATTTCACCAAGTGGGTAGAAGCGACCTCGTTTGCATCATTACCAAGAATGTTGTGGCTCGTTTCATCAAGCATAATCTTATCATCGGTATGGCACTCACGAAAAGGTTATCACGGATAACGGCTCTAATCTCAACAATAAGATGATCACCGAAATCGCACGCGATTCAAGATCAAGCATCACAACTCTTCTCCTTATCGGCCTAAGATGAATGGCGTGGAAGCCGCCAACAAGAACATTAAGAAGATTATCTGAGAAGATAGCGGTGACTTACAAAGATTGGCATGAGATGTTACCATTCGCTCTTCATGGTTATCGCACTATAGTACGAACATCAACAGGGGCAACCCCCTTCTCTCTTGTATATGGTATGGAGGCAGTCCTACCCATCGAGGTTCAGATACCCTCAACCAGAGTCCTCCAAGACGCAGAGCTAGGTGAAGACAATTGGATCCAGACTCGCCTTGACCAGATTAACTTGATTGATGAAAAACGACTCGCATCCATCTGCCATGGACAGATCTATCAGAAGCGAATGATCCGAGCATTCAACAAAAGAGTCAAGCACCGGGTATACCAAGTCGGTGATTTAGTAGTCAAGCGCATCATTCTTCCACAAGGTGATCCCAGGGGCAAATGGACTCCCACCTATGAGGGACCATTTGTAGTCAAGACAATATTTTCCGGCGGAGCTATGATACTTAGCACCATGGATGGCGAAGACTTCCCACACCCTGTGAACGCAGACATAGTCAAAAAAATACTACGCATAAAGAGACCGCTAGGTCGGTGACCTAGGCAAAAATAAGGGCATCTGGCGAACCAAAAGGTTCGGGCAAAGTTAAGGATATATACAAAACATGTACACCGACAAGTCGAAAACCAAAGCGGCTTGGGCAAAAAGGTATCCGGTGGGCGAAAACCAAAAGGCGGTCTAGGCAAAGTTAGGGATTCAAGTGTGCGACTATGTCTCATCGGATCACTATCTACGACTACTATCGGCATTCAAGGTTCAAATGGCAAAAATCAATTCACTCACTTTCTACTGACAGCAAGGAGATGAGATAGTTGAAATATATGAGTACTATCATAGTTGGAACTTAACGAGATTGTTTCCGCATAGCTTTTTTACTTTTCTTGTGTACAAACTACTTGGCCATACGCCACATTTCAAATTAATACAAGTTCTTTTTTTACAATTTTCACTATTGTTGCTTGCATAAAGTCCAACGTTTGCTTTGAATGATTACATGCATCTGACAATGGAAATTTATTTACAAACATGTGAAAAAGTAAACGAACAAGGATAATTACTACAGGCTCTAGGAATTGAGATGACGACGAAAGTCGCCAATACATTCCCCTGCAAAGTGCAATCCCCACAAAGATGTCACTCATCATAAAATTTCCCCAACGGAGTACGCATTTTCCTCCACTAGTCCCGACATTCCAAGCTTCATCACGTTTTTCCCCGAGCAGTGATCCCAATCAAACTAAGCCATGTTACATTATTCTCCAAGCAGTAACGATTCATCACCAACAGAGGTATCCCTAGCAAAATATCTCTCAACAATCATCACCTCCCCGGCGGCGGTATCGGACTTGAAACATGGTCGGATAGTGCATCGGAGAAACCTACATCTTTTATTCCCGAGCCAGAGATTTCAACGGGCTCCAGATCCTTCTAACCCAGTCTCCCAGCAACCATCAAATGCTCTCCAACAGGATCTATGCGCAAGATCCCCAGTAGAGCGCCTCCCAAATTTTCCCCCAGCAGGGTGTATACACAAGATCCTCAGCAGCGCGTCTCTCGATCTCTACCATCCTCAACAATATCTAGGCTCAAGACTTGGTCAGATAGTGCATCGGAGGAATCAAGATTATATTTCTTCTCAGAGTTTCCAATCCGTTTCGTCCCAACAGAAGCCAGGAATCCCCAAGTAGAACATCCACATCTTCTTCGAGATGGACATGTTTTGAAATACCACAACATCTATCATTCATACATTACTCATAAAATGTCATAATTTGTGCATATGTCATTCATACACATTGACATGCATCATAATCTGCATAAGACTAACGATATTCTATCAAAGTTTCTTTTGTTTTTCCCAAACAGGTGAAAATCACTTCTGAAATGACAGGTCCAGGATTAATGCCCGAAGCCAGACGGGAAACCCTATCTGAAAGACCACCCTAGTTGTCCTGCGACAACAGTTCCAGGATTAATGCCCGAAGCCAGACGGCCAGACGGGAAACCCTATCTGAATGACCGCCCACGTTGTCCTCCGACAACAGATCCAGGATTAATACCCGAAGCCAGACGGGAAACCCTGTCCGAACAATCACAAGTTATCCTCCGATAACAGGCATTGGATCAATACCCGAAGCACAACAGGGAAGTTATCCACATTTTGCCGACTATTATCCCCTCAGAGTAATCAGCACGAAGATGTATTCTGACTCTCTCTTATTATCAACAGCAACTACAGAGTCTAGCGTACGACTTAGTTGCCTTGGATGGCATCTTAAGCCCATCTCCGACTATTTGTCGACATCTCTCCGCTTTCAGAATGTTGCATATTTGGTTAAAAACTAATACAAACCCATAACTTCATTCAAAGATGAGCACGAAGTCTAACGTACAACTCCCTCCGGATGGCATCTTAAGCCCATCTCCATGCTCCCTTCTATTTTCAAGAACATCTACATAGTCTAGCGTACGGCTCACCCCCTAGCATCAATCACTCTAGATGGCATCTTAAGCCCAGCTCCAACGAATCTCCTATTCAGACGACCTTCTTGAGTCTAGCATATGACTCATTCCCCAGAGAAATCTCCAATTTCTCCAAATGGCATCTATAAGCCCATTCCCGCATCAATCAACAGCGAGTGCAAAGTTTCAGGTGTACTCGAGTGTTCAATCATCTTCTACCTCCAGGTCACGAAAGGCAAGCATGCCAATCTAACCCTTCCAGTACAAGAAGATTGAACAGGGGCAGCTGTCATACCCCAAAATTTGCCCTCCTACTTCTCAAAACATTTCATACATCCATACTCAAGGATTCCTCAAGGGTTGATCAGACAAACCCTCAACTAGACAATCAACTCAAACTAGGGTTTGGCAATTCTAAGATCAAGATGGACTTCAACATCTCAATGGTCATCATGCCTCCTCATATGCTTCAAATATTCTCCATGTCAAGTTTCAAGCCTCACAAGTCAAATTTCCTCAGGCAATTGCTCAGATGGTTGAAAATCAATTGTATTAGACAAAAAGTCAACTGTGGTCAACATACAGTCAAACTTCATGGTTTTTGGTCAACATCCTCATTTTGAAGTTACATTCATCATTTGATCAAGGGTTGATCATGATTCATCAAGAAAACTCAAGATTTGCCAAAAGTCAAACTTTCCAAATTAGGATTTTCAATGAAAGGTCAATGAACTTTGGTGAGCATAACTTCTTCATACTTTCTCATAAATTTTCCACCACCTCTCATTTTGAAGAGAATTCAATTCTCTACAACTTCATGTCTCACAAGAATGTTCAAAAATGCTTCATTTTGAAGATATGGATCAAAACATTATAGGTCCTTTTCAAAGTCAACAAAAGTCAACTTTTGTAATGAAGTTTATTGAGCATGGAACCTCAATTGAGATGAAACCAAAGAGGTTGTTTAGAGGACACCTAGAGCTTTCTAAAAATCCAAGAACACTCAAAAATGTTGAAAAGGGAGCAAAATACACCTTGCACAATTTGGGCATTTTGAAGAAGTCCTAAAGAAATACTTGTCAAAATCCAAAATTTTGCAAATGGGCCTAGTTTTGCTTGGTTTAAACTTGTTCCTTATCTTATTTGGAACCTTCAAGCCCAATGCCACGAATTTTGTCTTTATTTTTCTATTTAATTTGGATTTTATTCATTTAAAAACAAATTAAATTAAAAAATAAGGTATAAAATCAAAATTAAATGCAAAGTTGATTTTTCTCTCATTCTTGGGATCCAAGCAACTCATACAAGCTGGCAAATTTCGAAATTTGCATTGATTTGGCAAGAAATTGATTGAAATTGGATAAAAAAAGGAAGATTTGATTTTGTACAAAATCAAATAATTTTACATTGATTGATCAATATTTGTTCTTCAATTCATTAAAATCCATCCATTATAAATATACAATGCATACAATATGAGAAAGGACATAAAATTGCTCAAAGAACCTAACCTAAAGTCAAAAAACCGTGTTCTTGAAGCAACTTGCAACCTTGGTTTTAGCTCGTTTCAATTGATTCTAAGCCTTCCATTGCATTCCTTGGAGTCCACAGAATCGATCGGACCTTACAAGTCACAAAACATCAAGAATCAAGCAATCCGATTTGGTTTGTCAAACTTTTTCAAAATCGTTTTTAATTCTCATGTGTTTTTAACATGTTTTGATGTTTGTTTGTGTTTAGAATGAAGTTTGGGAACTTTCGCATAGTTTAATTGCATTTTAGTGGCCTGAATCGAAATCCACCATAGCTAGGGTTCCATTGTTCGAATTAGGATCTCATGAAATAGGTAAAATTGGACCAAACCAAGGTTACCAGGATGATCAGTGGACAAAAAGGAATCGAACCATGGCTTTGAATTGCATTTATATTGCTTGTATTGGATTTTTGATTTTTGCAGGGGCCTTAGCGTCGAGCATGACCGACGCTAAGTGTTTGAAAATTCAAATGAAGAAGATGAAGATCTTCGCGCGTGTTCTTGGTTCCCAGAATTCAAACCTATTCAAAAACGCTTCATTTCATTTATATGACACCAAAGCGTTGGCTCGATGGTAAATGCAAGGGGCGTGAGTTGTTTCAGATGGTCACGGTTCGAGCACAGGCGGGACCAAATATTTTTACAAGTTTGCAAAACTAATTCTTATTTTCTATTTTCTTACTATTTTTCATCCATTTTAATTTATCTTCAAATAATTTTATCATGCATCTAAAAACACCAAAAATATTTCTTTTTTCATTATTATCGAGAAAAATACTTATTTAATTTTAATATTAAAATTATTATTTTGCATGCATATTTAATTTAATTACTAATTAATCATTTAAATGACTTTTAATTGTTTTAAATTACCAAATCGATTCGAAAATTACCAAAATTTATCTTATCATATTAATGTCATTACTAACATGAAACTTTTTTCCTCATTCAAAAATCATGCTTTTTACTAACATTTCCTTCTTATGCAATTTCTTTCGTTTTAGATTATGTATACATTTACGAGTTATAACGTTTAGACGATTTTTCTTGCTTTTCTTTTCAATTATGTAGCGCCTATGTGATGTAATAGTTTAATTAGGACTTTTATTTTCCGCACTATTATTATGTAACTTCCCCAAAGCCATGTAATAGCATAGGACTTTATCTTTCCGCATTTTACGTTTCCACAATTTACTTTCTGCACCCTATAAACTGCTAGTAATTAGGCGTGTATGGCAAGATAAAATTGGACATAGATCCTCATAACTCAAGATAAGCGTAACACGGTGAAGCCGACTTTGTAGGATTTTGTATACATAATATGCGGATAGCAAAGTCGACACCGACTTTAATTTTTATCCAATTAAGGGAAGGTAAAAGTACAGAAAAAGACCTTCGTTTAGATTCTGAGTACGGGAGAATGGTTATGAAAAGGGAAGGTATTAGCACCCCTTTCCATCCGTAGTTATCTACGGGCTCTTAGTTGCTCTAGATCACCTTTTAAAATTGTGCTTTCTGTGTGTTTGACAAAAATGTTTTGAAAAGGCATTTCGCTTTGACTTTGTAATGATTCATGTAGGAATGTATACAAAGTGTTTGGAAATGTTTTGTTTTGGAAAGAAATTTGAATTTTGAAAAAAAGGAGTGTGTGGTGTGAAAAGCTTTTGATAGAGCAAGCAACTAAAAGTCTTATCACCTACTCAGAATTGGTCGTTTTTTGTATTGTTACGTTCCTTTAGAATAGCGCTACCCATACCATTAGTTAGTAGGTAGCTCCATTCGTTGGATGTAAGCGGGACATTCGAAGGGACATTGGATGGTCATAGAAGGCAACTTGTAGGAAGTATCCTAGCACATTCGAATGGACTATCATCATTTTTCGTAGGCGACAATCGAGGGTCAAGATCATGTATTCGGAGGCAACATCGTGGGTCTTATGATCTTTATATCGAAGGGACTATGATGATTTGTTTGGAAGGCAACGGTGCTAGAATACCTCTACGTTCGAGGGACATGACCATTTTGGATTCGCAAAGGCAACGAGAGAGAATTACCCTAAGGGGTGCGTGTGTGAAAGAAATGTGTTGATTTCAGATATTTTATCTTGCAAATTAGTGGGCTATGTTGATTATTATCTTGCCATACACGCCTAGTTACTAACAGTTTATAGGGTGCGGAAATTAAAATGCGGAATGTAAAGATGCGGAAAGGTAAATCCTACACTATTACATGGCTTTGGGGCAGATACATAATTTAAAAATACGGAAAATAAAGACCTAATTTAAACTATTACATCCCATAAACAGTTACATTATTGAAAAATAAAATGATAAAGAAAAAATCGTCTGAATCGGATCAACCTGTAAAGGAATGAGGAATCGGAAAATACGATATGAATCGAACAAGAGAAAAAATGTTAGAAAAATGCAAATTTTTATATGAGAAAATTATTACATGCTGGAAATAATATAAATATACTAAAATAAATTTTAGGGATTTTTTGGATGCAATTTAATAATTAAAAATGAATTAAGAGTGATTAAAATGCAAAAATATGAATAAAAATTAATATGCATGCAAAATTATATTTTTTAATTTTATAAATTAAATAAAGGTTTTCTGAAAATAAATGCAAAAAGAAAATTAATTTTTGATGATTTTTTAAATGCAGAAATAAAATTGTGAAATTAATTAAAATAACATGAAAATATTGAATAAACTAAAAAATAGGAAAATAGTTGAAAAGTTGAAAGTTTGAGAAAAAGAAACCAGAACCGGTGCAAGCAGGATTCGAACTGGAGTCCCTTGAGAGCATCCCAGAACAGTATGTGCCTTTACCACTCGCCATGTGTGCAAGCGTGTTATGGAATGGCGTGAAGTGATGAGCAACAGCGTCGCCGTTTGGGAGAAGTCAAGGCCAGTCGGTGGTGGGGTCCTTGTTGGATGAGAGAGCGAATCAGAAGGCTCCATTGTGCCACGCTTGCCTCGCCGGAGTCCGAATCGGTCAACGACGCCGGAGCCCTAGCTCCGGTCGTCTTCTCCGATCACAGATCTCAAACACGAAAAATACGAGAGATAAAGGAAAAGTACCTACCCCCTAAATCGAGGGCTGCGGACACGATGGTGGTATTAGTTTCAACTGAAAAGGCCTGTATCAACCGGTTCGATGAAGACAACTCGAAAAACCCTAAACATGGCAACTGTGATTTTTACGTGCAAGCTATGAAAGCGATGGCGGATCGGTCTTATAGAACCTTATGAACACAACAAAAGCATTAGAAACAATGGAAACACAGAATAGTAAAATGCAATTTCAAGAAAAATTCAAAGATGTATGAATGTGTATGGCACGATTTGGCTTGCTTCGATCAATAACAATGATGCATTCTTACTCAAGCTTACCCCCTGAATGCGTTTGGATGGCTGGAAGAGGCTGAGAATGGCTGGAAATAAGAATTCGTTTTTTTCAAGATTCTTGAAAATTTTGACAAAATAAGGGTTTGGCTTGAGCTAGGGTTTCGTTCGTGGCTTGTGATCTTCCTGAGCATTTATAGAGAAAGTTTGGATGGCAAAAGGGTGAAAAAGATTGATCCATCAATGTGCAAATATTTTGCATTAAAAACAAATCAAATTTTGGAAAAAATTTGATTTTCTCATGAATGCAAAGGCTAGCACGAATTTGGTAAGGATCATGGGCTTTCTTGGACTTCAAGGAAGATATAAATCCAACTCTTTTGAAAAAATATTTAATTTTCATATTTTATATAATTTATTTTTGAATTAAATGTTATAAAATTCAAAGATAAATCATAAAAATAGAAAATCATCATGGCCAAGCATTTATGGGTCAAGAATAATGTCATGAACAAGTCTGGATCAAAAGATTATAGGCCCATTTGGAAAATTTTGCATTTTGACCAAAATGTCCTTTTGTGCAATTGTCCAAAATTGCCCAACTTCTGAATAGTGTATCTTGCTCAATTTTCCACATTTTTGAGTGTTCTTGGACTTTTTGGAAAGCTCTATGAGTCCTCTAACCAACCTTTTTGGTCTCATCTCAATTTGAGTTTTCATGCTCAATATATCTTCAAAACAAAAAGTTGACTTTTTGTTGACTTTGAAAATGACCTGTAATGTTTTGAGCCATACCTCTCAAATGAAGCATTTTTGGACATTCTTGTGAGACATGAAGTTGTAGAATTGAATTTCCTTAAAACAAGAGGTGGTGGAAAAATTTACGAGAAAGTTATGATCGAGTCAAAGTTGATTGACTTTTCACCTAGAAACCCTAATTTAGAAAGTTTGACTTTTGAGCAAATCTTGAGTTTTCTTGATGAATCATGATCAACCCTTGATCAAATGATGAATGTAACTTCAAAATGAGGATGTTGACCCAAAATTATGAAGTTTGACTGTATGTTGACAATAGTTATTTGTTTGTCAATCAATGATTTTCGACCATCGAGCAATTATGCGGGAAACTTGATCTGTGAAGCTTGAAACTTGACATGGAGAATCTTTGAAGCATATGAGAAGGCATGAAGGCCATTGGAGATGTTGGAAGTCCATATTGAACTGAAAGATACTGTCATACCCCAAAATTTGCCCTCCATCTTCTCAAGAAATTTCATACATCTGTACTCAAGGATTCCTCAAGAGTTGATCAGACAAACTCTCTCCTAGACAATCAACCAAAGCTAGGGTTTGGTATCTCTCAGGTCAAGATGGGCTTCCAACATCTCCAATGGTCTTCATGCCTCGTCATATGCTTTAATGATTTTCCATGTCAAATTTCAAGCTTCACAAGTCAAGTTTCCTCAGACAATTGCTTAGATGGTTGAAAATCAGTTGTATTGGACAAAAATTCAACTATGGTCAACATACAGTCAAACTTCATAATTTTGGGTCTACATCCTCATTTTGAAGTTACATTCATCATTTGATCAGGGGTTGATCATGATTCATCAAGAAAACTCAAGATTTGCTCAAAAGTCAAACTTTCTAAATTAGGGTTTCTAGATGAAAAGTCAACTGAACTTTGACTGACATAACTTTCTCATACTTACTTAGAAATTTTTCCACCACCTCTTGTTTTGAAGGAAATTCAATTCTCTACAACTTCATGTCTCACAAGAATGTCCAAAAAATGCTTCATTTGAGAGGTATAGCTCAAAACATTACAGGTCATTTTCAAAGTCAACAAAAGTCAACTTTTGTTTTGAAGATATATTGAGCATGGAAACTCAATTGAGATGAGACAAAACGGTTGGTTAGAGGACTCTTAGAGCTTTCCAAAAGTCCAAGAACACTAAAAATGTGGAAAATTGAGCAAGATACACTATTCGAAGTTGGGATTTTGGACAATTGCACAAAGGACATTTGGTCAAAATGCAAAATTTTCCAAATGGGCCTAAAATCTTTTGATCCAAACTTGTTCATGACATTATTCTTGACCCATAAATGCTTGGCCATGGTGATTTTCTATTTTTATGATTTATCTTTTAATTTTATAACATTTAATTCAAAAATAAATTATATAAAATATGAAAATAATATATTTTTTCAAAAGGATTGGATTTATATCTTCCTTGAAGTCCAAGATAGCCCATAATTCATACCAAATTCGTGCTAGCCTTTGCATTCATGAGAAAATCAATTTTTTCAAAGATTTGATTTATTTTTAATGGAAAATTTTTGCACATTGATGGAGCAATCTTTTTTCACTCCTTTTGCCATGCAAATCTCTTCTATAAATACCAAGCAATGCGATGACCACGAGAAAACCTAGCTCAAGCCAAACCCTTATTTTGTCAAAATTTTCAAGAAACTTGAAAATTGAATTTCAAAATCCAGCCACTTTCAGCCTTCAAACATCATTCCATCGTGCTAAGAGAGTAAGTTTGAGTAAGAATACATTATTGGCATTGATCAAACCATCCAGAATCGATGCATATACATGCATATACATTCAAACTTTTACGATTTTGCATTTTACTATCACCTTGTTTTAAATGTTTCTAATGCTTTTATCATGCTCATAAGATGCCTAGGGTTTGATTTGGGCAATCGTTCTTGGTTTTGAGCGTCGAGAATCGTATAGTGCCATTACTAGGGTTTTCAAGCTGTTAACCGTATCTCTAATTGCGGGCGATTCAAAACTAAGACCACCATTGGATTCGAGACCCGATTTAGGGGTAGCTTTAACCACGAGTTTCGATTCTTAGTATTTTGCGGGTTTGGCGTTTTGGCTCGTCGGAGAACGGCCAGGAGCTAGAACTCCGGCGTCGTTGACCGATGCTGAATCCGGCGTAGCTTGCGTGGCAGTTTGGTTCGTTCTGATTCGTTCCTTCGTAAGTGACAGGGCCCACATGTTGACTGCGCGTTGAGTTTCAAATCCATGACACGTAAACGCTCTTATTCAATTAATTCGATTTTGAAACACCAAGTGCAACATGGCGCGTGATTAAGGCGTTGGATGATGGAGATTCCTCAAGGTCTCGGGTTCAAGTCACAGCAAGACCAATCTCTTTTCCTTTTTTACAAACTTGCACTATTTTTCTATTTTCATATTTTTAATATTTGCATGTTATTTTAATTAATTTCATATTTTTATTTATGCATTTAAAAATCATCAAAAATTAATTTTCTTTTTGCATTATTTTCATAAAACCTTTATTTAATTTATAAAATTAAAAATACAATTTTGCATGCATATTTATTTTTATTCATATTTTGCATTTAAATCACATTTAATTAGTTCTTAATTATTAAATTGCATCAAAAATCCCAAAAATTTATTTTAGCATATTTATATTATTTCCAGCATGTAATAATTTTCTCATATAAAATTTGCATTTTTCTAACATTTTTCTCTTATTCGATTCATCTCGTATTTTAGATTTCTCGTTCTTTTCTGAGTTGATCCGATTAGACGATTCTTGCTTTATCATTTTATTTTTTCAATAATGTAGCTGTCTATGGGATGTAATAGTTTAAAATTAGGTCTTTATTTTCCGCATTTTAAATTATGTATACGCCCCAAAGCCTTGTAATAGCGTAGGATTTACCTTTCGCATCTTTACATTCGCATTTTACTTTCCGCACCTATCAATTGCTAGTAACTAGGCGTGTATGGCGAGATAATAATGAACTTAGCCCACTAATCGCAAGATAAAATATCGAATCAACACACTTCTTTCACACACGCACCCCTTAGGGTAATTCTCTCTCGTTGCCTTACAATTCAAAATGGTCATGTCCCTCGAGCGTAGAGGTATCCTAGCACCGTTGCCTACAAACAAATCATCATATTCCCTTGATCGAAGATCATAAGACCCGATGTCGCCTCGAATACATGATCTTGACCCTCGATTGTCGCCTCGAAAAATGATGATAGTCCCTTGAATGTGCTAGGATACTTCCTACAGTTGCCTTATGACCATCCGATGTCCCTTGAATGTCCGCTTATATCCAGCGAATAGAGCTACCTACTAACTAATGGTATGGCTAGCTATTCTAAAGGAACGTAACAATACAAAAAAAATGACCAATTCTGAATAGGTAAATAAGTCTTTTAGTTGCTTGCTCTAAACCAAATGCTTTTCACACCACACACTCCTTTTCAAAGTTCAAACTCTTTTCAAAACAAAACATTTCCGAACACTTTGTATACACTCCTACATGAGTCATTACAAAGTCAAAGCGAAATGCCTTTTCAAAACATTTTTGTCAAACACACAGAAAGCAATTTTAAAAAGTGATCTAGAGCAACTAAGAGCACGTAGAATAAACTGCGGATGGAAAGGGGTGCTAATACCTTCCCTTTTCATAACCTTCTCCCGTACTCAGAATCTAACGAAGGTCTTTTTCTGTACTTTTACCTTTTCATGTCCTTTTAGGTAAGTAGCTTTTTCTGTACTTTTACCTTTTCATGTCTAGAAAAGGTTCCTAAGTACGAAGACATTGCATCCGCCTTACATCTTAAGCGCTCAGACATTGAAGCCAATTGGGAAACTAGAAGTGGAGTTAAGGGTTTACTTTCCAAGTTCTTAATCAAGAAAGCCCGAGAATTCCTCAAAGTTATGAGTTTCCATGCATTTGAAAACATTGCGGCCTTATTAATTTATGGTTTGGTTCTATTTCCTAACTCGGATCAATTCATAGATATCAATGCCATCAAGTTGTTCCTTACCCATGATCATGCCTACTTTACTTGGAGATATTCTACATTCTCTCCCACTCGTACTACTAAGAGACAAGGAACTCTCATGTGTTGCATACCGTTACTTTCTAGGTGGTTTATTTAGCACCTTCCTCCGTCGGTTTTGAAGAGCGAACAAAGGTTGAGATGGTCTCGAGACTAATGTCACTCTCTCATTCCGATATCCGTTGGAGTCTTTTCTCTCAAAGGACTTCACATTCATTGAGCGTTGTGGAGAGTTCCTAATGTACCACTCCTTGGTATAAGGGAGGTATTACTTACAACCCTTCTTTAGCTCTCGTCGGTTTGGTTTTGCTCGAAGAGATGGTCGCATGATATGCTTCTCAAGACATTGTGTTCGACTCTGATCATGATCTCGAATTAAGCGAAGGTTCATACGCTTGGGGCATGGTAAAGAAGGCGATACCAAGACTTTGGGGCACGAATTCCATTCCTTGGGAACCTTACCTCAAATGGGTGAGAGCTCGAGCTCAACGTCATGATGCCATTCACGCTGTTTACGATAATTATGGAACTGTTGCTATAGGTGGCGTATCCTATCCGTTCTCTATCGACATGCCTATTGATTTTGAAGACTTGAAGAGATCACGGATTCAACTAAAGAAGAGGATACCTTTGAAGCTCAGTGTTATGCAAGCGAGAAGAAAGTGTTAGAGTTGACCAAGCTACTTCACGAGGAGCGAAACATCAACGCCTACATCGGCACCAAGAGAAAGCGACCATGGGAGACTTAGAACTTTAGGATGTTTATGTTTTCTTTTATTGTTTTGAACTATCCTTTGTACTTAAAAAGAAAAAAAAAAGAATAATAAAAAGAGTACTAATAAATGTTTGATCATTGCTTGTTTAACAAATTTAAATCTCTAAGGTCCTTGAAAACATTGCATTGCATTCGCATAAACATCGCATAGCATAGCATAACATTGCATCACAGGTACATTGAAGATTGGTTTTCTCATTTGCTCGCTATTTATTTTAGCGAAATGGCTCTTGAGCATCATCAAAGATCTTCAAGCTCGAATGCTCGGTTTGATGTTTACCGGCTTGGTCCAAGGCCAAGAAGATCGAAGAAGCTCATCAAGAAGAAGAAGGTTGTTGGTCTCCTCGACATGGGCGAGCTACAAAGGTGGTCCTAAGAGGTCGATCGGATAGAGCTCTCGGAAGGAAGTGTCAAGGTGAACAAAGTAACAAGGGTAATGGTGAAGGCGATCAACTTTGAACTTGAGAAGAACTATGATGATGGCCAATACTCGATGAGGATGACAAGTACAACAACTTGAAGACCGTCGAAAGGTGTGGAAAACACGAAGATGTCGGGCTGAATTTTGATGATCTGAGTCTTGTCCAGTGTTGTGATTCCTCCCAGTTCAAAGTTCCTACTTTTGCTAAGTATGATGGCATGTCTTGCCTAAGCTGCATTTGAAGTCCTATGTTCGGAAGATCAATCCCGATGCGAGAAAGTTGTGGATGCATTATTTTCAAGAGAGTTTGTCGGAACTCGGTTAGAATGGTACTATCGGCTAGAGAATGACCAGTATCCGTACTTGGGTGACTTAGGCGATGCTTTCTGAGCGTATGAGTACAATGCTAAATTGACACCCACTCGCATGCAACTACAAAGCATGTCTATGGGTCGTGATGAGAAGTTCAAGGGTATGCTCGAAATGGAGAGATCTAGCGGCGGTTCAACCACCCTTGTCCAATAGGGAGTTGGTTGATATGTTCATGGGAACAGCAGGCCCATTCTTGATCATCGATTGGAAATTCTTGATCGGATTCACGAGTTGATATTTGATGACGTATTGAAGTGGTATCAAAGTGGAAAGATTCGGTAGAGACACCTTCAAATCTTTGAAGAGATCTTTTGGTGCTAAGAAAGAAGCTAATGTGTATGGTCGGAAAAAGCCGAGCCAAGGCCGCGCTCAATCGTGGGGAAGTTGTGATCTCGGTCCTACATCGGCCTGACCTCGGTGAGACAGCGTGGTCGAGCAGCACCCGAAGGCGGTTCTGAAGATCAACATGCCTTTGCATGCCTTGCAACACATGTTGAAAGCGGTGATTACCTTGAGGATCCTCCTCGAATGTCAACACCTCCTCTCAAGTACAATCCTAATGCTAAGTGTGCTTACCATTCCAATAGCCACGGACATAACGGTGATGATTGTTGGGCTCACGAAGAACAAGATTCAAGATATGATTGAAGCTAAGCGTTGAGTTCGATCCTCTGTCGAGACTCGAATGTGATCAACACGCCTATGCCTAACCATGACAAGGGTTCCAATGATGTTGATGACGATACATATGTTTTCAACATAGATGACTTGACCATTCCTCGATGGTATTAAGAAGAATTTCCTGCAAGCGGTGTCAACCGGGATGCCCGAGTCATTGGTGCCCATCCGCCTAATGGTTGTGCTTGGTTGAGAAGGCGTGTTCGATGCATGATGGATAGCAGTGAGATACTATTTACGAAACCACACATGGAAGGTGTGAGAAATGTCTAAGTTGAAGATTGACAATGCGAATGAAGCGATTACCATCGTGTGGGATACCTTGGGGCCAAGTGGAAAGTATGATTACATGGTGAAGTACCTTTGTTCTGGCTACAAGATTCCTATTGAATATGTTAAAGCGATCGGATGGGGTGACTATTTCAGAAGATTATCTTGATGTTAACACCATAAGATTTCCTCTGGCGATTTTGTGCCTAGAGTGGCACCTCTCATCATCACTTCTCAAGACCGGTTCCGTATTCCTCGACAAAGCTATTCCTTGGGATTATGGATCGGCGTTTACTATCATGGTGTCAAGCAAGACCCTCGACCATTGAAGATCTTACGGTTGAAGCTACCATTCGGACATCGACAACATCACAGGATCTAGTAAGGTGACCCGAGCAGGAAAGTATTTTCTCGGATATCTCTCCTCCAAAGACATGACTCGACTCGCATTCCGGCTATTCAATCCATTCCCAAGCTAGAGGAAAGAACCGGTGACTCGTCTGCTCGATCGAAGTACCAAAGGAAGTTCTTGAAGACACCTCAAACAAGAAATGGAGAATGCGAAGATTATCAAGAAGAGTGACTACAATGTTGTGGAGCAGTTGGGACAGACTCCGTCCAAAATCTCCATGCTTGCTTTGCTCTTGTGCTCACGAGGCTCATACTAACGCCTTGGTGAAGTTTACGAAGAATGCTCACGTGCGCAACACACTACCGACCAATTTGAAGTTTGTATTGCTAGCTTTGCCAACAACGGCCTAGGCTTCTCGATCTTGATTTGACTCTGGGAAAGAAACACAACAAAGCCTTGCATCTGTTGAATGCAAGGGCACTACATTGTCTCATGTTTTAGTGGATACGATTACGCTCTGAATATCCTACCGAAGCTTTTGATCGACTTGATGTCGAAGGGTTGGTTTGAGACCCGGTGACATTATTGTGAGAGCCTTTGATGGTTCAAGCGGACGGTGCTTGGAGAGCTCACTGCTGTTAAAGTCGGTTCCGGACTTTTGACTCCACTTTCTTTGTCATGGACATCCGTCCGCTTATTCTTACTTACTTGGGCCCTTGGATACATGGGGCGGTATACCTTACATGAGCTGAAGTACGGTAAAGGGAAGGTTGTTACGATTGTGCGGTGAAGAAGAGTATATCGTCGGTCATCTGGTCATTCCGATACCTTGAGATGGAAGGTGAATTCTTTGAGACACACTGTCAAGCTTTTGAAACAATCCCAGTGTCATGCTGTTGACTCTCCTGTCACTCACGAAGTTGCACAAGTTCCACCTAGGATGGCCTCATTGAAAGATGCTCAATTTGTTGAAGAAGGTAGTACTATTTGGGGAAGCTCACGATCTTCCTTTCAAATTTGACAAGGTGGTTTAGGCTTCACCATCAAAGTCGGAAGATGATACGCGTGACGTGCGGCCAACTTCCTTTCGCATCGGCCAAAGTGGAATCCATGCTATAGAAGGCGGCGACAACGACTTGACATCGACAAGTGGATCTTCCAACTCGGATCATGGGCTCGCAATTGGAAGGCGAAGGCGTCATACCAATCTCCTTTAGTCGGGAGTAATTGCTCATGTTTTGTGTTGCTTTTCGTATTTCTTTATGTTTTGAACAATAAACTTTGAAAGCCTAGTGCCTTGCGGGGCATCATGGCTCGTTCGAGGTTATTATCATCGTTTGCGTATTTTCATTCAATAAATCGTTGGACTTTTGCATTCAATTGTTTGTTTTCTTTCTTTTACTTTATCACCCCAAAAAGCTATGTGTTTCTTACACACACCGTGGTACAACTGAGAATCACTCGAATCTCGTTAATACTGACTATGCTATTGCTAAATATGACTTGATAATCCGATCTACCAAGCCGAAGATGAAAGTGAGGAAGATTGTGAAGTGCTAGGAGAACTGTCGGACTACTACTGACAGAAGAAGCGAGTTATCTGACCACATGAAGAGCAAGTTGAGGTTGTGAATTTAGGTATTGCGAAGGCAGCAGAGATCAAGATAGAGCGGGTCTTGAAGCAGTGTTAAAGAAAGGTTGGTTCAGATGCTACGAGACTACATTGAGGTTTTGCTTGGTCATACGAAGACATGCGGGTTGGACATTGATATTGTAGTGCGATTGCCAACAAAGAAGGTTTTCTCGGTGAAGCAGAAAGTTAAGTCGCGTCGTCTGAGATGTCGAGAGAAAATCAAAGCCGAAGTTATGAAGCGAGTTCAATGCGGGTTTCTTATTTGTTACTTCTTATCCACGATGGGTTGCTAATGTGGTGCTGTGCCAAGAAGGATGGTAAAATGCGAATGTGTGTGGATTACGAGATCGAACAAAGCAAGTCAGAAAGATGATTTCCCACTTCCTCATATTGATGTTTTGGTTGACAACCTTTTCGGCATAAGGTTTTCTCCTTTATGGATGGTTTCTCCGGTTACAATCGGATCAAAATGGCCCTTGAAGACATGGAAGACTACTTTTGTTACGGTGGGGCACTTTATTACAAGGTTATGCCGTTCGATTTGAAAACGGCGCCACTTATCGTGCTATGGTGACATTGTTTCATGACATGATTCATCACGAGATAGAGGTCTCGTCGGCGACATGATAGCTCGATCACGGTGAAGAAGAACATCTTGATCATTTGCAAAAACTATTTGTGGGTTGAAGAAGTGCAGTTGAGACTCGATCTAACAAGTGCACCTTTGAGTCGGATCTGGAAAACTCTTAGGGTTTGTTGTTAGTGGAAAAGGTATTGAAGTTGATCCGCCAAGGTTAAAGCTATTCAAGAGATGCCGACTCCCTTTGAAGGAAGTCGAGAGGTTTCTTGGGCGATTAAACTACATTGCGATTCATTGCACATCTAGCGCTACTTGTGAGCCAATCTTCAAGTTACTTAAGAAATATCAAGTGGTAGAATGGAATGGCGATTGCGGATCGCTTTTGACAAAATCAAGGAGTACCTACAAAATCCTCCTATCCACGATGCGCATGCGAAGGAAGACCTCTTATCATGTACTTGGCGGTGTTAGAGAACTCGATGGGGTGTGTGTTGGGGCAACATGGCAGTGCAGTCGAAAAGAGCATGCAATATACTACCTTAGCAAAAGTTCACCACTGTGAAACAAGATACTCACGACTCGAGAAAACTTACAGCGCTTTGGCTTGGGCTGCTTTCGCCGACTAAGACCGTATATGTTGACTCACTACCTTGTTGATTTCCAAGATGGATCCGATAAAATACATATTTGAGAAACCGACTCTTTCGGAAGAATAGCAAGATGGCAAATGATCTTGACCGAATCGACATCGATTACACTTCTCGAAAGCGATCAAAGGAAGTGTAGTAGCCGATCATTTGGCTCATCAAGCCGTAGATGACTATCGATCTATGCGGTTCAATTCGAGATGAAGATGTTCTACTAATTCTGATTTTGAAGAACGAGACCAGACGAAGGACACGAACAAGGATCCCGATGGACCATGGTCTTTGATGGAGCCTCAAACTCACTTGGCAATGGCATTGGCGCCATCATTACATCTCCTGCGGACACGCCTTTCACATGATTATGTTTCGATTGCACTAACAACATGGCCGTCTGAAGCGTGCATCATGGGTCTTAAAGCTGCTATTGACTTAAGAATCAAGTTCTTACAAGTGTATGGAGACTCAGCTTTAGTGATCAGTAAGATAAAAGGCGAGTGGGATACAAAGCATCCGAATCTCATTCCATATCGAGAGCATGTTACGAGTTTGATCCTTACTTTGAAGAGATTACTCAATCACATTCCACGAGAAGAGAATCGGTTGGCGACGCATTGGCTACTATGTCATCTATGTTCAAGGTCGGATGGGACAACGAGGCTCCCGGATCATCATTGAGAAGTTCGACGAACGCGTATTGTTATGAGCTTGCGAGAAGAGAAACCTTGGTACTATGGCGTGAAGAGGTATCTTGAGACCGGGAATATCCAGAGGCATACATCAATGATAAAGTTCATGAGAAGATTTGCTTCCAAATTCTTCCTCGTGATGGCATCTTATACAAAGCGCAACCACGACTTGTGCTTACTCATTGTGTAGACGAGAAAAAGCAATGCGTATCATGGAAGAGTTACGAGGCGCATTTGGTACCCATTCCGATGGACATACCATGGCTAAAAGATTTTGAGAGCAGGTTACTATTGGTCCATGGAAGGCGATTGTCACCGTTCGCTCGATCTTGTCACAAATGCGGATATATCAGATAAAGTACCGTACCTCGATTACCTGAGCGTTTAACTTCTCCTTGGCCTTTTGCAATGTGGGGAATTGACATGATTGGAGAAATCAAGCCCTTTACTTCCAATGGACATCGTTTCATCCTTGTGGCAATTGACTATTTCACCAAGTGGGTAGAAGCGACCTCGTATGCATTTGTTACCAAGAATGTTGTGGCTCGATTCATCAAACATAATCTTATTTGTCGGTATGGCACTCACGAAAGGATTATCACGATAACGGTTCCAATATCAACAATAAGATGATCACGAACTACTGCAGCGTTCAAGATCAAACATCACAACTCTTCTCCTTATCGGCTTAAGATGAATGGCGCGATGGAAGCGCCAACAAGAACATTAAGAAGATTATCTGAGAAGATGGTGACTTACAAAGATTGGCATGAGATGTTACCATTTGCTCTTCATGGTTATCGCACTTCTGATCACGAACATCAACGAGGCAACCCCTTCTCTCTTGTGTATGGTATGGAAGCCGTCTTACCCATCGAGTTCGGATACCCTCGACTAGAGTCCTCCGGAGGCGAGTTAGCGAAGGCGATTGGGTCGAGACTCGCCTTGACTAGATTAACTTGATTGATGAGAAATGACTCGCGTCCATCGCCATGGACGATTTATCGAAGCGAATGATTAGAGCATTTAACAAGAAGGTCAACGCAGGTCTACCAAGTCGGTGATCTAGTAGTCAGCGCATCATTCTTCAAGGTGATCGGGGAAAATGGACTCCCACCTATGAGGGACCATTTGTAGTCAAGGCGGTATTTTCGGAGACTATGATGCTTAGCACCATCGATGGTGAAGACACACCACAGTGAGCGGACATAGTCAAAAATACTACGCATGAAATAAACCCGCTAGGTCAATGACCTAGGCAAAATAAGGGCATCTGGCGAACCAAAAGGTTCGGGCAAAAGTTAAGGATATATACAAAAGATGTACACCGGCAAGTCGAAAACACGAAAAGCGGCTTGGGCAAAAAGCAGTATCGGTGGTGAAAACCGAAAGGCGGTCTAGGCAAAAGTTAGGGATTTAAGCGTACAACTATGTCTCTTCCAGATCACCTGCTTCCATACTACATCAGCATTCAGAATTCAAATGGCGAAGATCAGTCTACTCACTTTCTACTGACAGCAAGGAGATGAGATAGTTGAAATATATGAGCACTAGCATAGTTGGAACTTAACGAGATTGTTTCCGCATGGCTTTTTACCTTTCTTGTGTACAAACTACTTGGCCATACGCCACATTTCAAATAAACGCGAATTCTTTCTCATTACAATTCTTGTTGTTGTCGTTTGCAATAAGTCCAACGTTTGCTTTGAATGACTATTCGCATTTGACAATAAGAATCTAATCACAAACATACGAAAAGTGGGCATACAAAAGTCGACTACGAGGCTCGAGGGTGGGACAACGATGAAAGTCACAAAACATTCCCCGTAGAGCATGATCCTACAAAGGTATCACTCACAACACAACTTCCCAGCGAGCAAAGGGAATCCACGAGCATGATTCCACTCAACTAAGTAAAGTTACATCGGTCTCAGCGGTAACACCTCACCCCGGCCAAGGTATTTATCCCAGTGGATATCTCTCGATCTTTTCCCTTTCTCCCCAATATCGGACCGAAACTTGGCGAGATAGTGCATTGGAGGAACCTCATCTTCATTCCCCGAGGAGATTACAACGGGTTCTTGACTCCTCCAGCCGGTCTCCAGGCAACTATCAAATGCTCTCCGTGAGATCTACACTCGAGAATCCCCAGTGAAACGCCTCCTAAATTTCCTCGATGGATCTACATCGAGAATCCCCACGGATCGCCTCCCGGACTCTCCTCGGCGGGGTCCATATATGAGATCTCCAACAACGAGCCTCTCAATCTCTACCTTCCTCGACAATATGGGTCCAAGACTTGGTCGGATAGTGCATCGGAGGAATCGGGTATCTTTCTTCTCCTTCAAAGCGAGGGACTTCCACCTCTTGAATTCCCAAGCGAGTCGAAATCCTCAAGCAGAACATTCGCATCTTCTTCAAGATGGATATGTTTTGAAATACCACAACATCTATCATTCATACATTACTCATAAAGTCATAATTCATGCATATATCGTTCATATACCTTGTCATGCATCATAGCATAAAACTAACCAATATTCTATCAAAGTTCCTCTTGTTTTCTCCAAAGCAGTGTGATCCTCGGCGTAAGCAGGTCGAGATTAAGCCCGAATCGGCGGAAAACTATAAAAGACCGCCTTGGTTGTCCTCCGACGGTGGTCGAGATTAAGCCCGAGTCGGCGGAAAACTATCTGAAGACCGCCCTTGGTTGTCCTCCAGCGACTAGTCGAGATTAAGCCCGAATCGGCGGAAAACTATCGAAAAGCCGCCTCGGTTATCCTCCGATAACGAGCAATGGATCAACACCGATGCTGAGGAAGCTATCCACATTTTGCCAACTACTACCTCCCTCGAGTAATCGCACGAAGATTTATTTTGATCCTTCTTATTATCAACAGCGACTATAGAGTCTAGCGTCGACTCGGTTGCCACGGATAACATCTTAAGCCCATCTCCGATTACTTATCGGTGTTTCTCCACTTTCGAGAATCTGCATATGGTTAAAATCAATGCAAACTAATAACTTCATTCAAAAAATGGACACGAAGTCTAACGTCGACTCCTCGGATGGCATTTTAAGCCCATCTCCATGCTCCTTCGAAGCGACTACGAGCCTAGCGTCGGCTCATTCCCACATCGATTTTCCGGATGGCATCTTAAGCCCATCCCGTCAATTCTCCTATCGACATTCTCGAGTCTAGCGTCGACTCATCCCCGTGTATCCAACTTCTCCAAATGGCATCATAAGCCCATTCCGCATCATCCACCGGCCGAGTGCAAATTTTCGGTGTACTCGGTGTTCAATCATCTTCTACTTCCGGTCACGAAGACAAGCGTGTCAATCTAACCCTCCGGTACAAGAAGATTGAGCAGGGCATGTCATACCCCAAAATTTGCCCTCCATCTTCTCAAGAAATTTCATACATCTATACTCAAGGATTCCTCAAGAATTGATCAGACAAACTCTCTCCTAGACAATCAACCCAAGCTAGGGTTTGGTATCTCTCAGGTCAAGATGGGCTTCCAAAATCTCCAATGGTATTCATGCCTCCTCATATGCTTTAAATATTTTCCATGTCAAATTTCAAGCTTCACAAGTCAAGTTTCCTCAGACAATTGCTCAGATGGTTGAAAATCAGTTGTATTGGACAAAAGTCAACTATGGTCAACATACAGTCAAACTTCATAATTTTGGGTCAACATCCTCATTTTGAAGTTACATTCATCATTTGATCAGGGGTTGATCATGATTCATCAAGAAAACTCAAGATTTGCTCAAAAGTCAAACTTTCTAAATTAGGGTTTCTAGAAGAAAAGTCAATTGAACTTTGACTGATCATAACTTTCTCATACTTTCTCAGAAATTTTTCCACCACCTCTTGCTTTGAAGGAAATTCAATTCTGTACAACTTCATGTCTCACAAGAATGTCCAAAAAATGCTTCATTTGAGAGGTATAGCTCAAAACATTACAGGTCATTTTCAAAGTCAACAAAAAGTCAACGTTTTGTTTTGAAGATATATTGAGCATGGAAACTCCAATTGAGATGAGACCAAAAAGGTTGGTTAGAGGACTCTTAGAGATTTCCAAAAAGTCAAAGAACACTAAAAAATGTGGAAAATTGAGCAAGATACACTATTCAGAAGTTGGGCAATTTTGGACAATTGCACAAAAGGACATTTTGGTCAAAATGCAAAATTTTCCAAATGGGCCTAAAATCTTTTGATCCAAACTTGTTCATGACATTATTCTTGACCCATAAATGCTTGGCCATGGTGATTTTCTATTTTTATGATTTATCTTTGAATTTTATAACATTTAATTCAAAAATAAATTATATAAAATATGAAAATAATATATTTTCAAAAGTTGGATTTATATCTTCCTTGAAGTCCAAGATAGCCCATAATTCATACCAAATTCGTGCTAGCCTTTGCATTCATGAGAAAATCAATTTTTTCAAAGATTTGATTTATTTTTAATGGAAAATATTTGCACATTGATGGAGCAATCTTTTTTCACTCCTTTTGCCATCCAAATCTCTTCTATAAATACCAAGCAATGCAGCCAGCCACAGAAAGAAAACCCTAGCTCAAGCCAAACCCTTATTTTGTCAAAATTTTCCAGAAACTTGAAAATTGAATTTCAAAATCCAGCCACTTTCAGCCTTCAAACATCATTCCATCGTGCTCAGAGAGTAAGTTTGAGTAAGAATACATTATTGGCATTGATCAAACCATCCAGAATCGATGCATATACATGCATATACATTCAAAATTTTACGATTTTTTCATTTTACTATCACCTTGTTTTAAATGTTTCTAATGCTTTTATCATGCTCATAAGATGCCTAGGGTTTGATCTGGGCAATCGTTCTTGGTTTTGAATGTCGAGAATCGTATAGTGCCATTACTAGGGTTTTCAAGCTGTTAGCTCTGTATCTCTAATTGCGAGCCGATTCAAAACTAAGACCACCATTGGATTCATGAGACCCCGATTTAGGGGGTAGCTTTAACCACGAGTTTCGATTCTTAGTATTTTGCAAGTTTGGCGTTTTGGCTCGTCGGAGAAGGCAATAGGAGCTAGGGCTCGGCGTCGTTGACCAAATCTTTGAATCCGGCGTAGCTTGCGTGGCGATTTGGTTCGATTACGATTCGTTCCTTCGTAAGTGGCGGGGCCCATCTTGTTGCGGCGTTGAGTTTCAAATCCATGACACGTCGCGCTCTTATTCAATTAATTCCGTTTTCAAACACCAAGTGCAACATGGCGCGGTGGTTAAGGCGTTGGATGATGGAGATTCCCTCAAAGGTCTCATGTTCAAGTCCTGGCAAGACCAATCTCTTTTCCATTTTTACAAACTTGCACTATTTTTCTATTTTCATATTTTTAATATTTGCATGTTATTTTAATTAATTTCGTATTTTTATTTATGCATTTAAAAATCATCAAAAATTAATTTTCTTTTGGCATTATTTTCATAAAACCTTTATTTAATTTATAAAATTAAAAAATACAATTTTGCATGCATATTTATTTTTATTCATATTTTTGCATTTAAATCACAATTAATTAGTTCTTAATTATTAAATTGCATCCAAAAAATCCCAAAAATTTATTTTAGCATATTTATATTATTTCCAGCATGTAATATTTTTCTCATATAAAAATTTGCATTTTTTCTAACATTTTTTCTCTTATTCGATTCATCTCGTATTTTCCGATTTCTCGTTCTTTTACAGGTTGATCTGATTCAGACGATTCTTGCTTTATCATTTTATTTTTTTCAATAATGTAGTGTCTATGGGATGTAATAGTTTAAAATTAGGTCTTTATTTTCGCATTTTAAATTATGTATACGCTAAAGCCTTGTAATAGCGTAGGATTTACCTTTCGCATCTTTACATTCGCATTTTACTTTCCGCACCCTATCAATTGCTAGTAACTAGGCGTGTATGGCAAGATAATAATGAACTTAGCCCACTAAGCGCAAGATAAAATATACGAATCAACACACTTCTTTCACACGCACCTTAGGGTAATTCTCTCTCGTTGCCTTACGAATTCAAAATGGTCATGTCCCTCGAACGTAGAGGTATCCTAGCACCGTTGCCTACAAACAAATCATCATAGTCCCTTCGATACGAAAATCATAAGACCCACGATGTCGCCTCCGAATACATGATCTTGACCCTCGATTGTCGCCTACGAAAAATGATGATAGTCCTTGAATGTGCTAGGATACTTCCTAAGTTGCCTTCTATGACCATTTGATGTCCCTTCGAATGTCCCGCTTATATCCAACGAATGGAGCTACCTACTAACTAATGGTATGGCTAGCGCTATTCTAAAGGAACGTAACAATTCAAAAAAAACGACCAATTCTGAATAGGTAAATAAGTCTTTTAGTTGCTTGCTCTAAACCAAATGCTTTTCACACCACACACTCCTTTTCAAAGTTCAAACTCTTTTCAAAACGAAACATTTAGAACACTTTGTATACACTCCTACATGAGTCATTACAAAGTCAGCGAAATGCCTTTTCAAACATTTTGTCAAACACACGAAAGCAATTTTAAAAAGTGATCTAGAGCAACTAAGAGCCGTAGAATAAGCTGCGGATGGAAAGGGTGCTAATACCTTCCCTTTTCATAACCTTCTCCGTACTCGAGAATCTAACAAAGGTCTTTTTCTGTACTTTTACCTTCCCTTAAATTGGATAAAAATAAAAGTCAGTGGCGACTCTTGCTATCCGCACATTTGCGATACAAAAACACTAAAAAAAGTCGGTTCACCGTGTTACAGATACCAAACCCTAGTTTGGGTTGATTGTCTAGGAGAGAGTTTGTCTGATCAACTCTTGAGGAATCCTTAAGTATAGATGTATGAAATCTCTTGAGTAGATGGAGGGCAAATTTTGGGGTATGTGTTGCCCTGTTCAATCTTCTTGTCTTGGAGGGTTAGATTGACACGCTTGTCTTTCGTGACACGGAGGTAGAAGATGATTGAACACTCAATACACGAAAATTTGCACTCATGTTGGTGGATGATGCGGGAATGGGCTTCGGATGCCATTTGGAGAAGTTGGATACTTATTTGGGGATGAGTCGTCGCTAGACTCGAGAATGTCGATAGGAGAATTGGCGTGGATGGGCTTAAGATGCCATCTGGAAAGATCGATTTGGCGGTGGCCGTGCTGAGCTGTAGATGTTCTTGATAGTGGAAGGAGTGCGGAGATGGGCTTAGGATGCCATCGGAGGGAGTCGTCGTTAGACTTCGTGTCCATTTTTGAATGAAGTTATTGGTTTGCATTGATTTTTAACCATATATGCGGCGATTACGAAAGTGAAGCATTGTTGCTAAGTAGTCGGAGATGGGCTTAAGATGCCATCAAGGCAAGCTGAGTCGTCGCTAGACTTTGTAGTTCTTGTTGATAATAAGAAAGGATCGGAATAAATCTTGTGCGATTACTCGGGAGGTAGTAGTTGGCAAAATGTGGATATCTTCCTGTTGTGCATCGGTGTTGATCCACTTTGTTATCGGAGGATAACCGAGGCGGTCTTCGGATAGTTTTCCGTCGATTCGGGGCTTAATCCTGGACCGATCGTCGGAGGACAACCAAGGCGGTCTTTGAGATAGTTTTCCGTCGATTCGGGGCTTAATCTGGACTGTTTGCGTCAGTGGTATTACTGTTTGGGAAAACAAGAGGAACTTTGATAGAATATTGGTTAGTTTTATGCAAAGTATGATGCATGACGGTGTATATGAATGACATATGCATGAATTATGACTTTATGAAATGTATGAATGATTGATGTTGTGGTATTTCAAAACATATCCATCTTGAAGAAGATCGGATGTTACATTTGAAGATTCGACTCTGTTTGGGGATTGAGTAGGTGAGAACCCCTTTTGAAGGAGAAGAAAGAAATCTGTATTCCTCAGATGCACTCTCGACCAAGTCTTGGGCCTAGATATTGTTGAGGAAGGTAGAGGTGAGAGGCTCGTTGTTGGAGATCTCATATCTGAGACTCTTGAGGAGGATGCGGGAGGCGATCCGTTGGGGATTACGAGTGTAGATCCTGCGAGGGTCGGGCGCTCTGGGGATTACGCTGATCTCATTTGGAGAGCAATTGGTAGTTCTTGGGAGACTGGTTGGAAGGGTGAATCCGTTGTAATCCTAAGTGGGAGATGAAGATGTGGTTTCCTCCGTTGCACTATCGACCAAGTTTGGTCTGGATCTTGGGAAAAAGGGAAGAATGAGATATACGGGATAAATACCTTGTTGGGGTGAGTGTTTGCTTGGAGGCGATGTAACATTGCTTAGTTGAGTGGAATTCTGCTCGTGGATTCCCTTTTGCTTTGCTGGGGAAGTTGTGTTGTGAGTGACACCTTTGTGGGGGATCATGCTCTGTGGGGGAATGTTTTGGTGACTTTCGTCATCGTCCCAATTCCTGGAGCCTGTAGTAAGTACTTTTGTATGTTCACTTTTCGTATGTTTGTGATTAGATTCTTATTGTCAAATGCGTATAGTCATTCAAAACAAACGTTGGACTTATTGCAAATAACAACAACAGAAATTGTAAAGAGAAAGAAGCTTGCGTTTATTTGAAAGGTGGCGTATGGCCAAGTTGTTTATACACAAGAAAAGTAAAAAGCTATGCGGAAACAATCTCGTTAAGTTCCAACTGTGCTAGTACTCATATATTTCGACTATCTCATCTCCTTCATCGATAGAAAGTGAGTAGGCGGTCTTCGCCATTTGAATCTTGAATCTTGATAGTAGTCTGGAAGCGGTGATCTGGAAGAAACATAGTCGTGCGCTTAAATCCTAACTTTTGCCTAGACCGCCCTTTCGGGTTTCATCTCGGGATACCCTTTTTGCCCAACCGCCTTTTCGGTTTTCGACTTGCGGGTGTACATCTTTGCATATATCCTTAACTTTTCCCGAACCTTTTGGTTCGCCTCTTATTTTTGCCTAGGTTAAATCGACCTAGCGGGTCTCTCTATGCATAGTATTTTTGACTATGTCTGCGTTCACGGTGTGGGAAGTCTTCACCATCCATGGTGCTAAGTATCATAGCTCATGGGAAAATGTCTTGACTACAAATGGTCCCTCATATGTGGGAGTCCATTTGCCCCTAGGATCACCTTGTGGAAGAATGATGCGCTTGACTACTAGATCACCGACTTGGTAGACTCGGTGCTTGACCTTCTTATTATTAACAGATGCCCCTGCGGGATATTCCTAAGGCTCAAGATACCTCTTCACATCGTAGTACCAAGGTTTCTCTTCTGTATCAAGCTCATAACAATATGCTGGCTTGTCAAACCTCTCAATGATGATGCAGGGAGCCTCGTTGTCCCATCGACCTTGAACCTAGATGACATAGTAGCCAGCGTGCATGGTGATTCTCTTCTCGTGGAATGTGGTTGAAAGTAATCTCTTGAAGTAGGGATCAAACTTAGAACATTCTCGATCAGAATGAGATTCGGATGTTTCGTATCCACTCGCCCTTAATCGGTGATCACCAAAGTGAGTCTCTATACACTTGCAAGAACTTGATTCTTAAGTCAAGCGACTTTGATACCCATGATGCACGCGTATTCGGCCATGTTGTTCGTGCAACTGAAAAACAATCTGGCGGTGAAAGTAAGTCCGCTGTAGGGGATATAATGATGGCGCCAATGCCATTGCCAAGTGCGTTTGAGGCTCCATCAAAGACCATGGTCCATCGGGATCCTTGTTCGGGTCCTTCGTCGGGCACAGTTCTTCATGATCGATGACTAGTAAAACATCTTCATCGGAAATTCAAGCGCATAGGCGATAGTCATCTGGCTTGGTGAGCCAAATGATCGGCTACCACACTTCCTTTGATCGCTTTAGAAGTGTCTTGGATGTCGTATTCGGTCAAGATCATTTGCCATCTTGCTATTCTTCCGGAGAGGCTGGTTTCTCAAATATGTATTTTATCGGATCCATCTTAGAAATCAAAAGGTAGTGTGAGTCAACAAATCTGTCTTAGTCGTGAGCAGCCAAAAGCGTTGCAAGTTTTCTCATTGTGAGTATTTTGTTTCCGATCGGTAAACTTTTCTTTGAGGTAGTATATTGCATGCTCTTTTCGACCGGACTCGTCATGTTGCCCCAACACACCCCATTGAATTCTCTAACAGTCAAGTACATGATAAGAGGTCTTCCTTTGGCGGTGGCATCAGGATAGGAGGATTCTGTAGGTACTCCTTGATTTTGTCAAAAGCGATTTGGAAATCGTCATTCCATTCCACTACTTGATCTTTCTTTAATAACTTGAAGATTGGCTCACAAGTAGCAGTCAGGTGTGCAATGAATCTGGCAATGTAGTTTAGTCGGCCCAAGAAACCTCTGACTTCCTTCTCGGTGCGGGGAGCTGGCATTTCTTGAATAGCTTTAACCTTGGCGGGGTCAACCTCAATACCTTTATTACTGACAACAAACCCTAAGAGTTTTCCGGATCGACTCAAAGGTGCACTTGTTGGGATTCGAGTCTCAATCTGTACTTCTTCACACATTGAGCGGTTACGCAAATGATCTAGATGTTCTTCTTGATGCGTGATCGAGCTATCATGTCGTCGGCGTAGACCTCTATCTCGTGATGAATCATGTCATGAAATAATGTCACCATAGCACGATAAGTGGCGCTGCGTTTTCGGTCAAACGGCATAACCTTGTAGAAAGTACCCTTTGTGTAACAAAAGTAGTCTTCTCCATGTCTTGAGAGCCATTTTGATCGATTGTAAGGAGAAACCATCCATGAAGGAAAAACCTTATCTTTGGCGGTGTTGTCAACGAGAACATCAATATGAGGAAGTGGAAAATCATCTTCGGACTTGCTTTGTTCGGATCTACGTAATCCACACACATTCGTACCTTGCCATCCTTCTTGATACGGGTACCACATTTGCAACCCATGGATAGGAAGTGACGACTAAGAAACCGTTGAGCGCTTCATGACTTGGCTTTGATTTTCTCGATATCTCGGGACACATCGGCGAACCTTACCTTTCTTGGGAGAAAACCTTCTTTTGTCGGCAATCGGTGCACCACAATATCAATGTCTAAACCGGCATGTCTTCGTATGACCAAGCAAAACCTCAATGTAGTCTCGTAGCATCGAACCAATCTTTCTTTAACTTGTTCTCAAGACCGCTCCTATCTTGATCTCTTTTCTCTCTTCGTCGTACCAAATTCACAACCTCAACTGCTCTTCGTGTGGTGTATAACTCGCTCTTCTGTTGTAGCGATCGGCAAGTTCTCTGGCACTTCACAATCTTCCTCACTTTCGTCTTGACTTGGTAGATCGGATTATCAAAGTCATATTTAGCACTAGCATAGTTATTAACGAGATTCGGAGTGATTCTGCGGTGTATCACGTGGGTGTGTGTAAGAACACATAGCTTTTGAAGGGTGATAAAGTAAAGAAAGAAAACAAACAATTGAATGCAAAGTCCAACGAATTTATTGAATGAAAATATAAGCGACAGATAATAACCCTCATAAGCGAGCCATGATGCCCCGGGTAAGGCACTAGGCTTTCAAAGTTTATCGTTCAAAACATAAAGAAATACGAAAAGCAAAACAAAACAAGAGCAATTACTCGACTAAAGGAGATTGGTATAGCGTCTTGATCTCCAATTCTTGAGCCCTGTGCGGGTTGGGAAGATCCACTTGCTGATGTCGAAGTCGTTGTCGTTGTCTTCTATAGCATGGATTCCACTCTGACTGATGCGGAAAGGAAGTTGGTCGGCACGTTCGCGGCGTGTCATCTTCTGACCCTTGATGGTGAAGCCTAAACCAGTCTTGTCGAATTTGAAAGGAAGATCGGGGAGCTGACCCCAAATAGTACTACCTTCTTCAACAGCAGCTTGAGCATCTTTCAACGAGGCCATCCTAGGAGGAGCTTGCGTAACTTCAGGAGTGACAGGAGAGTCGACAGGCATGACTCTGGGTATTGTTTCAAAAGCTTGATAGGGAGTCTCAAAGAATTCACCTTCCATCTCGAGGTAACGGAATTGCGGATGGTGACCATATACTCTTCTTCACCACATCTTGTGACAACCTTTCCTTTCACGGGTACTTGACCGATGTAAGGTAGAGGTGGCCCATGTATCCAAGGCGTCCAAGTAGGCAAGAGTGGTGGACGAATGTCCATGACAAAGAATGTGGAGTCAAAGTCGGGAACCGACTTTATGAGTGAGCTCTCAAGAGCTGTCGCTTAGAACCATCAAAAGCTCCCACGATTATGTCACTGGGTCTCAGAACCAACCCTTCGACATCAAGTCGATCAAAAGCAATCTTCGGTAGGATATTCAGAGCAGAACCGGTATCTACCAAGACATGAGACAATGTAGTGCCCTTGCATTCAACAGAGATGTGCAAGGCTTTGTTGTGTTTCTTTCCAGCAGGAGTCATATTAGCGTCAGAGAAGCCTAGGCCGTTGTTGGCAGCCAGGCTAGCAATACAAACTTCAAACTGGTCAGTGGTAGTGTCTTGCGGTACGTGAGCATTCTTCAGAAATTTCACCAAGGCATTAGCATGAGCCTCGGAGCACAAGAGCAGAGCAAGCATGGAGATTTTGGACGGAGCTGTCCCAATTATTCCACAACATTGTAGTCACTTTTCTTGATTATCTTCAGAATTTCCTCCATTTCTTGTTTGGAGGTGTCTTCAGTAACTTCCTTTGGTACCGGTGGCGGGATGAGTCACTGGTTCTTTCCCTCTAGCTTGGGGAAGGGATTGAATAGCTGGAATGCGAGCTGGAGTCGCGGTGTCTTTTGGAGGAGAGATATCTAGAGAGAATACCCTTCCGGTTCGAGTCACCTTACTTGATCCGGTGATGTGGTCGATGTCAGGAATGGTAGCTTCAACTGTAAGATCTTCAATGGTCAGAGGGTCTTGCGTGACGCCATGATAGTAAACATCAGCTCCATAGTTCCAAGGGATAGCTTTGTCGAGGAATATGGGCGGCCTTGGAGAAGTGATAATGAGAGGTGCCACTCTAGGCACGGGATCGTGAGAGGAAATCCTTATTGTGTTAACATCGGCATAATCTTAGGAAATCCTCACCCCATCCGCCTTAACATCTTCAATAGGAATCTTGTAACTCTCGGGGAGTGTACTTCACCATGTAATCATACTTTCCACTTGGCTGCCCAAGGTGTCCCACACAGATGGTGCAGTTTCGTTCGCATTGTCAATCTTCAACTTAGACATTTCTTCACGACTTACGGCGGTGGTTTCAGAAATAGTATCTCACGGTTGTCCATCATGCATTGAACACGTCTTCTCAACCAAGCACAACCATCAGGTGCAGATGGGCACCAACGGCAATTCTCTGGGCATCCTGGGTTGACACCGCTTGACAAATTCTCCTTAACATCAGAGGAATGGTCAAGTCATCTATGTTGAAAACATAAGTATCGTCACCAACAGCTTTGGAACCCTTGTCATGGTTAGGCATAGGCGCGTTGATCACATTCGGAGCCTCAACAGGAGGATCAAACTCAATCTGCTTAGATTCAATCATATCTTGAATCTTGTTCTTCAGAGCCCAACAATCACCAGTGCTATGTCCAGGGCTATTGGAATGGTAAGCACACTTAGCATTAGGATTGTACTTCGGAGAGGATGTGTTGACATTCTGATGAGGATCCCTCAAAGTAATCAGCTCTGCTTTCAACATGTGTTGCAAGGCTTGCGACAAAGGCATATTGATCTTCGTAAACTGTCTTCGTGGCGTTACGGCTACGCGTTGTCTCCGAGGTTGTCTGATGTAGGATTGGAGATCACAACTTCCCCACAGTTGAGCGGTCGGTCTTGGCTCGGCTTTTCGACCATACGGCATTAGCTTCTTTCTTAGCACCAAAGGATCTCTTCGCAGCATTTGAAGATGTCTCTACCTGAATCTTTCCACTCTTGATACCAGCTTCAATACGCTCGCCTGTCAGAATCAGCTCGGTGAATCCGGCTGAAGAGTTTCCAATCAGATGATTAAAGAATGGGCCCGTCAGTGTTCCCATAAACATATCAACCAACTCCCTATTGGACAAGGGTGGCTGAACTCTGCCTGCTAGATCTCTCCATTTCTGAGCATACTCCTTGAACTTCTCATCACGACCCATAGACATGCTTTGTAGTTGCATGCGAGTGGGTGTCAATTCAGCATTGTACTCATATTGTCTGTAGAAAGCATCAGCTAAGTCACTCCAAGTACGGATACGGTCGTTCTCTAGCTGATAGTACCACTCCAACTGAGTTCCGGACAAACTCTCTTGAAAATAGTGCATCCACAACTTTCTGTCATCAGTGTGGGGATTGATCTTCTGGACATAGAACTTCAAATGCAGCTTAGGGCAAGATATGCCATCATACTTAGCAAAAGTAGGAACTTTGAACTTGGGAGGAATCACGACACCAGGGACAAGACTCAGATCATCAAAATTCAGCCCGGACATCTTCAGGTTTTCCACAGCATTCAGACGATCTTCAAGTTCCTTGTACTTGTCATCCTCATCAGAGTATTGGCCATCATCATAGTTCTTCTCAAGCTCAGGCTGACTGCCTTCACCATTACCTTTGTTACTTTGTTCAGTCTTGACACTTCCTTCGAGAGCTCATCAAGTGACCCTCTTAGGACCACCTTTGTGGCGTCGCCCGTGTTGAGGAGACCAACAACCTTCTTCTTTCGTTGATGAGCTTCTTGGATCTTCTTGGCCTTGGACCAAGTGGTAAACATCTCTTTGGCCAGGCATTACGAGCTTGAAGATCTTTGTGATGATCAAGAGCCATTTCTGCTAAAATAAATAGCGAGCAAATGAGAAAACCAATCTCCAATGTACCTGTGATGCAAATGTTATGCTATTATATGCAATGTTTATGCGAATGCAATGCAATGTTTTCAAGGACCTAAGAGATTTAAATTTGTTAAACAAACAATGAGCAAACATTTATTAGTACTCTTCTTATTATTCTTTTTCCTTTTTAAGTACAAGAGATAGTTCAAAACAATAAAAGAAAACATAAACATCCTAAAGCTCTAAGTCTCCCATGGGCGCTTCCTCTTGGTGCTGATGTAAGCGTTGATGTTTCGCTCCTCGTGAAGTAGCTTTGTCAACTCTAGCACTTTCTTCTCACTTGCATAGCACTGAGCTTCAAAGGTATCCCTCTCTTCTTTAAGCTGAATCCAGGATCTCTTCAAGTCTTCAAAATCAGTAGGCATGTCGGGATAGAGAACGGTATAGGGTGCGTCACCTATAGCAAGTTCCATAATTCTTGGTAGAACAGGCGTGAATGGCATCATGAGGTTTTGAGCTCGAGCTCGCACCCATTTGAGGTAAGTTTCCCAAGGAATGGAGTTCGGGTGCCCCAAAGTCTTGGTATCAGTCTTCTTTACCATGCCCCAAGCGTGTATGAACCTTCGTCGGTAATTCTGGAGATCGTGATTGTAGTCGAACACAATATCTTGGAGAAGCATATCATGTGGACCATCTCTTCGGGCAAAACCAAACTGACGTAGAGCTAAGGAAGGGTTGTAAGTAATACCTCCCCTTATACCAAGGAGTGGTACATTAGGGAATTCTCCACAACGCTCAATGAATGTGAAGTCTTTTTGAGAGAAAAGGCTCCAACGGATATCTGAATGAGAGAGTGACATCAACCTTTGAGACCATCTCAACCTTTGTTCATTCTTCAAAATTGATGGAGGAAGGTGCGAAATAAACCACCTGGAAAGTAACGGTATACAACACATGAGATTTCCTTGTCTTTTAGTAGTACGAGTGTGGAGAGAATGTAGGATATCCCCAAGTAAAATAGGCACAGGATTACGGGTAAGAAACAACTTGATGGCATTGACATCTATGAATTGATCGAGTTAGGAATAGAACCAAACCATAGATTAGCAAGGCCACAATGTCTTCAAGGCATGGAAACTCATAACTTTGAGGAATTCTCGGGCTTTCTTAATTAGGAACTTGGAAAGTAAACCCTTAACTCCACTACGGTTTCCCAATTGGCTTCAATGTCGGCGCTTAAGGTGCAAAGCGGATGCAATGTCTTCGTGCTTAGGAACCTTTTCTAGGCGGTGAATGGCATTCGGTCAAGAATGGGTATCCCAAGTAGCTTAGAGAACTCTTCAAGGTAGGAACCAAGCGATAATGGGAATGTAAAGCAATGGTGTTTGGATCGAAGCTGGAATAGGACATGAATCATATCTTCTTCAAACCGAGATAACCAAATCAAGTAGATAACCATGTCTTTTGATGAACGAGCATGGTCGGGAATTTGAAACCAATTCTTTGAGTGAGAAGGTATACCCATGAAGTTGATTCGGATAGTCTTTCTAGAAGCCATAATACCCTACAAAACAGAGCAAAGATAAATCCCTAGGTCCTTGAAATAGTTAGAAATGATATGCAATGCAAATGATGTCATGATGTCATGTTTAGCACACACAAACAATTCACACAATGATCCTAGGGTTAAGGCTTGCATGAGGTATAGGTGATTACCCCACCAAAAGTTTGAGTTGGTTCATCCTGTCCTATAATAGTAACCGGGTTCTAGGAATCTCACATCATTGATCTTTCTTGTAGGCATTTATTTCAATACGAATGCCAAGTGGTCGACCGAAAATATCCCAAAAGTCTGATCTCAATGAGCGTAGCATCGAGTATCAACCAACCTCGGTCTACACCAAAGCCGGCCATCTCACTACCTTCTAATGGCCAAGATGGGTCAATTAAGGTTCTAAAAGTTTAGTTAGCGCTTGATGACACCACGCAGAAGCCAAATACTATCTTCAACTTGGGAATGAAGAGTATCGGGACAACCAAAGTGTCACGCTAACGTAGCCATCATGTTGACCGTTTAGTTATACGTCTAGCGGTCGCGATGATTTATTGCTACTTACCTAAAAGGAAACCCGGATCCGGGTGTAGGATCCCCCACAAATATAATACCCAAGCGACCCTTAAAAGATAAAGCATACAAGTCAAACAAAAAGCAATAAAGGTTATCTAAAAATCCCTAAGGCAATTCTCTCTTTTAGGATACTTCCCCAGCAGAGTCGCCAGTTCTGTAACACGGTGAACTGACTTTGTAGGATTTTTGTATCGCAAATGTGCGGATAGCAAGAGTCGCCACCGACTTTTATTTTTATCCAATTAAGGGAAGGTAAAAGTACAGAAAAAGACCTTCGTTTAGATTCTGAGTACGGGAGAATGGTTATGAAAAGGGAAGGTATTAGCACCCCTTTCCATCCGTAGTTATCTACGGGCTCTTAGTTGCTCTAGATCACCTTTTAAAATTGTGCTTTCTGTGTGTTTGACAAAAATGTTTTGAAAAGGCATTTCGCTTTGACTTTGTAATGATTCATGTAGGAATGTATACAAAGTGTTTGGAAATGTTTTGTTTTGGAAAGAAATTTGAATTTTGAAAAAAAGGAGTGTGTGGTGTGAAAAGCTTTTGATATAGCAAGCAACTAAAAGTCTTATCACCTACTCAGAATTGGTCGTTTTTTGTATTGTTACGTTCCTTTAGAATAGCGCTAGCCATACCATTAGTTAGTAGGTTGCTCCATTCGTTGGATGTAAGCGGGACATTCGAAGGGACATTGGATGGTCATAGAAGGCAACTTGTAGGAAGTATCCTAGCACATTCGAAGGGACTATCATCATTTTTCGTAGGCGACAATCGAGGGTCAAGATCATGTATTCGGAGGCAACATCGTGGGTCTTATGATCTTTATATCGAAGGGACTATGATGATTTGTTTGGAAGGCAACGGTGCTAGAATACCTCTACGTTCGAGGGACATGACCATTTTGGATTCGCAAAGGCAACGAGAGAGAATTACCCTAAGGGGTGCGTGTGTGAAAGAAATGTGTTGATTTCAGATATTTTATCTTGCAAATTAGTGGGCTATGTTGATTATTATCTTGCCATACACGCCTAGTTACTAACAGTTTATAGGGTGCGGAAATTAAAATGCGGAATGTAAAGATGCGGAAAGGTAAATCCTACACTATTACATGGCTTTGGGGCAGATACATAATTTAAAAATACGGAAAATAAAGACCTAATTTAAACTATTACATCCCATAAACAGTTACATTATTGAAAAATAAAATGATAAAGAAAAAATCGTCTGAATCGGATCAACCTGTAAAGGAATGAGGAATCGGAAAATACGATATGAATCGAACAAGAGAAAAAATGTTAGAAAAATGCAAATTTTTATATGAGAAAATTATTACATGCTGGAAATAATATAAATATACTAAAATAAATTTTAGGGATTTTTTGGATGCAATTTAATAATTAAAAATGAATTAAGAGTGATTAAAATGCAAAAATATGAATAAAAATTAATATGCATGCAAAATTATATTTTTTAATTTTATAAATTAAATAAAGGTTTTCTGAAAATAAATGCAAAAAGAAAATTAATTTTTGATGATTTTTAAATGCAGAAATAAAATTGTGAAATTAATTAAAATAACATGAAAATATTGAATAAACTAAAAAATAGGAAAATAGTTGAAAAGTTGAAAGTTTGAGAAAAAGAAACCAGAACCGGTGCAAGCAGGATTCGAACTGGAGTCCCTTGAGAGCATCCCACAACAGTATGTGCCTTTACCACTACGCCATGTGTGCAAGCGTGTTATGGAATGAAAACGTGAAGTGATGAGCAACACGCGTCGCCGTTTGGGAGAAGTCAAGGCCCAGTCAGCTGGTGGGGTCCTTGTTGGATGAGAGAGCGAATCAGAAGGCTCCATTGTGCCACGCTTGCCTCGCCGGAGTCCGAATCGGTCAACGACGCCGGAGCCCTAGCTCCGGTCGTCTTCTCCGATCACACAGATCTCCAAACCTGAAAAATACGAGAGATAAAAAGGAAAAGAGTACCCTACCCCCCTAAATCGAGGGCTGCGGACACGATGGTGGTATTAGTTTCAACTGAAAAGGCCTGTATCAACCGGTTCGATGAAGACAACTCGAAAAACCCTAAACATGGCAACCTGTGATTTTTACGTGCAAGCTATGAAACGATGGCCCAAATCAGTCTTATAGAACCTCATGAACACAACAAAAGCATTCGAAACAATGGAAACACGCATAATAGTAAAATGCAATTTCAAGAAAAATTCAAAGATGTATGAATGTGTATGGCACGATTTGGCTTGCTTCGATCAATAACAATGATGCATTCTTACTCAAGCTTACCCCCTGAACACGTTTGGATGGCTGGAAGAGGCTGAGAATGGCTGGAAATAAGAATTCGATTTTTTCAAGATTCTTGAAAATTTTGACAAAATAAGGGTTTGGCTTGAGCTAGGGTTTTGTTCGTGGCTTGTGATCTTGCTGAGCATTTATAGAGAAAGTTTGGATGGCAAAAGGAGTGAAAAAAGATTGATCCATCAATGTGCAAATATTTTGCATTAAAAACAAATCAAATTTTGGATAAAAATTGATTTTCTCATGAATGCAAAGGCTAGCACGAATTTGGTAAGGATCATGGGCTTTCTTGGACTTCAAGGAAGATATAAATCCAACTCTTTTGAAAAAATATTTAATTTTCATATTTTATATAATTTATTTTTGAATTAAATGTTATAAAATTCAAAGATAAATCATAAAAATAGAAAATCACCATGGCCAAGCATTTATGGGTCAAGAATAATGTCATGAACAAGTCTGGATCAAAAGATTATAGGCCCATTTGGAAAATTTTGCATTTTGACCAAAATGTCCTTTTGTGCAATTGTCCAAAATTGCCCAACTTCTGAATAGTGTATCTTGCTCAATTTTCCACATTTTTGAGTTTTCTTGGACTTTTTGGAAAGCTCTAAGAGTCCTTTAACCAACCTTTTTGGTCTCATCTCAATTGGAGTTTTCATGCTCAATATATCTTCAAAACAAAAAGTTGACTTTTTGTTGACTTTGAAAATGACACCGTAATGTTTTGAGCTATACCTCTCAAATGAAGCATTTTTGGACATTCTTGTGAGACATGAAGTTGTAGAGAATTGAATTTCCTTCAAAACAGGAGGTGGTGGAAAATTTACGAGAAAGTATGAGAAAGTTATGATCAGTCAAAGTTCAGTTGACTTTTCACCTAGAAACCCTAATTTAGAAAGTTTGACTTTTGAGCAAATCTTGAGTTTTCTTGATGAATCATGATCAACCCTTGATCAAATGATGAATGTAACTTCAAAATGAGTATGTTGACCCAAAATTATGAAGTTTTTGTATGTTGACCATAGTTGACTTTTTGTCCAATCTGTTGATTTTCAACCATCTGAGCAATTGTCTGAGGAAACTTGATCTGTGAAGCTTGAAACTTGACATGGAGAATATTTGAAGCATATGAGAAGGCATGAAGACCATTGGAGATGTTGGAAGTCCATCTTGAACTGAAAGATACCAAACCCTAGTTTGGGTTGATTGTCTAGGAGAGAGTTTGTCTGATCAACTCTTGAGGAATCCTTGAGTATAGATGTATGAAATCTCTTGAGTAGATGGAGGGCAAATTTTGGGGTATGACAATAACATATCTGAATTGACACACTCTTTTCACACATGCACCCCTTAGGGTAATTCTCTCTCGTTGCCTTTACGAATACAAATGGTCAAGTCCCTTGAACGTAGAGGTATTCTAGCATTGTTGCCTTCAAAACAAATCATCATAGTCCCTTCGATACAAAGATCATAGACCCACGATGTCGCCTACGAATACATGATCTTGACCCTCGATTGTTGCCTACGAAAAGTGATGATAGTCCCTTCGAATGTGCTAGGATACTTCCTACAAGTTGCCTTCTATGGCCATCCGATGTCCCTTCGAATGTCCCTCTACATCCAACGAATAGGGTTACCTACGAACTAATGGTATGGATAGCGCTATTCTAAAGGAACGTAAAATAACACGAAAACGACCATTATGAGTAAGTAATAAGACTTTTAGTTGCTTGCTCAATCAAATACTTTTCACACCACACACTTTTTTCAAAGTTCAAATTCTTTTCAAAAACAAAACATTTTCGAACACTTTGTATACATTCCTACATGAATCATTACAAAGTCAAAGCGAAATGCTTTTTCAAAACATTTTTCAAACACACAGAAAGCACAATTTTCAAAATGATCTAAGAGCAACTAAGAGCCCGTAGATAACTACAGATGGAAAGGGGTGCTAATACCTTCCATTTTCATAACCTTCTCCCTTACTCAGAATCTAACGAAGGTCTTTTCCTGTTTTTTTCACCTTCCCTTAATTGGATAAAAGAAAAGTCGGTGGCGACTCTTGCTATCCGCACATTTGCGATACAAAAATCTCAAAGTCAGTTCACCGTATTACAGCCCAGCCTGGCCAAGACTTTCATCGAACAGTCGCGGGGGAATGTTCAAACACTTTTTTTTTAGTGATTAAGGTTTCTTTTAGATTTTTGTTAAACTACATAGTTGTTTTGTCACACATGCTCTTTCCGATGGTGTAGAGTTCGTGTTATTTGGTCGAGTATCGAAAGAGTTATGGGGCTGCAAAGTAGTGCACCTGGCGTGAGCAAATGGCAAGCGATGTTTAGAAAAATTATTTGATAATGTAATCAGTGGTGACGCCATGACTTCGGGATCGATTTAAAGCGTGTTACGGGCTCCGGTTCGAGAAGTTTTCAACACGAAAGTAGTGTGTACGAATCTCCTCCATAATTTTGATCTTGGAATTTCGAGTTATCGAGTCGGGAAGTCAAGTACCTAGCCATGGATCCAATGCCACGTTTGAGTGTTTCTGTTACAACAAGCATGTTGGGTTCATTTTGCATAATTGGCCACACAAATATGGATATAGGGGCATAATGTAGGGGGGTTTTGGCTAGAGAAAAAGAGGATTCAATAGTTGGCAAGGGGAGGAAAAAGTGAAAGGGAACTAAAAATCTCTAAAAACTAACAGAACGATTTTGTTGCAAAAGGCACGCTCTCCCTCTGACTTCTTTGATTCTTCACGCTCCCTCTTTCCTTTTCTCCCACTCACTTTTAACCATAACGGTTTCTCTCACCCACAACCACCTTCTTCTCTCGCCCATTCTGTTACAAATCACCGTGCTCCTCCCTAACAACCTTTTTTTTCTTTCTCTTCCATCCACAACCACCTTCTTTTCTCCACCGGCTCTGTCACACTTCACCAATTCATTCTCTGATCATCTTCACCGTGTAACAGAAAACTCTAATAACCTCTTCTCTCATTCGTAACAAAACTCATGAAAACATTTACGATGACAACCGTAACAACAACTCTCACCCGGAATCCGTGGTTTCTCTCCTATTTCAACTATCTAAGTGGAAGCTCTCAATGATTCCTTGGCTCTCCCTTCTTCTTCTTCATAACCAGAGAAAGATCGCTAGATTCTTCTACTTGTTGGAGCAAAGACGATCACGGTTGCAATCCAATTCCTCCTCCAAAAGTTCATGCAAGAACACTGAGTTTACTTCTCAATGTATCAAGATTATCTAAGGTCATCATCTTAATCAAAACTCGAAGCAGGGAGCAGTGAAGTTTTCCGAGGAGATTTTAAGGAGTGCGTGATGGAGAACAAGTAAGTTCTATTGAGATTTCTTGTTAGAATTTCCACGATATGATTCAGTCTTTGCGTTTGTGTGCCTTGCGTAGCCAGATGTCGGAGTTAGGTTCATTGTGGTTTATGTAGCTTTACGTGGTTCGGGTGTTTTCACGAGATCCGAACATATGCCATGGTTTCTTGACAATTCTTGTAGCAATAATTAGAAATGGATAGCAGATTCGTAGTAGGTGGAAGAAAACGAGGCGATTGGTACCAAGCGCGTTCGGTTCTGATGAATTTCATTTTTTCGGCAGCCGTCACACCGAGGAAGATGACCGGAAAGCTCCTTGTTCCGGTGACCCCCTATTGAGCCCTAAACGTATCTTTTCCTTGCTGGCTCATGTGTATTTTCTCATGTAACCAATCGAAGCTTGCCACATGTCTTTTTTTATTTTAAAATAAAAAATAAAAATCTGATAATATAATTTAAGTATAGTTGACCAAATTATGCAAGTGTGCACCTACATACAAAATAACGTGACATGAATATAAGAGGATAAAATTCAGTTTTTATTATTATTGAAATTGGACTTAGTACAATAGGTGGACTGGGCTTAGCAGAATTCGCAACCATTCCTCCCTAATCAGGCCCAGTGGTACGATTTGTACCTCAATTTATTTTAATTGGAATTCTGGCTTACACCCGCCATGCCCATGCATGCACAATTTCTATATATAGTCAATTATCCTTCTGATTTCGATTCAATTGACTTATAAAAAATACATAAAAATACATTTCTGACTTGTTAGTATCTTAGGATATTTTTGATATTTTTTGTGAATTTTTAACAATTAATTTCCTTTAGTTTTTAATCGATTTCCGATAATATGTTTAGAAACGATCTATTTTGTGATGGCGTACACGTTTTGATGTGGTTTTCGATTGTTTCTCGACAATAAAAATATGGATAAAAATGCTCCTGACTTTAGAGATTCTTAAGATTTTTTCCATCTTTTTTTTGGGAATTTTTGTAGTTGTATTTCAATTCTTTTTTTAATTGTTTTCGATAAGATGTTTAAAGGCGATTTTTCCTATAATGCTTCACATATAGATTCAAATTTTGATCGTTCCTTAATCACAAAAATTCCTAAAAATAACATGCTGGTTCTATTGGATATTAGGATTCTTTAGGTATTTTTCTAGTATTTTTTTTAGAGCTTTTTAGGTTTTTATTCGATTTTTCTTTTGTATGATACAAACATAGGTAATTGTTTGCTAGTTCACCTAGTTAGGAATCAATGTCTTCGTATATAATGTCTAATACTTGTTCTAACCTCCAAATAACTTTTGATTAATGTTTTGGCATGTTTAGGTAGCTGTTATCTTGATTTAGAAACCATGATTGAGTCATATGATTAGGGTACCATGCTAGTTAACCCCTAGAGCGACGATTAATCGTTTTGACTTAGTTTTGTGCATAAAATTGCTTTAAGCATGATTTTTCTTGTGAGTTTTGGTTGATATCATTTAATATGAGTTACCTACTTACTTGTATAATTTTACATCTATTTGAACTCAATAGTGGCTTAATTCTCCAGTTTCGATTAACTAGTAATGTTTAAAAGCATGTTTCTCCTTTGTCGTTTGAATTGACTAATTGTAGGAGTATAATGATACCATGTATGTCTTAGAAAATTTAGGATGTTTTTCTCCCATTTAATTGTAGCTAAATGTAAACCTCACCTTAGGATTGTAAATAGAACTTGCAAGCTAACCTTTAATAGTTAGATTCTTAGGAACTAGTTTGATAATTGTATAGTTTTTCTAGCTTCCTTTTGCATGTTTAGTTTGTGGTCTTTTCCTCTATTTGTTTAGATGTTTAGGAAAGCTTTAGAGAATGTAGTTTCTGTCATCTATTAAGAATTTACCTTTCATGCTTAGATTTCATTGTGAATAATGCATTTTAAGTCATTTTAGTGTAGATTTTTGATTCCTAACTACTCTAGGTCTCTAACTATGTTTAGTATTGCATTTGAGGACTATTGTGATGGACTTAGCTCAATTTTGATATCATTCATGGGTTATTTTGCATTATGTGTGCGTTGCTGCCCGGTTTTCCATTATTATGTTGCTATACACATTTACATTCTATTACTTCGCCTTTGGATCATATTTTGACATGTGATGTGAATATGTAATTATATTCCCGCTTTCTTGTTATTTTTGACATATTTGTTGACTTGTGCAAGGTACATTGAGGATGTTTTGGTTAGGTACCTAATTTTGTTACACTAACATACCACTTTTCCCATGGTTCTGTTTGCGTTTTAAACGCATTGTGCTTGGTGTTTACTCATATTACGAGAAACATATATTCTGTTATTTTGTCTGGATATGTACCTTTGTGCAGGTGTTCCGATTGTTATGTGGACTTGTTTGATACACGCACATGTTGCACGATATCACCTTGTAGATTATATTAATCGAGCTGTTTCTTATTAGTGCTTTGTTGATGGCAATTTACTCGAAGTTTTCCGGAGTATTTTTAGCTCGCAGTGCTCTTCGGATTTTATTGCATTCTTTTACCGTTTGGTATTAATTTTACTTTGTTTATTGCATTATTTTACCGCTTTTCTAGAGAGCATGAGAAGTAGGGTTTTACCGCTTTCCTTGCCATGAGAAGTAGGAATAGAGATGTATGAAGGGGCTTCCATAGTTGGATCATGTTCAGGAACCCCTTTGGTTTATTTAAAGACCTATTTAGGGGGCTTCTGTTTGCTAATTGTGTTTGGTTTGTTTAAAATCTTCCATCGTGCATAGGGAGGTAATTCTCAGTAAGTGTTTACATTTGTGCTTGCATAAGTCAGAAGTGGTTAGGACAACCGACGTGGCACCACCAACCAAAGTCCCACTTTTTATATTTCCTTCTATCAAGTCATGATGATATGATGGGCAAGCGAAAGGGGTCCATAATCGACTCCCGCAAAGTTCTAGTCTGTGTTAGCTCACACACGCGAATCGTGTTGCTTCCTTTATCGAGTCAATAAAAAGTGGCAAGAGTTCCTTATTCTGACTGTCCATGCTTTCCCGCGGTTTGCATTTATTGCAGAGCTCGCATCATTTGCTCTTCACACTTGACAATTCATGTCATGCGGTGATACCATTCACTGGAATCGAATGTGTCGGTTCTTGGTTGACTCACAGTATGCTCGTTACCGTTCGAGTCTATGGGACTTCCTCCTTTTCCTACGCTTGTGTGCCATTTGTTTGTTTGCATTGCATTGTTTGTGTACTTCTGCCAAAATACTTGCTTGATTCATCCCTTTTTTTTTGTCTTCGATTCTACATTAGGGTGATTCGAGATGGACATAGACTTAGGATTTAAACCTTTTCCATCCCTTTTTGTCATCTTCGACTCGACTTTAGTTAGCGATTCGAGATAGACATAGATTTAGGTTGTAAACCTTTGCCATGTTCCCTTAGGATTCTCTTGAATCTACCTTAGGTAGTGATTTGAGTTAGACCTTAGGTTATAATCCATGCATGATAACATTAGGGATAGAGTTAGCTAGTTTCCCTTTTATTTTGTTTTCTTCTTTTTTTCATCCTTGCATGTAATAAATCTAAAATTTGTTTTCTTTTTCTTTTGCAAATTAAAGCACTTAATAATGGTTCTAACTCCTTTTTCAAAGGTAAAAAGAACCAACCAATGCAAAAAAAAATTTGCCTACGGGTTTTCTTTTTGTGTTTAAAACTCTTTTTTCATAAATAAAAAACACAAAACCCACCAAAACATATGAGCCAAAATACGGCGCTCTGACTTTCCCATTGCATGAGGGAATACGTAGGCATCTTGTCACGGGGCTCGATCGAGCAAACTTTGTAAGTACTTCCTTTTTTCCCCGTGTTTTCTTTATTTTCCTTTTCTTTCACATGCATTCTCTTTTAGCATACAAATATAACAATCAAACAGTAAATAGTTATAAACACACCCATTAGATAGAAAATAGAAGTGGATATCATAGAGTACTACGGGCGTGTGGGGTGCTAATACCTTCCCTTCGCGTAATAGATTCCCTTACCCTATATCTCGGTCGCAAGACCGTGTCTTATCCCTTTCAGGTTTTCGCGATGCGTTTACCTTTCTCCTTTTGCGAGATAAAAAACGTTCGATGGCGACTTCATTGATATAGTTATCGGATGATGTTCAGCCGATTGTTTCAATGTTAAAGTTGTTTGGTATCACAAACGAGCTTTCAAATGTCTTACAAAGAAAATATCTTAATATTGTGATTGCCATGGAATTAGTTGATGATGTCAAAGATCAGTTGGCCACAATGAGAGAGAGTGGTTGAGATAATTTATTTGCCGGTGTCCAAGATTTTTGTGTTGCTAAAGGTATTCCAATTCCAAATATGGATGACAAAATACCGGTTCGGGGTCGTTTAAGGGTAGAGGGGATGACTGTCACTAATCTTCATCATTACCGTGCAGACATTTTTTATGTTGCTATTGAAAAAATATGTGTGGAGATGGATCATCGCTTTAGTGAAGGAAGTAACATTATCCTTAATTGTTTTTCATGTCTTGACCCCAAGAACTCTTTCTCCAAGTTTAATGTTGATAAGCTTGCTCGTCTTGTTGATATTTATCATGCAGACTTTTCTGATGATGACTGAGGAACAATAAGGGATCAACTTGACACTTATGTTCTTCAAGTGAGAAGAAATGCTTCATTTTCTACTTGTGAAGATGTTCAAAGTTTGGCTATGAAGATGGTTTAAACTGAGAAACATTTGGTATTTCCATTAGTTTATAAACTTATTGAGATAACTTTGATATTGTCGGTGTCGATAGCATCCATTGAAAGAGCTTTTTCAGCAATGAAGATTATCAAGTCTAAATTGCGCAATAAGATCAACGATGTGTGGTTCAATGACTTGATGGTATGTTACACCGAGTGGGAGATATTCAAATCACTTAATGATATTGATATCATTCGAACATTCACCGCAAAGAAGTCTCGGAAAGGACATTTGCCTCATGATTTTATCTAGCCCGCTATTGTAAGGTTATGTTTATCTCTTTTATTTTAAACTATGTTTTTGTTGACAAAATGACATGTTTCTATTATTTTGATTGATGAGTATTTATATATTATATACAATGTGAATTTGCGATCTTTAATTTTTCGTCCAGGCTTTATAATATTTCTGTCTTCGCCACTACGTGGTTGGGAACAAGAGATGGAGTGGATGATTGGCATCGGGAGTAAGAGCAATAAACAAGCTAGGATTGTCAAAACTGCTTTTGCCTAAACGATTTATGCGTGCTGGTTGTATAGGAATTCGATTGTGTATAGAGATGTGAATAGAGATAGAAAAGATGATAATGATATAGATAGCAAAATTATATAAAAAGTAGTGCATAGATGCTGGAGGAAGAAGAAACTACAGGATTATATAGCATAGTTGAGTTTAGCTCACCGAATCAGATTTTGTTGTTTTGGGCTTGTGATGGACCCTATGGATCGCTTGTATTAACTGTTTTTAGGAAGTAAATAATATATCTTATTTTCCAAAAAAAATGGTATTTTTAATAATTTAAAATAATTAATACATAAATTAGCATAGTATTTTTATTTTATAATAAAGAAATTATAGCAATACAAACATTAATATTATTTTATAAAATTTATGTAAATACGACAATTTTCGCATTTGACAAAGTTTAAACTCATCACCTTTAATAAAAAACAATTAGGTGTTATTTTTAGAAGTGAAGATTGATTTTGGATTGTGTTACTAGAAAAACAAGTGATGTTGCACAGAGATAAATGAAATGTCGGCGAGATAATGTGTAGGTTATGATTTAATATTATATAAATTTTATACAATTTATTTAAATAATACATTTATTTTATTTGATAGAGTTTAAACCCATTCCCTTTAGTAAAATACAATTATATGTTTATATTTTCTAAGATGAAAAATGATTTTTAAAGTCGTGTCTATCTCTTCTTTACTTGTAAAATGTGGTAAAAACTCCTCACTTCCTAGGTGGCCAATCAGAATATACCAGTCAATTCTAACTAAAAAATCTGGAACTTTAATGTAAACCCTCATCATCTCTGAATCGCAAATTGTTTGAATCGCAGAGCTTTTCGTCAATCAACTGATTCCCCTTTCGGCGTTAAAGAATCAATGGTGTTTTTGGTGAAATCAAAACTAGATTAGAGTGATGAGATGGCCAATTTATGCAATTTAAGATCTAGTGCGGTCATCATGGAAACTAAGCTGAGTAATAGTACTTGTAGTAGAGGAAGGGCTTTTGATACCATTTTTGGTTCTTATGTTAACCTGAAATCACTCAAGTTTCAAGCTTCTAGTTTATGTTTTATTGGTGACAAAATTGATTTGTTAAACGGTGTATAATTGAATTGTTGAATAAATTATTTAATAGTTGAATATTTATAACAGAGTATTGAATGACGTGTTAGAATATAATATTATGTAAAATTTTATGGTTATTGTGATTATTTAAGTTTGGCTTAAATATACTTTCGGTCTTTCTATATTAATTTTTTAAATATTTTAGTTTCCATTAAAAAAGCCAACTATTAGGTCCACAATATCATATTTCATGTTTGTTTGAGGTTTCCATGACAAAATAGTTTAATTTGCAATGTCGTATTGAAATTATGAGATGACATTTTTTAATTGTTCTCACGTCATTAAAAGTAGACCTATAAATATATATTTTAGAATTAAAATTTAAAATATATAATTTCTAAATAAATATTTATAAACAAAAATAACTAAAATAATTAAAAAAAGTTTAATTATTATAAAGAAAACTTTTAAAAAATTAAATTATTAATTTTTAAATATTTATAACGATGTGACATCAATTTAAAAAATGTCATTTCATAATTTCAATGTCACATATGCAAATTAGACTATTTTATTATGGGAGACCATTAAAAAAACATGAAATATGACATTTGAGAATCTAATAGTTGATTTTTTATAGAGGGACTAAAATATTAAAAAATTAATATAGGAGGACTAAAAATACATTTAAGCCTTTAAATTTTTAGTGTGTTGTGAATGATGATAAAGTAGAGTATTGAATTTTATGAAACAAAATTATTATAGCAAATAAAAATTAAAAGAGTGTTGAATTATTAGTTAGAAGAAAGAGAAGATAATATAGATGATAAAAAATGCAAAAAAAATAAGATGTTGAATAATAAAACTATTATACATAGTCTTAATTATTTGTTTTTATTCACAAATTTCATAGAGTTTCTTTATTTTATGTTCATTTGACTTCTTTTTCGTACTTAAATTTGTCATTTATATATATTTTTCTTAATTTGTCTTAGGTTATGGATTGTTCTATAGGCGATGATGTATACTGTTCTGCAAGTATGTGCAATATACCCTTCCTTTATTGGTCTATGTTTGATCTTTTAATTTTTTTAATTGTTAGACTTATTTGCTTCTGTGAATGTTATTTTTGGGGTCTGTTTGGAAGTTAGTTTTTGAACGATTTTGAGTATCCTTAATAGGATTGGGGTATTTCTTGATATTGATTTGATATTTAAAAGTTATATATTAAAAAAAAATGATTTTATATGTTAATATAATACTATCTCATCTTAATGAGTGTTCATTTGAAATAAAATAATACTTTAGAATGAATGTTCTATTTGGATTTTTAATATATTTTTTCAATTCTATTTTCTAATTAATTAAATTTTCATCATTTCCAATACATGATAATTGATACTATAATTAAAATATTATTCTCATTTTTATTTTTCTACACTTTTCTCAATTCTACCTTTTAATAAAATTAGTTCCCCCCACTAAATATTACACTAAGATTTTAAATGGAGATAAACACATGAAGAATTTCCTTAGGGTTAATGTTCCATATCTATTTGGGTTATGGCGTGAAGGTTCTAAAGAGTATGGTGTGATCATTATGAACCCTATTAATCTTGTTTTATTCTTATGGATGTGTTAAGTCATTAATTTTCATGTGCCAATAATTTCTTACTCATATACATTAATGTTTCAAAATATGTGGACTTGCAGGTTACTCCACCTGAATTTTCTAACTCATTCCATAGTCTTTTTGTGCATCACGTAAAATTTCACTACTGCTCTTTGAAATTAAAAATAAACTTTCGGTTCGCACCTTATACTATGCAAATCAAGTTGAAAATAGTTGGGTGTAAACTGGAAATTTACTTACGTTTTGCAACCAGAAGTTTATTTCTAGTTCCTGGATGCACTTAAAGGGCGCCAAAATCTTTCTCCTCCCCGTAACAGCAAGCTTTTCAAAAACAAACTATCAAACTCTCTCTTTCAACCCTTCTCACCAAAATCAATTTTTTCTCAAACAATCAACACCAATCATCAAGCATTATTTAAATACAACAAGTAATAGAATCAAGCAAGCAACAACCATCTTCAATCAATCAAGTAAGTTATTTAACACATTTTTAGAGTTTATGTAATTTCTATTGAAACTAGTAAAATACTCGTGCGTTTGCACGAGTACTAATGTTGTACAAATATTTGGTAGCATATTTATAAAGTTTGTGAAAAGAATTTATTGTAATGATCAAATTGAACCGTGCAATTAAAAAAAATTATAAGAAAAACATATAAAATAGTAGTTGTAATAAATAATTGATGTCGTTAAAAAGTAATAATGTTGAAGAATAAACGAAATTACACAAAATACTGTAAATAAAATTGAATTGTAATAGTAATTTAGCAATTCTAAAGAAAAATTGAAGTTGATAGTCCACATAAAAGAATTAATATTGATGGTGTAAATTCATGGTTGATATTTTTAAGTAATTGACATTGTTGCTTTGTAGTTTCATGATTTGGTTAGTTGATGTAATATATTTGGTTAGTTAAATCAGGAAAATTGATTTTGATGTGAATATAGTATGTAACTCTGTTTGAGCTACTGAATGTTAATAACAAAAAAGTAATCAACAATATACCTGGATTGTAGGCCAAAATTCTTTCCCGGTGCAGAATGCCATCTGCTAACAAATTCCAGATTTCGTTCCATACATGTGCGGGTCTGCTTATAGCACCAGACAACAACATAATGATGAACAACTTTCTAAGAAAATGTCCAGAACCCCATTGACTGGCCTCTTTAATTGCACCAATATACTCCCTGTCATCCTCAAGGAAACCCATGGCAAAGCATGCTTCCCTAAAAGAGTGATGTTGTGTGTCTCCTACCTTACGAATTTCTTCGTAAGTTTTTGGTCCTTTTACAACAGTGAGCATCATCCTTAGATAATAGAGTTCATCGGTTGTAGGTGGAACCGAAATGAGTCGGCCTATAGTAAATCCTCTTTTCCTTGGCTTCCATGTCCTCTTCTTTTTATCATATACAAATTTGGATACGAATTGCGCATAAGTTAAATTTGTAGCATCTTCAAACTGTCCATTTGCTGTCAACCGTGAAGTGAAAATAGATTCAGTTACACTTGTTTTTTCTAAGATGTTCTCCATCCGTGCATGATCGGTATAGTAGACTGCATTCTCACCAATAAGATGGTAAAACATGCGTTTTACTGTCGGTTTTCTTCCATGAATTTTGTAGGAAAAGATCCTCCAACATGCCTCACTGGGTGAGACATATCTACAGTCAAGGTATTCTTTAATTTTGTCAATTGTTTCGGTATCTTTAGAAGATGTTCTATGTGAAGGAACTACAGATGCTGTGATCCTGTCATATCCTTTGTTGATATACTTGAACAGGTACTTGATGGAAGTACTCTGGTTACACCATTCCATATTGATGTGTGCTTCATATTTTAGAAGCAACCTTGTGTTATATGGAACCACATACCTATTGTCCAAGGATACACCATTTTTAATAATATGATGTGAGTTAGAACTTCTCTTGTAAAGTGGAAAGCCGTCGTTATCTACAATGGTTTCTTCATTGTACTTTTTGGGGAAAAACTTGGAGCATTTACTGTTTTTCATGCACGACGATGATAGGCGCGCAAGACCACAAGGACCATGTATCATGTGTGTTTTGACTAAGTGATACAACCTTGGATGAATGTCAGGGTCAGGAATTTCTGCCGAAATGATGTTGACAATGTCAGATGGTGAAGGATACTTGCTTTGTGGATGTAGGAAAAGAAGAATGTGAGCATGCGACAACCCTCTTTTTTGGAATTCTATCATATAAATGACTGTAAGAAAATCCATAAGGATTGGATATCAATATATTATGTATAAGAATACTAATATAAACTGAGCAACTTGTATAGAATGAAAATTAATTGAAGAAAGTTACTTACATGCTAAAACCTTTCCAAGAACATGTTGCTTGGTCAAATCAGCCAAGAGTTCGTCCAACTTTATCTTGAAGACCTTACTGATGATATCCGGTCGGTCATGTGGCTTTAGATTGACTTTGCTAAGGAGCCTTGTAATTTCTGGCCAATTTGGATTGCATGTAAAAGTTATAAATAAATCAGTAAATCCAAGTGCACTGGAAATAGCCATTCCATCAAAATAAAGTTGATCCATATATCTCTTGGAACCTACAAATGAAGAAGGCAACACAACTCTGTGGCATGTTTTCTTGTGTTGGTTATGTTGGCCTTCTTTACACTGTTCATTCAAATTTTTGTATTTTCCAACTCTAAGCTTGGATTGATTATGCCTCAACCAATTTAGACGCTCGGTCTCCATCATGGCGTAGCCATCTACCAAAAATTGTTGGAACAGTCTTCTGGAATGTAGCAAATTTTTAGCCTCAAGTGTATGTTCTTGTAATCGAAAACATAACCAGTCTTTAATTGTTTGACGATTTTTCTTGGTAACAACCTGTTCGTGTTTATACTTGTGTAGTATTTTATCCCTATAACCATCTTCACCATAAGGAAAAATCAAAGGGTATTGGTAGGCTAGGTAAGCTGAATGGAACTCATTGATTCTTTGTAATTCACCATCACGATGTTGAACAATGATGTCTCTTTTTGTTGCAGAATCTATATCCCCTACTATTAGAGCAGCAACTTCTGAAACGGTAGGAAGATTATAAATATGACTGTCAGTAGATCTGTCAGCAATTAGCTTCAGCTTCAAGTCTTGGTAAGGATTTTGTTTCAACATATCCCTTGCCATTCTGAAAGCTTTTGCATGAGGATTGTTGTCATCTAACATGAATTTCAAATTGGTAACTATTGTCTTTTTAATATGTTCGTTGTCACTGTGAAAAAAACCAGAATAATTAACTTTGCAAGAAAAACATGAATGACAATAAAAGTACTGAAGTTGTTGGTAAGAATACCTAAAACACTTCATTCGGTTATCTACTTCATTGTCTGTATCGAAGATATATAGTTGAGCATACTTCGGAGGCTGGCCTACCTCAGGTAGCAAACTTCCAATCCGGTTGCATGCTTGACCATGTAATCGCAATGAAGGAGGACATGTCCCCTTTGAATGGGTTGTGTCAAATTTCATTCCCGGCGAAGTAAACGAAAACATTGAGTTGTAAGTCCGAATGTTATTCTAAAAATTCTTTGCATCGGGATGGTTGTGATCAAACAAAAGATTGTTTAACACTGACGGTGGTGTTTCAAGCTTTGGAAGCACAATTTTTCCTCCCTTGCAACAAAGTGGAAATTTAGGGACAGTTGTATGTCTTGACTTCCCTTTACGCTCTTGATACCACATCAACGCCTGACAGTGTTGGCATCCCCAAACAGGGTCCCCAACATCAGTAAATTCTGCACTTAATAAGAATCAAATATTATGTAACAATATATATCAGTATTCACACATTTATTAATGTCTATTGCAAATAATAATTTATACTAAGAGCTGAAATAAATAAACCTTGGTTATTTGGATTTCCTAAAGAAACAGTTGTATTACAATCATCTGAATTAGAATCTCGATCGTCCGAGTTGTTAGAATTTGTGGTTTCATCAGTGGATTCATTGACATTGTTTGAGTTTGCAGCATCCGTAGTCGGTATGTTTCGACCAAATGAATGTGATGCAACGTGGTTACGTGAATGACGTACGTTGAAATTAGCATCTTGAGACGGTTGAGCAGAATTGAACTGGTTGATAAGATTCAGTCCTTGTTGTATAACAGATCTTGGCCTCTTGAAAGTCTTTTTGTTGGAGCGATGACGTTCGGATGACACAGTATGAAGTTTATTTGTTAATGTTGTTGTAAGAGGTGAATGTTGCCTATGAGTAAAGATTGTAGTGGGTGTGAGAGTTTGAAGCATTGGCTGTGATGGTTCCACATTTTCCTTGTTTGAGTGAATGGAACTTGTGTTGTTGTTCAACAATGTAAGTCTTTTTTTTCTAACAATAGATGCAGGGGTATCTTTAAAGTTGATATTATCACCTTCCATTACAACTGTAAGAGTTAACACATGTATTTGTTAGAAAGAAATGGCAAAAACTCAATGTAAAGAAACTAATATATATGCAAGAACTGTATCAGATTTCATGAACAATGTAGGCAATGCTTACATACTCAATTGTTGATAGAAGTTTTGATATTTTTTTAGAACATACACTCTTCGGTAAGCCGTGTGAGAAGAAAAAAAAAAGTAGTCGCGCTAGGGATACGTGAAACACTTATTTGTTTAGACAAAAAATTTATATGGGAAACTGTAAAAAGTAGAATAGATAAGCCATCATGATTGTGTCATATGACATGTAAAGTGTTTTGATTAATATTCACTTAAAAAGGGGCAGTAATAATGTTTCACAGTAAAGTGTGCATATGTATATATTAAGGGTAGAGTGTCCAGAGGTATAAACATGTTGCATATTTTGCTAATAAAGTGTGTTAAAGTAATATTATAGTATGTCCTGAAACCTTCTCGACTTCCGATTTATTAAATTTTTTAACGTATTTCGAGACGTGTAACCATAGTAAGAAAAATTGGTATGTGAAGAAAAGTTATAGACACATATTCCATTAAATGAAAAGCTAATGACATGCCATTCTCAGCAAGCTGTGCAAGAGTTCTCGCATCAAAACTGTGTTAGTTCTCCCAGCTCTGGTAGTTCAAGTATGCAGCGGCATGTGTGTTCCTGATGTGGGAATTATAATTATCATTTTTCATCCAGTTTCGTCGCAACATCATGTGTAATGCTGGTATTTTTTAAGGAGCATTTGGCCTCTGCATACATTAGAAGCATTAGCGAAAATATCACAAATATATTAGCGGTATATCCATCACATGATCACAACTGTCGTTGGATAATGCATAATACGCAACTCACATAACTTTTGTAACTGTACAAATTTGCACATGTACAAAATAATAACATAATTGATAAAAATTTGATCAATAATTCATATAGCAACAAACAATCAAAAACGAAAATGCATCCTAACAAATTATCTCAATTCAATCTATACCATCCATTTGCCTCAAAACCACACCAATTAGTGAGTTGTCTCACACACCAGCCATTCAATTTTCATCTTCAATCACAAAAATTCAATTCTTATATCACCTTACCTTATTCACTCTCAGATTTTTCCCTCCATTCCCAACAAAATCATTCTAATATCACCTTTCATATTTCTCACTTCATCCTCCATTCAAGCTGCCTATTTAATAGTGTCCATCCCATGATCACACCTGTGGTTGGATTATGCACAATGTTTCCCCAAGTTAATAGTATGATTAATGCAACAATTTGATGTAATTTTCTAAAAGGCTTCAGTTGCAACTATGTAATTTTCTATAGGTTTGTGGGGTGAAATTTGTTGATTGAGAAAAGAAATTAGTTTTGAAGTGTTTGATATTGGGATTGTAGCACTTTTAATAAGAAGTGTGTTATTTAAAATGGTTGCATGAAACAATCATTATATAAACAACAATTGCAATGAAAAGTCACAAATAAAGATAATATAACAGGAACAAAACCAAGTACATAATTCAAAAGAGAAATACTTAAGGCCATAAGTCAAAAGAGTATTACATAAGGATATTAGATAAAATATTAGTAGAATATGCCATTAGTGTTTAGACATTAACACATAGTTTTCAAAACAATTAAAATATGCAGCAGCAACTCTCAAGGAGGACAGTTCTCCAACTTAATAATTTTTTTCATTTTAGTTGATGATTCTTCTCCTTCAAAAGAAATAGAATCAACTGTGTCGTACGCGGGTACTTGAGGTGCAAGTCTTTTCGAAGCTGTAGATGGCATAGCCGGTAGAGGATTATGCTCAGGGGTTATGTCAACATCCTGCAAATAGGCAACAAAAATCAACATCATGGAAGCAACAAAGTCATGGTTTAATAGAACAAGGCATATCAATCAAATATGGGAAAATGATGTTACATCAACAACATTCCAGTCTTCAATTGGCAAAGGCTTTTCTACATGTTCATTAATCTGCATAGAAAGAAATAGAAGAGATGTGTGAATGATGTTTTCCTAATCAAGAAATGAGGTAAAATAAATAAGTTATATCATAACTAAGAGTGACCTGTAGTTTCTTTGGAGTTGCAAATAATGTAGATGGTGTCTTATCGGAAATAAAAAGATACAAATAAGTACAGTTGTGTAATGGGAACTTTTATATCAATGGAACAAATAAAAATTTAATTACCAAAGATTGATTCAAAGTTTCCTGTAGCTGTTTGATGACACCTTCATCCCGATAGATGGAGACAACTGTTGCATTACCCCATGAATGTTGCCATTTGACCTTAAATGCGATTGTGAGACCGACCAAAGCATCGAGTTCTAACGGAAATTCTAGGGGGTTGGTGATTCCAGGCTATTGAAATTAAGATACAATAGGTATTAGTAAATGAATATATAACATAAATATAGTTAAAAACAAACGCAGCTACCTGAAGCATATTTTTGCGCATCTGAGCAGATGTCATGTCCAATAGCTGCAAACATTCCCAGTCCCATAAAACCATGTTGTACAACATCAATCAGAATTTTAAACCTATGGAAATCAAATGAAAAATAATTAGAATATGACACTTGTAGAATTTAATTGAAAATTGAAATATATTCGGAGGAGTAATTTAAGTAAATTAAGAATCTATAATAGAATGAGTAGGAAAAGAAACCTAAATATTTCAGTCTCAGTGTTGTGACCAGAACCACAAACAAATGGTGGTTGATCTCCCTTAGCAACCATTGGACATGCATGGCATGCTCTGTAATGCCAACCACCCGAAGCCGCCTTTAGTTTGGTGGTGGTAGCAACAGTTACACAGTGAGTAGCCTGGAAGGGTAAAAAACTTATTACAATTAAGGAAATATTGATAGTCAAGTGTTGTAATAACAATCATTAGGAGTTAAATTTAGATAAGAGATATAGTCTTATAGTCTTTAGTTTTCCGATATCACTGATAGGGAGTACTATAGCCTTATACATAAATTTGTCGTATGGGCTAAGTTGAGTACTACCGGAAGTTTCATACAACTGGGAGAATGTGGTGACACTTTGAGATGAACCTTCGACGAATGCAAGTTTAGGGATGCTGGGATTAAAGATAAACAGAGTAAACATGAGATTCAAAATAAAATTAGATGAATAGTGAACAATGAGGATGATGACAAACCTATTTAAAATTTTTTGAATCTTAGGAAGATCATCATTGATGTGCAATTTAGTAACATTGAAAGTGTTTGAAACACACAATGGATATTTTGCTACATAAATAAAATGACGAATAGATTAGTATTGGGGTTTGGAAAAAAGAGGAGAAATGAAATAATCTTTTAATAATACAAATCATCTTCTTCTTTGACTTTAGCGAATTGCAAAACAATTACAGTAGGTATAGATAAATCTTTCCTTGACTGATTGTAATCATTAAATTGCACTGCATGGCCCTCCCACAACGTACAATTGATAGTGTTGTTACTAAAACAAAGGCATCAACTAAATATAGAAAATAAATCATTTGTAGTTATGTATAGATGATCACAATGCATACATACCCCAAATCCTTGAGCACAAAATTGATTTGTTGTTTTTTGTTCCCGTTGTGAATTTGGGTGTATCCAACTTCTGTAACCATCCCAATGACATCTGAAAAACATATTGCAGATTAAGTATAGGTATTTCATAGTAAATGATCTCAAAAGTGAGAAATTTTAAAAAATAGACATATATGTGTATACCTATTAAAACTTCTCTCTTCTAATTTCCAGTTACAATATCAGCAAAAGGTGTGAAAATGAGGGGTTTAGGATGTATTTCATGTTTGTTCTTGTCAGTTATAGACGTCCCACCAGTGAAAGTCAGGATAAATTTGTGGTCAGAAGGCTTGAACAACATATCATTCAACGAAACTTGAAAGTTTGTTATGGTATAAGTGTTGTTGACAGTCAAAACAGAATCATAAATTTGTTTAAAAGCAGTAGGAACTTTACAATGTATATCAGATCCCTAAAAGTAAAAAAGAAGTACATGAATAGACAGGTAACTAACAAAATAATATGAAACAAACATAAAGTATGATATATGAAACCAAAATAACACAGACCTATATGAAACGAAATACATAGTATATTTATATGAAACCAAACACAAAGTAACTACAAACGAACTATATAAAATGAAACGAAACGCACATATTATTTTAACAAAGTAGTGTTTTATGCATGAAAATAATATTATTTAGAAAACTGTAAAACTATTAAACATTGTAAACAAAACCTAAAACTTTAAAACCGTAAAACCGATGAAGTAGAAAGTTATTCCAAACAAATATTATTCTGAAAAGTATTAAACATTTGAAAGGCTGTTTATATGAAAAACCGTAAAACTGATGAAGTAGAATGTTATTCCAATGTCAACAAACCCTATAACAATAAAATCGTAAAACCGAAAAACAAGTAGTTTATATGCAATAAAATCATATTCTGTAAAAAACAATACTTGAACGACCTGTATGAGAAATTGTAAACAAACCCTAAAATTACGTAACCGTAAATCGAGAAACTTACTTCTTTATCAACCAATGTCATCTCAAAGTGTTCTTTTCTCTTGGAGATAAATGTCTATTTGTGATGGATTCTGACCGCTATCTTCTAGAGCTCCTTTGAATCATTTATGTCTTTCACATTTTCAAAAGGTCTTGCCATAGTGATGCGGAAACCAATTTTGGATGTTGGAAGATTTTGTTGTTTTGGGTAGAAAAAGTGAAGCTGAAACTAAGTTGAAGAATCAGAAGAGTTTTATGTAGTGTTATAAGAAGAAGGAATGAGAAGAGAGAGAAGCAATTGAAATAGTGAATGAAAAGACAACATTCAGGAAGCGTGTTGGTATTGTATTTTAGGAAGAGTGAGAGACCTTTTTGCATCACGTGATATCAGTTTGGAAGAAGAAGAAAAAGTAAAACTTTATCAATATTATATTTCCTTTTGTATATCAAACAGAATCATTCAAGTTTTCTTATATTAATTAATCATATATTTCCATTTGTAAAAAAGGGTAAAAAAGTGAATCCCAGAACAAAAAATATTTGGAATAAAAAGACATGTTTAACCCCATCTTAAAGATGAGATTTGTAAAAATCACAAAGGGTAAAAAAAGTGAATTCCAGAACATCAACTTTTCTTATATTATAGATTAGTGAAATAAAGTTTTAATGTTTTTTTTTTGCAATTTATATCATTAGGAGTCATTGTATAAGTGTTTGTATACTTATTTTGACGATTAATCCATGTTTTTGGATACATTTGGGATGTCGGGGTGGGGCTGTCACGTAGCTCTATTTCGCAGAGGAAACCATGAGTTTATTTTCAGTTTCATGGCATGAACAAAATCGGAGGTTAATTTTCGGTTTCTGTCTGCATTATTTTTTTTCAATTTTTCCTCTGTAATAGAACCAAAGGTTAATTTCCAGTTTCTTTCTGCATTGTTTTTTCTTTATTTTTTCCTCTGTAAGCCATATGCTAACGTTTTGTTCTTACTTCTATAGGAGATATGTTTAAGACACTATCACATTTAAAGCATGGTCGGACTTCACGACATGCTTATGTGCAAAGAGATAGGTGGTTGGCCAAACAAGTTCCTTCGTCATCTAGGCAGGCTATGTCCGAGGAATATTCTGCTGATTCTGATTCTACACCTTATACTTCTTCCTTCCGTAGCAGATAGGAGTCTCCAGTTCATCCCTCCCCGCCTCCGTCCGACTGCATACGCACATCCTCACCATCCTCATGAGATGGGATCCTATGAGGTGAGACGTGATCCTACACCCCCAGTACCTGAGGTACCAGTGCCACCTGAGCTACCGGTGGCATCAAATGCATCACTAGTGCCAACAGAGGCATCAACAGCAGAGACAACACCGACGACACCACATGTCCCTAAGGTCTTTGGAGGGGGACCTTCTGACTTATCTATGCTATCTCTTTATCCCACCCATGTGGCTAGACATTTATGGGATGAAGAGGTACGGATTTTACATTTATGTTTCATTTATTAATTATGTTATATTATGAATTCTAACAGTGAATTTTTTCTTGCAGGATCGCGATACACTAAAGGTCATCAACCATGGGAGGAAGATCAGCAAGCTAACTCCCCCTCTCGAGCCTTGGTTTGATGATCTACTACGCATTACAGGGTTGAGAGACTTGACCTTACATGGATATAGTGTGGTCAACTGGGGGATGACCAACACTTTTGTAGAGAGGTGGCACGAGGAGACGTCTTTGTTTCATCTAGCATACGGAGAGATGACGATTACACTGGACGACGTCGCTTGTCTACTTCACTTTCCGATTAGAGGACGGTTTCTGGATCACTAGAAGTTGCAGAAAGACAAGGCGATTGAGCTGTTGGTACGTAGGCTGGGAGTTACCATGGAGGAGGGCCTGGAGGAGGTTGATAAGACACGTGGTTGTCACGTGAGATATAGTTGGTCGGAGATGGTTTTTGATGTGGAGGTTGCGTGTGCACGAGTGACTGATGGTGATCCTGAGTAGGTTATCCTTCACAGGGGATATGCCATGAGAGTATGCATACCAATTGTATCTTGTTGGGACCCAGATCATTGTGGACACCAGTGCCACCTTGTTAGCTGGCAATTTCGAATAAAGAAGTTATTTAGATATCAAAGGGATACTTTGAATAAACGCATAAAGAGGTTGGTATCAATGATGAATATTGGTTGAAAATATAGAACCATTGTTCTAAAGGACTCTTCGATTTCTAGTAATAACTGATGGACTTCGATCTGGCATTTTTTACTGGTTAGATGTAAAGAGTTCTTTTATGCAATGTATAAGAATTGGAGCGGTCCAGGCAGGTTATTTACAAATTCAAATCGAAAAGACAAGGAGTATTTCCCTGGCATAGGATTCGAATTTCAAATAAGAGCGCCATTCTTAGAAGACGCGTGGAAGTCAGTAAACGTAAGAAGCCTGCATGCTTCGAACGTGGCATGATTTTAGAGTAAGACCGTTAGGGTCGAAATACTATAAATAGGTGTTTTTATGTTAGAATTAGTGTGTTCATTCGTGTACTAAAAAATCTCAAAACACTCAAATTACCGTGACTTAAGGGAAACGAGTTAGAAGACAAAATGTACGTACTGAACATCATGACTCTTTATAATTTAAATCCAAGTCTTTTTATATTCCTTTCACTTTTACAGTACTTTTGCTTTTAGAATCTTTCGATTTCCTTTTATGTTCTTGTTTTACTTGCCTTCAAACACATTTGTCTCTTTAGAAACTCCATTTTTACTTTGTTCTTTCATTCAAACACTTTATATTTCCAGAAACTTTTATATTCTCAGAAACTCTTTATCTTTACATTCAAGTGTTAAATCTTAAGTTTAATTCGAAGCCTTCCCTTTATACATTCAGTCAGTATATTTCTATAGACAATCTTAGAGAGATCTCTTAAGAATCTTACATTCCACATCAATACACAATATAAATTTATCAAAATAATGGGTATGAACATAGAAATGAGTTATGACACATGTGTGCTAGGATCAATCTAGTCGATCCTGCAAGTAACCAATAATAACTAATAATTGGAAGACTAGCGGTTGTTTACTAGAAATCACTGTAAACAAATTGGCACACCTGGTGGGACAGTGTCATAACAAAATTTTATCAAACATGTTAGAAAATTTTAGGATCTTCTGAGTTTGGAGCCGTTATATGAACCTTCGAAGCGGCAAAATAAAGAATAATAATCCACATATACCCAGAAGACAACGTACTAAAACAATGGTTAACACAACTAACCAAGATAGGGGACAAAATCCCCCACAGGGGGCTGCAACAATCATTTCAAGTTCGATTGATGCATCCAATACCATCCCTGTTGGCAGTTCGAATACGGTCCCAGTAAGTACACTAGAAATGCCATCAAACATGTCCTCAACGCAAACTGTGCCACTGTAACACGGTGAACTGACTTTGTAGGTTTTTGTATCGCAAATGTGCGGATAGCAAGAGTCGCCACCTACTTTTCTTTTATCCAATTAAGGGAAGGTAAAAAGTACAGAAAAAGACCTTCGTTAAATTTTGAGTAAGGGAGAAGGTTATGAAAAGGGAAGGTATTAGCAACCCTTTCCATCCGTAGTTATCTACGGGCTCTTAGTTGCTCTTAGATCACCTTAAAAATGTGCTTTCTGTGTGTTTGACAAAAAATGTTTTGAAAAGGCATTTCGCTTTGACTTTGTAATGATTCATGTAGGAATGTATACAAAGTTTTCGGAAATGTTTCGTTTTTTAAAAGAGTTTGAACTTTGACAAAAGTGTGAGGTGTGAAAAGTATTTTGAGAGAGCAAGCAACTAAAAGTCTTATTACCTACTCAGAATTGGTCGTTGTGTTTATTTTCCTTTAGAATAGCGCTATCTATACCATTAGTTGGTAGGTAACTCTATTCATTGGATGTAAGCGGACATTCAAGGGACATCGGATGGTCATAGAAAGCAACTTGTAGGAAGTATCCTAGCACATTCGAAGGGACTATCATCATTTTTCGTAGGCGACAATCGAGGGTCAAGATCATGTATTCGGAGGCGACATCGTGGGTCTTATGATCTTTGTATCAAAGGGACTATGATGATTTGTTTTGAAGGCAACGGTGCTAGAATACCTCTACGTTCGAGGGACTTGACCATATTTGGATTCGTAAAGGCAACGAGAGAGAATTACCCTAAGGGGTGCGTGTGTGAAAGAGTGTGTTGATTTCAGATATATTAGCTTGAAGATTATGAGTGAGCTATGTTCAATTTTATCTTGCCATACACGCCTAATTACTAACAGTTTATAAGATGCGGAAATTAGAATGCGGGAATGTAAAGTGCGGAAAGATAAATCCTACGCTATTACATGGCTTTGGGGCAGATACATAATTTAAAATGCGGAAAATAAAAGCCCTAATTAAGCTATTACATCCTGTAAGCAATTACATAATTGAAAAAAAGAAAACGATAAAAAGAAATCGTCCGAAACAAGATAACCTGTGAAAAAGATGAGAAATTGGAAAATACGAAGAAATCGAATAAGAGAAAAATGTTAGTAAAAATGCAAATTTTTAAATGAGAAAAATATTTCATGCTGGGAATAACATTAATATGCTAAAATAATTTTTTGGGATTTTTTGGAGGTAATTTAACAATTAAAAACTAATTAAAAGTGATTTAAATGATAACTTAGCAAATAAATTAAATAAGCATGCAAAATTAATGTTTTTAATTTTATAAATTAAATAAACATTTTCTGAAATAATGAAAAAAGAAAAATATTTTTTTGGTATTTTTAAATGCATGATAAAAAATTATGGAAATAAATTAAAATGCATGTAAAATATTAAGAAAATAAGGAAAATATGAAAAAGTTTGCAAACATGTAAAAACCAAATGCCATGGCCAGGGATCGAACTGGAGACCTTCCTTTCACAACCCCACGCCTTTGCCATCTGAGCTGGAGCGCACGCGTGTCACTGAATCGGAACAGATCGTTTACAAACAAGTGTCACCTCCCCATTGCCTCGTCTCCGCGCCAAACTTCATCTTCTTCAATTCAAATTCTGGGAATTTTGCGTCGGCCTCAGAGCGACGCTATGACCCCTGCTAAATCAAAAATTACATACAGGTAATATAAATGAAATCTAAAGCCATGGTTCGATTCGTCTTGGTCCACTGAACATCGTGATGGCATCGGTTTGGTCCAATTTATCCTAATTAGAGAAGCCCTAAATCATGGTCAGAAACCCTAATCATGGCATATCATGTTTTCGGCCATAGAAACACAATTAAGCCATCCAGAAAGTTTGCAAGCTTCATTCTAAACACAAAACAAACATCAAAACTCATTAATAATGCATGATAATTGAAAATCAAATTTTGAAAAAGAAGAACAAACTGAATTCTGGTTTTCGTGTTTCTTGATGGTTTTGGATGATGTAAGGGTGTGGACTGATTCTAAACAACCCAAGGAACAAGATGGAATGCTCAAAATTGTTTGAAACGAGCTAGAATCAAGATTACCAGTTGCTTGTAAGCCACAGATTTTTTGAACTTGAATAGGGTTTCTCCAGCCAATTTTTCTACCCTAATTCGTGTGGCATGCATTGTATATATATAGTAGATGGAATTTGAGCTGATTTGAGAAAGAATCAATCATCAATCAATGCAAAATATATTTGATTTTGTACCAAATCAAATTTTCTCTTTTTTGATCAATTTCAATCAAATTCTTGCCATATCCAATCAAATTTCAAAATTTGCTGGATTTATTGAGTTTTGCTTGGATGTCAAGGAAGAGAGAAAAATCAAATTTGCAATTAATTTTGATTTTATACTTTATTTTTGAATTTAATTTGTATTTAAATGAATAAAATCCAAATTAAATAGAAAAATAAAATAAAAATTCGTGGCATTGGGCTTGGATATTCCTAATTGTATAAGGAAAAAGTTTGGATGAAGAAAAAGTAAGCCCATTTGCAAAAAATTTGATTTTTAGAAGTATCTCTCTTTGTGCACCTCTTCAAAATTGCCCAACTTGTGAATGGTGTATCTTGCTCAATTTTCCACATTTTTGAGTGTTCTTGGACTTTTTGGAAAGATCTAAGAGTCCTCTAACCAACCTCTTTGGTTTCATCTCATTTGGAGTTTCCATGCTCAATATATTTTCAAAACAAAAAGTTGACTTTTTGTTGACTTTGAAAAGGACCTGTAATGTTTTGATCCATACCTTCCAAACGAAGCATTTTTTGAACATTCTTGTGAGACATGAAGTTGTAGAGAATTGAATTTCCTTCAATAAAAGAGGTGGTGGAAAAATTTCTGAGAAAGTATGAAGAAGTTATGCTCAGTCAAAGTTTGATTGACTTTTCACTGAGAAACCCTAATTTAGAAAGTTTGACTTTTGAGAAAATCTTGAGTTTTCTTGATGAATCATGATAAACCCTTGATCAAATGATGAATGTAACTTCAAAATGAGTATGTTGACCAAAAATCATGAAGTTTGACTGTATGTTGACCATAGTTGACTTTTTGTCCAATACAACTGATTTGCAACCATCTGAGCAATTGTCTGAGGAAACTTGACTTGTGAGGCTTGAAACTTGACATGGAGAATCTTTGAAGCATATGAGGAGGCATGAAGACCATTGGAGATGTTGGAAGTCCATCTTGATCTGAGAAATACCAAACCCTGGTTTGGGTTGATTGTCTAGGAGAGGGTTTGTCTGATCAACCTTTGAAGAATCCTTGAGCATGGATGTATGGAATATCTTGAGAAGATGGAGGGAAAATTTTGGGGTATGACAGCTGCCCCTGTTCAATCTTCTTGTACTGGAAGGGTTAGATTGGCATGTTCGCCTTTCAAGACCTGGAGGTAGAAGATGATTGAACACTCGAGTACACCTGAAAATTTGCACTCGCGGTTGGCTGATGATGCGGGAATGGGCTTACAAATGCCATTTGGGGAAGTTGGAGACTTCACTGGGGAATGAGTCATACGCTAGACTCGAGAACGTCGTCTGGATAGGAGAACTGACGGGGATGGGCTTAAGATGCCATCTGGAAAGGTCGATGCTGAGGAGTGAGCCGACGCTAGGCTCAGAGAAGTTTCGAAGTGAAAGGGATGGGCTTAAGATGCCATCCGGAAAGGTCGGTGCCGAGGAGTGAGCCGACGCTAGGCTCAGAGAAGTTTCGAAGTGAAAGGGATGGGCTTAAGATGCCATCCGGAAGGAGTCGTACGTTAGACTTCGTGCTCATCTTTGAATGAAGTTATTGGTTTGTATTGATTTTAACCAAATATGCAGATTCTCAAAGTGGAGAAATGTTGACAAGTAGTTGGTGATGGGCTTAAGATTCCATCCAAGGCAACGAGTCGCACGCCGCACTGAAGTTGCCGCTGATAATAAGAATGAGTCGAATAGTTCTTCGGCCGACTATTCCGGGGTAGTAGTTGGCAAAATGTGGATAGCTTCCTCAGGCATCGGTATTGGTCCACCGTTATCGGAGGATAACTTGTGATCGCTCGATAGTTTTCCGCCCGATTCGGTATTAATCTCGGATCCGCTTGTCGGAGGACAACAAGGGCGGTTCGGATAGTTTTCCGTCCGATTCGGTCTTAATCTCGACCAGCTTGTCGGAGGACAACTAGGACGGTCGTTCAGATAGTTTCCCCGTCTGGATTCGGGTATTAATCTTGGACTTGTATGTGTCAGAAGCGATTTTTCACCTGTTTTGGAGAAAACAAGAGAAATTTTGTTAGAATATTGATTAGTCTTATGCAAGGAATGATGCATGACGACGTGTATGAATGACATATGCATATATGAGAAATGTATGAATGATAGATGTTGTGGTATTTCAAAACATATCCATCTTGAAGAAGATGCGGATGTTCTGCTTGGAGACTTCTGTTTTGGGACGGAAATCCTGAGAAGAAAGAAAACTTTGATTCCTCCGGTGCACTATCTGACCAAGTCTTGGGCCTAGATACCGTTGAGGATGGTAGAGATCGAGAAACACGTTGTTGAGGATCTCATACAGACCCCGCTGGGAGAATCGGAGGTACTTGCTAGGATTTTGCGGCAAATCTGCTGGAGAGCATTTGATAGTTGCTGGAGACCGGGTTGAAGAATCTGGAGCCCGTTGAATCTCTAGGAAAAGGACGAGGTTTCCTCCGCACTATCCGACCAAGTTTCAAGTCCGACACTACTGAGAAAAAGAAAGGGAAATCATTGAGAGATATTCTGCTGGGGATAAACACCTCGGCTGGGGATGAAGTGTTATTGCTCGAAGATGGTGTGGCCCGATTAAGTTGAGTGGAATTACCTGGGGATCCTCCTCTTTGCTGGGAAGGTTTTGTGGTGAGTGACATCTCTGTGGGGGAAATGCATTGGTGACTTTCGTCGTCGTCTCAATTCCTGAAGCCTGTAGTAATTACTTTGTTATGTTCTTTTTTCGCATGTTTGTGAATAGATTTTTATTGTTAGATGCATATAATCATTCAAAGCAAACGTTGGACTTTATGCAAACAACAATAGCAAAAATTGTAAAGAAAGAACTTGTATTCATTTGAAAGGTGGCGTATGGCCAAGTAGTTTGTACACAAGAAAGGTAAAAAGCTATGCGGAAACAATCTCGTTAAGTTCCAATTATGCTAGTACTCATATATTTCAACTATCTCATCTCCTTGCTAGAGAAAGTGAGTAGACGATTGTCGCCATTTGAATCTTGAATGCCGATAGTAGTCTCAGATTGGTGATCCGGACGAGACATAGTCGACGCTTAAATCCCTAACTTTTGCCTAGACCGCCTTTCGGTTTTCACCGCCGATACCCTTTTGCCCAAGCCGCCTTTTCGTGTTTTCGACTTATCGGTGTACATGTTTTGTATATATCCTTAACTTTTTCCCGAACCCTTTGGTTCGCCATGATGCCCGATTTTTGCCTAGGTCACCGACCTAGCGGTCTCATTTATGCGTAGTATTTTTGACTATGTCTCGCTCACTGGTGTGGGAAGTCTTCACCATCCATGGTGCTAAGTATCATAGTCCGCCGAAAATATCGTTTGACTACAAATGGTCCCTCGTGGGAGTCCATTTGCCCTGGATCACCTTGTGGAAGAATGATGCGCTTGACTACTAGATCACCGACTTGGTAGACTCGGTGCTTGACCTTCTTGTTAAAGGCTCGATCATTCGCTCGATAAATTTGTCCATGGCGTATAGATGTGAGTCGCTTCTCATCAATCAAGTTAATCTGGTCAAGGCGAGTCTCGACCCAATCGCTTCGCTTAACTCCCGGAGGACTCGTTGAGGGTATCCAACCTCGGGGTAGAACCGCCCATACCATATACAAGAGAGAGGGGTTGCCCTCTGATGTTCGTATCAGAGTGCGATAACCATGAAGAGCGAATGGTAACATCTCATGCCAATCTTTGTAAGTCACTGTCATTTTCTGTATAATCTTCTTAATGTTCTTGTTGGCGGCTTCCACAACGCCATTCATCTTTGGCCGATAAGGAGAAGAGTTGTGATGCTTGATCTTGAACTGCGTGCAGAGTTCGGTGATCATTTTGTTGTTGAGATTGGAACCATTATCTGTGATAATCCTTTCGGGAGTGCCATACCGACAGATAAGATTATGCTTGATGAAACGAGCCACAACATTCTTGGTAACAGATGCGAACGAGGCTGCTTCTACCCATTTGGTGAAATAATCAATTGCCACAAGGATGAAACGATGTCCATTGGAAGCGGTGGGCTTGATTTCTCCGATCATGTCAATGCCCCACATTGCAAAAGGCCACGGAGCTGTAAGAACATTCAGAGGTACTGGAGGTATGTGCACTTTGTCCGCATAACCGCATTTGTGACAAGGTCGAGCGAAGGTGACAATCGCCCATGGTGGACCAATAGTAACCTATTCTCAAAATCTTCTTAGCCATCGTATGTCCACTGGAGTGGGTACCAAATGCGCCTTCATGTAACTCTTCCATGATACGCCCGCTGCTTTCCGCCCATACACGGAGTAAGCACAAATCGTGATTGCTTTGTATAAGATGTCGCCGAGGAAGAATTTGATGCAAACCTTCTCAAAAACTCTTATCGTTGATGATGCCCCTGGATATTCCTCGGTCTCAAGATACCTCTTCACGTCATAGTACCAAGGTTTCTCTTCTGTATCAAGCTCATAACAATACCCTGGTTCTTCAAACCTCTCAATAATGATCCGGGAGCCTCGTTGTCCCATCTAACCTTGAACATAGACGATAGTAGCTAATGCCTCGCCAACCGATTCTCTTCTCGTGGATGTGATTGAAAGTAATCTCTTCAAATAGGGATCAAACTCAAAACATGCTCTCGATACGGAATGAGATTCGGATGCTTCGTATCCCACTCGCCTTAATCGACCGATCACCAAAGCCGAGTCTCCATATACTTGCAAGAACTTAATTTTAAGTCAATAGCAGCTTTGATACCCATGATGCACGCTCAGATTCGCCATGTTGTTAGTGCGAAACATAATCGCGGTGAAAGGCGGTGTCCGTAGGAGATGTAATGATGGCGCCAATGCCATTGCCAAGCGCTTGAGGCTCCATTAAAACCATGGTCCATCGATCCTTGTTCAGTCCTTCGTCTGGCCTCGGTTCTTCATCGAATTAATAGAACATCTTCGTCTGAAATTGAACCGCATAGATCGATAGTCATCTACGGCTTGATGAGCCAAATGATCGGCTACTACACTTCCTTTGATCGCTTCGAGAAGTGTACGGATGTCATACTTGGTCAAGATCATTTGCCATCTTGCTATTCTTCCGAGAGAGCTGGTTTCTCAAATATGTATTTTATCGGATCCATCCCGGAAATCAACAAGGTAGTGTGAGTCAACATATACCGCCTTAGTCGCGAGCAGCCCAAGCCAAAGCGTTGCAAGTTTTCTCGAGTGTGAGTATCTTGTTTCATAGTCGGTAAACTTTTGCTAAGGTAGTATATGGAATGCTCTTTTCGACTGCACTCGCCATGTTGCCCCAACACACACCCCATTGAGTTCTCTAACACCGCCAAGTACATGATAAGAGGTCTTCCTTCGTGGGGCATCGGATAGGAGGATTCTGTAGGTATTCTTTGATTTTGTCAAAAGCGATCCGCAATCGCTGCTCCATTCTACCACTTGATCTTTCTTAAGTAACTTGAAGATCGGCTCACAAGTAGCGCTAGGTGTGCAATGAATCGTGCAATGTAGTTTAATCGCCCAAGAAACCTCGACTTCCTTCTCTGCGGGAGTCGGCATCTCTTAAATAGCTTTAACCTTGGCGGGTCAACCTCAATACCTTTACCATCGACAACAAACCCTAGGAGTTTTCCTGACTCCAAAAGTGCACTTGTTAGGATTGAGTCTCGACCGTATTTCTTCAACCTATCAAACACCGCAAATGATCAAGATGTTCTTCTTCACCGTGATCGAGCTATCATGTCGCTGACGAGACCTCTATCTCGCGATGAATCATGTCATGAAATAACGTCACCATAGCACCGATAAGTGGCACCCGTTCTTCATCCGAACGGCATAACCTTGTAGCGTAGTACCCACGTGTAACGAAGTAGTCTTCCATGTCTTCGGAGCCATTTTGATCCGATTGTAACCGAGAAACCATCCATGAAGGAGAAGACCTTATGCCGAGCGGTGTTGTCAACCGTAACATCAATATGAGGGAGGGAAAATTGTCTTCGGACTCGCTTTGTTCGATCTCAGTAATCCACACACATTCGCACTTACCATCCTTCTAGGTACATGCACCACATTAGCAACCCATCATGGGAAGTAACAACTAAGAAACCGCGTTGAACCGCTTCATAACTTCGGCTTTGATTTTCTCGACATCTCGGACGATGCGATTTAACCTTCGCTTTCAGGAGAAAACCTTTTGTCGGCAATCGCTGTATCACAATATCAATGTCTAAACCCGCATGTCTTCGTATGACCAAGCAAAACCTCAATATAGTCTTGTAGCATCTAAACCAATCTTTCTTTAACATGCTCAAGACCCGCTCCTATCTTGATCTTTTCGCCTTCATCAAGAACAAATTCACAACCTCAACTTGATCTTCGTGGTGGTCAGATAACTCGATCTTCTTGTCAGAAAACCGACAAGTTCTCCGGCACTTCACAATCTTCCTCACTTTCGCCTTCGGCTTGGTAGATCGGATTATCAAGTCATATTTAGCAATAGCATAGTCATATCAACGAGATTCGAGTGATTCGCAGTTGTATCACGGGTGTGTAAGAAACACATAGCTTTTTGAAGGGGTGATTTTGTAAAAGAAAGCAAAAATAGAATGCAAAAGTCCAACGATTTTATTGAATGAAAATATGCAAATGACAGATAATAACCCTCACAAACGAGCCATGATGCCCCGGGCAAGGCACTAGGCTTTCAAAATTTATTGTTCAAAACATAGAAAATACGAAAAGCAAAACAAAACAAGAGCAATTACTCCTGACTAAAGGAGATTGGTATGACGTCTTCAGTCTTCCAATTGCTGCGCCCATTGTCTGGAGTTGGGAAGATCCACATGCTGATGTCGAAGTCGTGGTCGTTGTCCTCTATAGCATGGATTCCACTCTGGCTGATGCGGAAAGGAAGTTGGCACGTGGGCGATTATCTTCTCGACCTTGATGGTGAAGCCTAAACCAGTCTTGTCAAATTTGAAAGGAAGATCAGGGAGCTGACCCCAAACAGAACTACCTCCTTCTTCAACTGCAGCTTGAGCATCCTTCAGTGAGGCCATCCTAGGCGGAGCTTGCGTAACTTCAGGAGTGATAGTAGAGTCACTAGGCATGACCCTGGGTATTGCTTCAAAAGCTTGACAGGGAGTCTCAAAGAATTCACCTTCCATCTCGAGATATCGGAATGACTGCAGATGACTGACCATGTACTCTTCTTCACCACATACTGTAACAACTTTCCCTTTCACCGGTACTACTTTTGATGCGGTAGAGGTAATACCGCCCCATGTATCCAAGGGCCCAAGTAGGCAAGAGTAAGCTGGACGGATGTCCATGACAAAGAAAGTGGAATCAAAAGTCTGGGAACCGACTTTAACAGGTAGAGTGAGCTCTCCAAGTACTATTCGCTTAGAACCATCAAAAGCTCTCACAATTATATCACTGGGTCTCAGAACCAACCCCTCGATATCAAGTCGATCAAAATCAGTCTTCGGAAGGATATTCAAAGCAGAACCGGTATCCACCAAAACATGCGACAATGTAGTGCCCTTGCATTCAATAGAGATGTGCAAGGCTTTGTTGTGTTTCTTTCCGGCAGGAGTCAAATCAGCATCAGAGAAGCCTAGGCCGTTGTTGGCAGCCAGGCTAGCAATACAAACTTCAAACTGGTCAGTAGTAGTGTCTTGCGGCACGTGAGCATTCTTCAGAAACTTCACCAAGGCATTAGCATGAGCCTCAGAGCACAAGAGCAGAGCAAGCATGGAGATCTTGGACGGAGTCTGTCCCAACTGTTCCACAACATTGTAGTCACTCTTTTTGATGATCTTCAGAATTTCCTCTATTTCTTGTTTGGAGGTGTCTTTAGTAACTTCCTTTGGTACTTCTGGCTGAGTAGGATGAGTCACTGGTTCCTTCCCTCTAGCTTGGGGAATGGATTGAATAGTTGGAATGCGAGCTGGAGTCGCAGTGTCTTTTGGAGGAGAGAATACTCTTCCGGTTCTGGTCACCTTACTTGATCCGGTGATGTTGTCAATGTCAGGAATGGTAGCTTCAACTATAAGATCTTCAATGGTCAGAGGGTCTTGCTTGACGCCATGATAGTAAACATCAGCTCCATAATTCCAAGGGATAGCCTTATCAGAGGAATATGGAACTGGTCTGGGAGAAGTAATGATGAGAGGTGCCACTCTAAGCACACGATCAGCAGAGGAAATCCTTATGGTGTTAACATCAGCACAATCTTCTGGGAAATCGTCACCCCATCCGACTACCTTAACATCTTCAATAGGAATCTTGTAGCTTTCAGGAATAGTGTACTTCACCATGTAATCATACTTCCCACTTGGCTGCCCCAAGGTATCCCACACAGATGGTGCAGTTTCGTTCACATCTTTGATCTTCAGTTTATACATATCTTCACACAGCTTCTGCACAGGCGGTTTTAGAAATAGTATCTCATGATTATCCATCATGCACTGAACATGTCTTCTTAACCAAGCACAACCATCAGGTGCAGATGGGCACCAATGACAATTCTCTGGGCATCCTGGATTGAAACCGGCTTGTAGCAAATTCTTCTTAACACTCATCAGAGGAATGGTCAGGTCATCTATGTTGAAAACATAGGTATCTTCTCCAACAGCATTGGAACTCTTGTCATGGTTAGGCATAGGCACGTTGATCACATTCGGGGTCTCAACAGGAGGGTCAAACTCAATCTGCTTAGCTTCAATCATGTCTTGAATCTTGTTCTTCAGAGCCCAACAGTTGTCAGTGTTGTGCCCTGGGCTGTTGGAGTGGTAAGAAAACTTAGCATTAGGATTATATCTCAGAGAGTAAGTGTTGATATTTTGAGGAGGATCCCTCCAAGTAATCAGCTCTGCTTTCAACATGTGTTGCAAAGCTTGCGACAATGGCATGTTGATCTTCAGAACTGCCTCGTGGCGCTGCTGCCACGCGCTGTCTCGAGGTCCGATGTGGGATGATCACAATCGCCTCACACGCAGATTGAGCACGGTCGGTCTTGGCTCGGCTTTTCTGACCATACACAACATTAGTTTCTTTCTTACCACCAAAAGATCTCTTCGCAGTGTTTGAAGATGTCTCTACCTGAATCTTTCCACTTTTGATACCCTACGCCTCAAGATTACCGGTGAATCCAAATCAAGAGTTTCCGATTAGATGATTAAAGAATGGACCCGTCAGTGTTCCCATAAACATATCAACCAACTCCCTATTGGACAAGGGTGGTTGAACTCTGCCTGCTAGATCTCTCCATTTTTGAGCATACTCCTTAAACTTCTCATCACGACCCATAGACATGCTTTATAGTTGCATGCGAGTGGGTGTCAATTCAGCATTGTACTCGTACTGCTTGTAGAAATCATCTGCTAAGTTACTCCAGGTACGAATACGGTCATTCTCTAGCTAATAATACCACTCCAACTGAGTTCCGGACAAACTCTCTTGAAAATAGTGCATCCACAACTTTCGTCATGGGGATTGATCTTCTGAACATAGGACTTCAGATGAAGCTTAGGACAAGAAATGCCATCATACTTGGAAAAAGTTGGAACTTTGAATTTGGGAGGGATCACCACACCATGGACAAGGCTCAGATCATCAAAATTCAGCCCAGACATCAGGTTTTCCACGGCACTCAGACGGTCTTCAAGTTGTTTGTACTTGTCATCTTTATCGAGTCGCTATGGTCGAGCGATCTCTCCTCCTTCTTAGGCTCACGCTGGTCATCTTCATTACCCTCGACACTCCCCTCATTCTTGACACTTCCTTCAGAGAGCTCTATCCGACTGACCCTCTTAGGTCCACCTTTGTAGCGTCTGCTCATGTTGAGAAGACCAACAACCTTCTTCTTTCTGTTGATGAGCTTCTTCGATCTTCTTGGCCTTGGACCAAGTGGTGAACATCCGTTGAACCGAGCATTCGAGGGAGATCCTTGATGACTGCTCAAGAGCCATTTCGCTAAAATAAATAGCGAGCAAATGAGAAAACCAATCTTCAATGTACCTGTGATGCAATGTTATGCTATGATATGCAATGTTTATGCGAATGCAATGCAATGTTTTCAAGGACCTTAGAGATTTAAATTTGTTAAACAAGCAATGAAAAACATTTATTAGTACTCTTTTATTATTCTTTTCTTTTAAGTACAAAAGATAGTTCAAAACAATAAAAGAAAACATATAAATCCTAAAGCTCTAAGTCTCCCATGGGCGCTTCCTCTTGGTGCCGAGGTAGGCGTTGATGTTCCACTCCTCGTGAAGTAGCTTGGTCAACTCTAACACCTTCTTCTCGCTTGCATAACACTGAGCTTCAAAGGTATCCCTTTCTTCTTTAAGCTGAATCAAAGATCTCTTCAAGTCTTCAAAATCAGTTGGCATGTCAGGATGGAGAAAGATAGGACTCGCCACCTATAGCAACAGGTTCCATAATTACTGGTAGAACAGGCGTGAATGGCATCATGAGGTTTTGAGCTCGAGCTCTCACCCATCTGAGGTAAGGTTCCCAAGGAATGGAGTTTTGGTGCCCCAAAGTCTTGGTATCGGTCCTCTTTACCATGCCCAGAGCGTGTATGAACCTTCGTCGGTAATTCTGGAGATCGTGGTTGTAGTCGAACACAATATCTTGGAGAAGCATATCATGTGGACCATCTCTTCGAGCAAAACCAAACTGAAGTAGGGCTAGAGAAGGGTTATAAGTAATACCTCCCCTTATACCAAGTAGTGGTACATTAGGGAATTCTCCACAACGCTCAATGAAGATGAAGTCCTTTTGAGAGAAAAGACTCCAACGAATATCTGAATGAGAGAGTGACATTAACCTTTGAGACCATTTCAACCTTTGTTCATTCTTCAAAACTGATGGAGGAAGGTGCGAAATAAACCACCTGGAAAGTAATGGTATGCAACACATGAGAGTTCCTTGTTTTTTGATAGTACGAGTGTGGAGAGAATGTAGGATGTCTCCAAGTAAAGTAGGCACAGGATTGCGGGTAAGAAACAACTTGATGGCGTTGACATCTATGAATTGATCCGAGTTAGGAAATAGAACCAAACCATAGATTAGCAAGGCCACAAGATCTTCAAATGCATGGAAACTCATAACTTTGAGGAATTCTCTTTCTTAATTAAGAACTTGGAAAGTAAACCCTTAACTCCACTTCCGTTTCCCAATTGGCTTCAATGTCCGAGCGCCAGATAAGGCGGATGTAATGTCTTCGTACTTAGGAACCTTTTCCAAACCGGTGAATGGCATTTGGTCAAGAATAGGTACCCCAAGTAGCTTAGAGAACTCTTCCAAAGTAGGAACCGACTGATAATCTGGGAATGTAAAGCAATGGTGTTTCGGATCAAAGAACTGGAAAAGGACATGCATCATATCTTCTTCAAAACCGGAGATAACCAAATCAAGTAGATAACCATGTCTCTTGATGAACTGAGCATGATCGGGAATTTTTGAAACCAATTCTTTGAGGTGAGAAGGTATACCCATGAAGTTGATTCGGATAGCCTTTCTAGAAGCCATAATCCCTACAAAACAGAGCAAAGATAAATCCCTAGGTCCTTGAAATAGTTAGAAATGATATGCGATGCAAATGATGTCATGATGTCATGTTTAGCACACACAAACAATTCACACAATGAGCCTAGGTTTAAGGCTTGCAAGAGGTATAGGTGATTACCCCACCAAAAGTTTGAGTTGGTTCATCCTGTCCTATAATAGTAACCGAGTTCTAGGAATCTCACATCATTGATCTTTCTTGTAGGCGTTTATTTCAATACGACTACCAAGTGGTCGACCGAAAATATCCCAAAAGTCTGATCTCAATGAGCGTAGCATCGAGTATCAGCCAACCTTAGTCTCGCACCAAAGCCGCCATCTCACTACCTTCTAAAGGCCAAGATGGGTCAATTAAGGTTCTAAAAGTTTAGTTAGCGCTTGATGACACCACGCAGAAGCCAAATACTATCCTCAACTTGGGAATGAAGAGTATCAGGACATCCAAAGTGTCACGCTAACGTAGCCATCATGTTGACCGTTTCGATATACGTCTAACGGTCGCGACGATTTATTGCTACTTACCTAAAAGGAAACCCGGATCCGGGTGTAGGATCCCCCAACAATATAATACCCAAGCAACCCTTAAAGATAAAGCAAGCAAGTCAAACAAAAAGCAATAAAGGCGATTTAGAAATCCCTAAGGTATTCTCTTTAGGGTGTTTCCCCAGCAGAGTCACTAGTTCTGTAACATGGTGAACTGACTTTGTAGGTTTTTGTATCGTAAATGTGCGGATAGCAAGAGTCGCCACCAACTTTTCTTTTATCCAATTAAGGGAAGGTAAAAATTACAGAAAAAGACCTTCGTTAGATTCTGAGTAAGGGAGAAGGTTATGAAAAGGGAAGGTATTAGCACCCCTTTCCATCCGTAGTTATCTACGGGCTCTTAGTTGCTCTTAGATCACCTTAAAAATGTGCTTTCTGTGTGTTTGACAAAAAATGTTTTGAAAAGGCATTTCGCTTTGACTTTGTAATGATTCATGTAGGAATGTATACAAAGTTTTCGGAAATGTTTCGTTTTTTAAAAGAGTTTGAACTTTGACAAAAGTGTGAGGTGTGAAAAGTATTTTGAGAGAGCAAGCAACTAAAAGTCTTATTACCTACTCAGAATTGGTCGTTTTCGTGTTTATTTTACGTTCCTTTAGAATAGCGCTATCCATACCATTAGTTGGTAGGTAACTCTATTCATTGGATGTAAGCGGGACATTCGAAGGGACATCGGATGGTCATAGAAAGCAACTTGTAGGAAGTATCCTAGCACATTCGAAGGGACTATCATCATTTTTCGTAGGCGACAATCGAGGGTCAAGATCATGTATTCGGAGGCGACATCGTGGGTCTTATGATCTTTGTATCGAAGGGACTATGATGATTTGTTTTGAAGGTAACGGTGCTAGAATACCTCTACGTTCGAGGGACTTGACCATATTTGGATTCGTAAAGGCAACGAGAGAGAATTACCCTAAGGGGTGCGTGTGTGAAAGAGTGTGTTGATTTCAGATATATTAGCTTGAAGATTATGAGTGAGCTATGTTCAATTTTATCTTGCCATACACGCCTAATTACTAACAGTTTATAAGATGCGGAAATTAGAATGCGGAATGTAAAGTGCGGAAAGATAAATCCTACGCTATTACATGGCTTTGGGGCAGATACATAATTTAAAATGTGGAAAATAAAAGCCCTAATTAAGCTATTACATCCCGTAAGCAATTACATAATTGAAAAAAAGAAAACGATAAAAAGAAATCGTCCGAAACAAGATAACCTGTGAAAAAGATGAGAAATTGGAAAATACGAAGAAATCGAATAAGAGAAAAATGTTAGTAAAAATGCAAATTTTTAAATGAGAAAAATATTTCATGCTGGGAATAACATTAATATGCTAAAATAATTTTTTGGGATTTTTTGGAGGTAATTTAACAATTAAAAACTAATTAAAAGTGATTTAAATGATAACTTAGCAAATAAATTAAATAAGCATGCAAAATTAATGTTTTTAATTTTATAAATTAAATAAACATTTTCTGGAAATAATGAAAAAAGAAAAATATTTTTTTGGTATTTTTAAATGCATGATAAAAAATTATGGAAATAAATTAAAATGCATGTAAAATATTAAGAAAATAAGGAAAATATGAAAAAGTTTGCAAACATGTAAAAACCAAATGCCATGGCCAGGGATCGAACTGGAGACCTTCCTTTCACAACCCCACGCCTTTGCCATCTGAGCTGGAGTGCACGCGTGTCACTGAATCGGAACGGATCGTTTACAAACAAGTGCCACCTCCCCATTGCCTCGTCTCCGCGCCAAACTTCATCTTCTTCAATTCAAATTCTGGGAATTTTGCGTCGGCCTCAGAGCGACGCTATGACCCCTGCTAAATCAAAAATTACATACAGGTAATATAAATGAAATCTAAAGCCATGGTTCGATTCGTCTTGGTCCACTGAACATCGTGATGGCATCGGTTTGGTCCAATTTATCCTAATTAGAGAAGCCCTAAATCATGGTCAGAAACCCTAATCATGGCATATCATGTTTTCGGCCATAGAAACACAATTAAGCCATCCAGAAAGTTTGCAAGCTTCATTCTAAACACAAAACAAACATCAAAACTCATTAATAATGCATGATAATTGAAAATCAAATTTTGAAAAAGAAGAACAAACTGAATTCTGGTTTTCGTGTTTCTTGATGGTTTTGGATGATGTAAGGGTGTGGACTGATTCTAAACAACCCAAGGAACAAGATGGAATGCTCAAAATTGTTTGAAACGAGCTAGAATCAAGATTACCAGTTGCTTGTAAGCCACAGATTTTTTGAACTTGAATAGGGTTTCTCCAGCCAATTTTTCTACCCTAATTCGTGTGGCATGCATTGTATATATATAGTAGATGGAATTTGAGCTGATTTGAGAAAGAATCAATCATCAATCAATGCAAAATATATTTGATTTTGTACCAAATCAAATTTTCTCTTTTTTGATCAATTTCAATCAAATTCTTGCCATATCCAATCAAATTTCAAAATTTGCTGGATTTATTGAGTTTTGCTTGGATGTCAAGGAAGAGAGAAAAATCAAATTTGCAATTAATTTTGATTTTATACTTTATTTTTGAATTTAATTTGTATTTAAATGAATAAAATCCAAATTAAATAGAAAAATAAAATAAAAATTCGTGGCATTGGGCTTGGATATTCCTAATTGTATAAGGAACAAGTTTGGATGAAGAAAAAGTAAGCCCATTTGCAAAAAATTTGATTTTTAGAAGTATCTCTCTTTGTGCACCTCTTCAAAATTGCCCAACTTGTGAATGGTGTATCTTGCTCAATTTTCCACATTTTTGAGTGTTCTTGGACTTTTTGGAAATATCTAAGAGTCCTCTAACCAACCTCTTTGGTTTCATCTCATTTGGAGTTTCCATGCTCAATATATCTTCAAAACAAAAAGTTGACTTTTTGTTGACTTTGAAAAGGACCTGTAATGTTTTGATCCATACCTTCCAAACGAAGCATTTTTTGAACATTCTTGTGAGACATGAAGTTGTAGAGAATTGAATTTCCTTCAATAAAAGAGGTGGTGGAAAAATTTCTGAGAAAGTATGAAGAAGTTATGCTCAGTCAAAGTTTGATTGACTTTTCACTGAGAAACCCTAATTTAGAAAGTTTGACTTTTGAGAAAATCTTGAGTTTTCTTGATGAATCATGATAAACCCTTGATCAAATGATGAATGTAACTTCAAAATGAGTATGTTGACCAAAAATCATGAAGTTTGACTGTATGTTGACCATAGTTGACTTTTTGTCCAATACAACTGATTTGCAACCATCTGAGCAATTGTCTGAGGAAACTTGACTTGTGAGGCTTGAAACTTGACATGGAGAATCTTTGAAGCATATGAGGAGGCATGAAGACCATTGGAGATGTTGGAAGTCCATCTTGATCTGAGAAATACCAAACCCTGGTTTGGGTTGATTGTCTAGGAGAGGGTTTGTCTGATCAACCTTTGAAGAATCCTTGAGCATGGATGTATGGAATATCTTGAGAAGATGGAGGGAAAATTTTGGGGTATGACAGCCACACGTAGGGAATCAACAGTATTCGACCCCCACTAGGCCTCCAGGATTTGATCCCGTGAGGCCTAGAAACCCTCCATATGGAATGCCAATTTCGTTTATGGCAGTAGTTCCTGAACACGAATTGGTCGAAATGGCCGCGGGACAGCGCTTAGGAAGCGGATGGATGATAGTAATCAAGATATGGTAGGAATTCTAGCCCGGGAAATGAGTGTTATTTTTAACCCCTTAATCCAGAACATAACTAGAACGAACCAAGAAAATGCAGCCCAGATGGCCAGAATAGCAGATTTCTTTGGTGCCCCTGATGCGCCTGCAAGACGTAGGCAAAACCCAGTGGTGATTCGAAATGAAGAACCTACAATTGAACAGATTCGACCCCCCTAGACAAGTGGTCGAAGAGAGAAATATAGGGGCAAGATTAAGGCACCAGGATGTTCAGGAAGTTCAGGACGAACAACCTAGACCAATAATGATGGTTAATAGGGACCAAAATGCAGACGAAATTGTTCATAGAATTAGAAATGACAATTTAGTGGTAGAAAATAACCTCACCACCATGATCGAAAGAATAATGACCCAGAATGGCTTAAATTCGGGATTGAGGAGGCCAAATTACACATCTCCCATTATAGACTATGTTCTGCAAACAGAATTACCTAGGGGCTTTAAAGTCCCTAAATTCACAAAATTTGCTGGAGACACGAGTGAATCAACAGTGGAACATATAGCAAGATATTTAACCAAAGCAGGAGATATAGCAAATAATGAAAATCTTAGGATAAAATACTTCCCAAGTTCTCTAACGAAGAACGCTTTCACTTGGTTCACCACCCTTCCCCCTGGATCTGTGGACACGTGGCCTTATTTAGAAAGACTTTTCCATGAACAATTTTATATGGGTCAGTCTAAAATTAGTCTGAAAGAATTAGCAAGCATTAAAAGAAAATTCACGGAACCAATAGATAATTATTTGAATAGGTTTCGTTTGTTAAAATCTAGATGCTTCACAGTAGTTCCTGAACACGAATTGGTCGAAATGGCCGCGGGGGCCTAGATTATTCCATTCGAAAGAAATTGGGATACACAGTATCTTTGAGATATGGCCCAACTAGCAGACAGAGTTCGTCAGGTCGAAAGATTAAAAGCTGAAAAGGCTAGGGCTAGTAAAAATCATAAGAAAGAAAGAATAGCCTACATAGAGGCTGAAGGGGAGAACATAGATGATTCTCAAGACCCTTATGATTTTGATCAGTTCAAAATAGATCTTGCAGAACTGAAGGAAGCACCCCCTTATGCTTGCAAAGTTCTGCTTCCTTCCAATGGAAAGGATCCTGTCGAAAGTGAAAGGAATGATAAATTCCCTAAGAAAATCTATACTATCGATATAACTAAATGTAATGAAATATTTGATCTGTTTGTTAAAGATGGCCAGTTAATAGTTTCTCCTAACCTTAAGATTCCTCCGTTGGAACAAAGGAAGAAGAGGGTTTTTGTAAATATCACAACGTTTTAGGCCATAAAACCTCGCAATGCTTTCTTTTCAGGGATCTGATACAAAACGCAATCAAAGATGGCAGGTTAAAGTTCTCAGACAAAGGGAAGAATCCAATGAAGGTTGATACGGATCCGTTGCTGATGGCGGAGACTAACTATGCTGAACCTCTGGATATCAATGTAGTAGAGATTTCTGAGAGGAAAGTTGAATCAAAGTTAGAATTCGAAGAGGATGGGGACTTCATCTTGATCAGAAACGAAAGACAAGCTACTGATGGCCTCCCAAAGGTGCTCAAAGAAAAGATACTAAGTAAAGCAATAAAGGCTGCTGATGGCCAATTGGCTGCTGACAAAGAATTAACTGAGGCCACTGAGGGCCTCAGGATGAAGTTCGAAGAGGTTAAAATTTCTGATGGGCAGACGTTAGGAGTGAATATGGTGGATTTCAAACAGCCCAACGCTGAAATGGAAGAAGTGGAACGATGTTTGGAGAAGGAGAGAGAGAGCAAAGAAGGGAGAACTTACCTAGATAAGACGCGAGTTTGCACGAATATCTCTTCCACTGTCATAAGAAGAACCAGGATAAGTTGTTGTGCCCAAGGTGCAGCATCATCTGCAACCCCAGAATTGCTGCTGAGTTCAAAAAGGCCCAGCACGAAAGAACAGGGGTCAACTGGAGGCAAGACAACCAACTGTACAGAGTTTATCCAAAAGCTGACGCGTTCGAGAGAATTCCGTTTGCATCAGGCTGGGGGCACCAAGGTAGAATGCCTTTGAATCTTGTTAACACTGGCAGAACCATGCCAAGAAGGCCAGATAGCCCTTATCCTAGGGGAGCAAAGAGAGTTTCCTTCAAACTACCTGCAGAAATCCCGACTGACAGATGGCTACAAGTGAAGGCTGATAAGGGAAAAGGAAAGTGGCAAAGCTATGACCAAGGAGGCAGGACTACGATGGCTTACAGGAAGCAATTCAATTCAAACAGGAGGGAAGAAATAAGATTGGAGAAAAGAACCCAATGTCTCGCTCTCAATGGCGTACACACCAGAGAAACAAAAAGGCTGAGAGGGATTCGAAGCCCATGGAGATAGGAGAATCTAGTACCAATAACCCAGCATCAGTGACCCAGACTGGGGGCAAACCCCCAGTGTCTTAGGAGGCTTTTTTCACCAAAAAAAGACGCTGAAGAAAATAAGGAACAGAAGGTGGCTGCAAACGAGGAGGACTTGATGACTGATGACTTCGAATCGGAGAGGGAATCTTTCTTTAATGCAAACTGCTATGTAGTTTCTGTGCTACCTTGTGAGTACAATCAGGATACATCAGTTTACACTGGTGAGGAAACTGATGAGGACGAAATGGCCAAACATAGGCCAGTGTGTTATTATGTGATGAACAATGGAGCGGTCGAGGAGAAAAACTCTTTCTTCGAGAAGCCAGATGAGGGAATGAAGAACCATCTAAAACCCTTATTCATCAGGGTAAAGGTGGAGCAATATGGTGTGAACAAAGTTCTGGTGGATGATGGAGCTGCTGTTAATTTGATGCCCCGCTTCATGTTAAAAAGGATAGGCATGCATGATTCAGATGTTAGACCTCACAATATGGTGCTTTCGAATTATGAAGGAAAGGTTGGTAAGACTTTGGGAGTAATACAAGTTAACTTAACAGTTGGTTCCCGCACAAGACCAACAATGTTTATGGTCATTGTTGCGAAGGCAAACTACAATCTGTTGCTTGGCAGAGAATAGATTCATGGAATTAGCACAGTGCCTTCTTCGATGCATCAAAGGTTGGTGTTGTGGAGAGACGATGGAATTTTCGAAAACATAGAAGCAGACCAAAGTTACTATATGACAGAAATCAACAATGTGGACAAAAGAAACTTCGATCGAAATATGGCCAACATAGGGCCATGTCACCCGCTTGAAGAATATTTCGAGCCCAATGAAAACGCTTACTATTCTTTAACCCTCCCTCCTAATGGATTTCAATGGGATAGAGAAATTATGTGGGACGGGCAGGAGATTGAAGAGGATGGAGAAACTTCGACGATACGGCCAACTAGCTGGGGAAGCGAAGATCATTATGACTGAATCAAGTTACTACAAAAGGATTTCGGCCTATCTGGCTGAGAACAAACGAAAGACAGAGCTCTCGAAGCCGAAATGCAGAACATGGTTGTCGAAGCCATAGATAAAAAAGAAAAGAAAAAAAAAAAGAAATAGCAAGTCCTGAGGGAAACTACTCACCCCCACACTGTGATGGACAAAATTTTGAACTAGTGGATCAACGGCTAGATGCCATTTATGATCAAGAGCCCTTGGGGTTCGAAAAGGATCCAGAGTCAACAAGCGCTAAAATGCTGGCACAAGACCCATTGGAGGAAGTTGATATTGGGAATGGCGTCGAAAAAAGAGTTACGTACATTAGTGCGAAACTCAGTCCTAGTCTAAAAAGCAAGGTGGTCGAAATGCTCAAACAAAATAGAGATTGCTTCGCCTGGGACTACGACGAAATGCCTGGTTTAAAGAGGGAACTGGTGGAGCATAGGCTCCCAATCAAGGATGGAAAGAAGCCCATCAAGCAGATGCCTAGACGATTCGCCCCAACAATCCTCTCGAAAATAAAGGGAGAGGTAGAACGGCTCCTTCGATGCAAGTTTGTCAGGACCACAAGGTACGTAGAATGGCTTGCTAACGTAGTACCTGTTATTAATAAAAATGGTTCCTTACGAATATGCATAGATTTTAGGGATTTGAATACAGCAACCCCAAAAGATGAATATTCCATGCCTATAGTAGAAATGTTGATTGATTCTGCTGCGGGTTTCGAATACTTGAGTATGTTAGATGGATACTCTAGGTATAACCAAATTTTCATTGCTGAAGATGATGTTCCCAAAACTGCGTTTAAATGTCCAGGCGCCTTAGGCACTTATGAATGGGTAGTTATGCCCTTTGGACTAAAAAATGCTGGGGGACAACATATCAGAGGGCAATGAACACTATTTTCCATGATTTCATCGAATCATTTATGCAGATTTACATAGATGATATAATAGTAAAATCTGTTTCTGGTGAGGATCATTTGAATCACCTATGCCAATCATTCAAAACAATACGAAAACATGGCTTAAAAATGAATCCTCTTAAATGTGCTTTCTTTGTGCAGGCTGGGGATTTCCTAGGCTTTGTGGTCCACAAGAAGGGGATCGAAATTAACTTGAACAAGACGAAGGCTATTATGGAGACGAAACCTCCATCAACAAAGAAAGAGTTGCAATCTCTATTAGGTAAAATCAACTTTTTAAGGAGATTCATATCTAATCTGAGTGGGCGAACTCAGGCTTTCTCTCCACTCCTCCGTCTCAATCAAGGGAATTTCGAATGGACGACACAACATCAGGAGGCGTTCGAGAAGATCAAGGCCTATTTGATGCATCCTCCTATACTTGCACCTCCTTCTAAAGATAAGCCGATGAGACTGTATATCTCTTCCTCTAATATAACTATAGGTAGTATGTTGGCCCAAGAAAACGATGATGGCCTCGAAAGAGCCATCTACTATATTAGTAGGGTCCTAAATAAAGCAGAGACTAGATATAGTAGCATAGAAAAACTATGTCTCTGTCTGTATTTCTCTTTTACAAAACTTAAATATTATATTAAACTAGTTGATGTTTACGTTTCATCTCACTTTGATGTGATTAAACATATGCTTTCAAAACCAATCGTGCACAGCAGGATTGGCAAATGAGCTTTAGCGCTCACTGAGTACAATTTAGCCTTCAAGCCTTTAAAGGCTATGAAAGGTCAAATAGTTTCAGATTTCATAGTGGATCACTCTGTGAGTGCGGACTTCGCGCGTTAGACTATGTTGAGATCCAACCATGGAGGTTATCCTTCGATGGATCCACACATAAAAACGGAAGTGGAGTTGGGGTGCTTATAATTTCGCCTAAAAGAATTCCAACAAAATTCAAGTACAAGTTAGAAGGCCCTCCCTGTTGGAACAACGAAGCTGAGTATGAAGCATTAATTGCTGGACTTGAAGATTTGTTGGAATTAGGGGCAACTAGAGTCGAAATTAGAGGAGACTCAAAGCTGGTCATCAAACAGATAACTAAAGAATACAATTATATCAAAGAAAATCTGATAATGTACTTTGTCATTGCTAATAGATTACTCAAGAAGTTTGAATATGTAGATATAAAACATATTCCCAGAATTGAAAATCATGAGGCAAATGACTTGGCTCAGATAGCCTCAGGGTATAAGACATCCAAAGAAAAACTCTGATACCTCATAGAAACAAGAGGTAGAATAATGGCTACCAAATTATCACCATTAGACCTGGAAAATTTGAAACTTGGTTATGAAAATCAGAAATAATTCGAAGTGCTAAGTATAGATACTTTGGCAGATGCAGATTGGCGAAGTCCGATAATAAATTACTTGAAAGAACCTTCAATAAACATGGAGAAAAAGATCAAATACAGAGCATTGTCTTATGTGCTAATAGGAAATGAACTTTTCAAGAAAACCCCAGAAGGAATCTTACTTAAGTGTTTAGGAGAAAACGAAGCATATTTAGCATTGTCCAGTGTGAATAGTGGGGCATGTGGGGCAAATCAAGCAGGTCACAAAATGAAATGGTTGTTGTTTCGATATGGCATGTATTGGCCCACTATGCTTAAAGACTGCATAGAATTTGCTAAAGGATGCGAGGAATGCCAAATTCATGCAGGCATTCAACATGCTCCTGCAAGTGAGTTACATTCAATTGTTAAGCCTTCGCCTTTTAGAGGATGGGCATTAGATCTAATTGGTGAAATACGACCAACATCAGCCAAAGGACAGAAATATATCCTTGTGGGTATAGATTATTTTTCAAAATGGGTCGAAGCAATTCCTCTAGTGAATGTTGATCAAGAGGCTATTATGGAATTTATCCAGAAGCAAATAATTTATAGGTTCGGGATACCAGAAAGTATCACAACAGATCAAGGTTCAGTTTTCACAGGGCGAAAAATGCAAGAGTTTGCACAAGAAATGGGATTTAAGTTACTCACGTCAACGCCTTATTATGCTCAAGCAAATGGTCAAGTGGAAGCAGCCAATAAAGTTATAATAGGGTTGATAAAGAAACATGTAGGGCGAAAGCTAAAGAATTGGCACAAAACTTTGGACCAAGCTTTATGGGCATGTCGAACATCTCCTAAAGAAGCAACGAATACTACTCCGTTTCGACTTACATTTGGGCACGATGCAGTACTGTCAGTCGAAATATATCTACAGTCAGTTCGAATCCAAAGACAAAATGAGATATCGGCTGACCAATATTGGGAAATGATGATGAATGAATTAGTAGATATAGACGAAGCTAGGCTACATGCTTTAGAAGTTATAAGAAGACGAAAAGAAAGAGTAGCCAGAGCATACAACAAAAGGGTGAAAAATAACTTGTTCTCAATTAATGATCTGGTATGGAAAGTTATATTACCTATGGATAAAAAGAACAAATCCTAGGGCAAATGGTCACCCCATTGGGAGGGACCCTTTCGTGTTTTGAAAGCTTTTTCGAATAATGCTTATGAAGTAGAGGAGTTAGCAGAAGATAGAAGAATCTTGAAGGTAAATGGGAAATACTTAAAAAGGTATAAGCCATGCTTACAAGAGGTTCGAATTACTAAGGAATAATAGAAATAAAACAAATAATAAAACCAAAATGGTATTACATAAATGCCAAAATGGTTGTGTTCAAATTACAAAAGTATGTAATAAATATCCTTAACAATAAAAACCATTAAAGAAATGCATTCGAAAAGTCAGAAAGGAGCGTTTTGCCTCAATTTAGCAAACTTGCTCTTACATAAGTTGATTTTGCATTGGGTAGCATTTCTGACGCTTTCGAGCCCCTTGATTTCCTCGCTTATTCCTTCAGCTACATCCATCTACTGAAGACTTTTTGTGACAAGAGTTTCAAGCTGTTTGTCATCAACGGGCTTCAAAGTTGCCTGCTCACTTCGAGCACCCTCGATCTTCTTTTTGAGTTCTTCAATCTGGGACTCCCAGAACAAGATTGATCGAGCCAAAACATCATGCTTGTCTTTATCCTGGATTTTAGCACGCTCCAATGTTTCTGCTTTTTCAGAAAATTTCGAAGTTTGGTCATAGGCTTTAGATAAAGCCTCTTGTTTGGTTCGAATCTTGGCATCAATATCATTTGCCCTAATATATTCACTACTGACCTTATTAAGCAAGATTTGTAGATCATATATAGTTTCACTTACTTCAGATGGACAGATGCTGAGATCTATCTAAGAAAGCAACTTCTTCATCGAATAATAGGCTGCAATGTCTTCTTTCAGAATAGTAAAAATATCAGCCCCAAGAATAGTTTTGTTAACTTGTTGAAGAAGTTGGTTAATAGAAGTAAGAGGGGCATTATCTTTCGTTTGACTCGAATCTTCAGATTGATTTTTGCTAGAAGAAGAATCCCGTTGAGCTAGCATTAACTTGATATATTTCAGGGGATTGCTCCTTTTCAGTTCCTTTTTCTGTTCCCCAGTCAAAGATGGGGGATCCTGGTTTCTTGTGGAAGTGATTCCTGTAGGAACAGGAATCTCCACTTCTTCTTGCATTACTTCATTGTCTTCCCCATCTGCGAAATAACGACTCACGGTGTGTGTTTCGCTTTCCTCCTCAAATTGGTCGGCAAAGTGCACCCTTCTGGGAGAAGAGTCACTAGGAATTTCGATAATAGGAGTTTTGAACGCTGTGTTTGGTTCGCCAGCTATAAGGTCCTCTATCGGAGGAGGTGAAGTTGCTTGTTGGTCTAAAGCTTCAACCAAAGGAGGTAAAGTTGCTTGTTGATCCAAGGCTTCGATAGTCCCTGTAGGAGTAGCAGTAGTGGATGAACCTTTGTTTAAGACGACTTCGTTGAAACCTTCTGGTTGAGGAGAGGCTGTAGGTTTTGAAGCTTGGCCGTGGAGGGCAGGAGGATTAGAGGGAGCAAAAGGGACTCTCTGCGCAAAAGCAAAGGGTTAGCATAAACGAAGGTCACATAGAAGTAATCTTGAAAAGCATTAAATAAGATTTACCTTTTGTTCGTCAGAAGTGGCATTACTACCAATGCGTTCTGAGATTACGTTCTTCGAAGACTGAGACTTTGAAGGTCCTTTGGACTTAAGTTTGGGAGCAGATACATTTATTTCACTTTTGGAAGGATTGGTGAATTGAGAGCCTTCGCCAGATTTTTGGGTTTTCTTTTTCTTCTTTCATTTAAGAGGAGAAACATCTTCATCCTTTTCCGATTCGTTCTCAGAATGGTCATCATCGCGTCTTCGTTTCTTAGGATACTTGGGAGGTAATCCACTCGCCTGGGAACATGGAAAGAAATGATTAGTCAATTTAAAGAGTAATTTCGACAATGGGAAAGGAGTGAGTTAAGTATTACCTTTTTCTTTTTCTTTTTTGGAGAGTCATTTCCTTGTTCAGTATGAGGATTTTCAGTAGTGGTCATTGGCGCTTTCGAAATAGAGGTTGAGCCTGCCTTGGGGACAACTTTATCCTTCTTCAATGATTTTAGATCAACAGCTGAAAAGAATATGAAACAGTCAAGTTTAAAACGAAGTTTAGAAGGAATAAGGGAACTTCGAATTTCTTCAGTTCCGCACCTTCGCCGTTTCGAGACGTGATAGACATGGCTGACAAGTCATAGCGAAGGTGCCCCCTGAAATTGTCTAAATCACGTTTAGCCCACGTTACTCTTTGGGCAGGTTTTTTGGCATCATTTTCATATATATGAAAATGTTCCCACAAACGATCCACTAGGGATATGGGGGAAAAAAGGCCAAAGCCAACTCTGAAGTAGGTAAGTTTGGAAATTTTGGTGGTTGATGTTTAAAAGCCCACCAATACCTATCTTCAGGTTTTACATAAGGAGGAAATCGAATTTTTGAAAGTTGTGTTTCAAATTTTTCTTTCAAAGTTGTTGCTGCTTCGCAGACGGTTCGATGTATTTCTATAGGATTATAGACAATTTCGAAATATTTTTGGAAGGCTCGAATTTCCTTGACATGAGTAAATCTACCTTTTTTGACATGCTCCTGCACAAGGGAAAAAGCTGTTGTCAGTTGTTGTCGAATTTGGATGGTGTTGAACATATCATTCGAGTAATAAGTCGTCCACCAAGTATAAAAATCTTTCGTCATATAAAAGGAAGGATTAAAACAGATTAATGAAAAATCAGCAAAGCCAACAAATTGTTTATGTCGGGTCTCAACTTCCTTGAAGGAATAAGGCACCCCTGCTAGACATATCTTCCTTTTCTTGTTAAAAAGAGGTTCAGGTAGAATTTGGCATAGTCTGAATTGACGGGCTACGAAATTTGGTTGGTAAGCGAGGATACACACTTGGCTCTTCACAGGCGTAATCCTAGAGATGATAAGCCTAGGGTTCAAAAAGGCACACCAAATGTCCCTGATTACTTCTTCTTCGATGGCTTGCTCAAGGGGCATGGTAAACCAAGTTGGACCATAATTTCGATTGGCAAAAGGAGCCATTGAGGGGACGAACCTATGCCTCTTAGAGAAAATCATCATATAGTTAACAAAGCATGTCTTGAAATTTTCTCTTTCATCGTTAAGGGTTAGTTTTAACAACCTAGTGCCTCCAATGCTGCGGTTTACAACATCGGGATGTTCTGCATTGATTACCCCAAAGGTCGAAAGAGATGACTCGAAAGTAGAATTTAACCAAAGTTGCAGTAGCCAAAAGGGGCCAGCGAGAAGTAGATTAGTGCTAGCTTCATAAGTTTTTAGTTTCGAAACTGCAACACCTATGCTTTCATATAGACTTGTCAGCAGTAATTCACTAATGCACACCCATCGGCCATGGTGAAGTTGGTTCGCCAGAGTGATGAATCTGCTAGCAACTTGTAGAGACTTGCTGCAGAAGACGTATTTTGATAACCATAGAGCCAGGAAAGCTATATGTTCGACCTCAGAAACTTCCTCTTCAGCAGAATGGTAGAAATTGATGTACTTCGAAAAGCTGGCATTCTTGATATCGAAATCGATGAGGTTATCTGCATCCTCATTTGGATCAAAAGTTTCTCCTATAGGGGAGAGTCCGGTGATAGCAGCGATATCGAAAAATGTAGGTGTCAACATTCCACAGGGGAGATGGAAAGTGTTATAGGTATTGTCCTAGAAATACAGGGAGGCTAGCAAGAAGGGTTGGCTATAACTGAATCCTAATTTTGACATTCGAATCAGATTCAAGATGCCTATACTTTCCCATTCCTAGGATTTCTTATTTTCAACCTTCGAAAGCCAATCTTTGTATAGTTGATCCGATGAGGGACATGAACGAAATGGTTTAAAGTTCCCAGTGACGTAATCCATATTAAAAACGTCCCTCATGGGCTTTGACGTTCCCGTTTCACAGGTTTTTTCTAGGGTTTTTGACAATTTAACAACCGATTCATCTTCCTTAAATTTTAGAGGAATAGATTTATTAACAATGGGTTTTGTTTCGGAATAAGCGGGAAAAAATCCCTTTGTCTTTTCCAGACGTTCTGTAGAAATTAAGGGACCCATAACCCCTAAGGTTTAATCAAGAACAGTAGTGGAAATGATTACCTGGGAAGCATAGATGGCCTTTTGTTCTTGAGTGAGTTTTGGAGTTGTGATGAACTCCTGGTTATCAAGATTGATAATCTTGCTTGCTGGTTTGAGACTGGAAGAAGGAGCTTGTTTGGGTTTTCCAGATTTCTTGGATGAAGGAGATGGCGCTGAAGGAGAAGACATTGTGGAAATTAAAGGTTTTTCTGAAAATGAGAAATCTGGGTTGTTTGAAGGTTGAAAGACTTTGGAAAAGTTTGGATTTTAGAAGATGAAGTGCTTTTATAGCATTCCTCAACGGTTTGAAGGTTTTTTGACCTTTGGAAAAAGTGGAATACGTGTAACTTCCTCATTGGAAAGGGAAAAGGTGGATTTTTAAACTTCCTAGGGAAGTGACATTTTGTTGCTAATTATTAGCTTTAACTGCTGTGATTGCACGTCTAGGTATGGTGATTGGACATTTTGCAGAAAGTTGGACACTTTTTATGACATCGTGTGCAGTGTAGTCATCATGAGTTTTGGTGTTTTCGAAATTGCATGAGTAAATTCAAAAACAAGTATTTCTTTATATCTATCGAAATACATGTTCTTAAGGGGAAATTTGTTAGCTGGAAATTTCGAATAAAGAAGTTATTTGGATATCAAAGGGATACTTCGAATAAACGCATAAAGAGGTTGGTATCAATGATGAATATTGGTTGAAAACATAGAACCATTGTTCTAAAGGACTCTTCGATTTCTAGTAATAAGTGATGGACTTCGATCTGACATTTTTTAGTGGTTAGATGTAAAGAGTTCTTTTATGCAATGTATAAGAATTGGAGTGGTCCAGGCAGGTTATTTACAAATTCGAATCGAAAAGACAAGGAGTATTTCGCTGGCATAGGATTCGAATTTCAAATAAGAGCGCAATTCTTAGAAGACGCGTGGAAGTCAGTAAATGTAAGAAGCCTGCATGCTTCGAACGTGGCATGATTTTAGAGTAAGACCGTTAGGGTCGAAATACTATAAATAGGTGTTTTTATGTTAGAATTAGTGTGCTCACTCGTGTACTAAAAAATCTCAAAACACTCAAATTACCGTGACTTAAGGGAAACGAGTTAGAAGACAAAATGTACGTACTGAACATCATGACTCTTTATAATTTAAATCCAAGTCTTTTTATATTCTTATCACTTTTACAGTACTTTTGCTTTTAGAATCTTTCGATTTCCTTTTATGTTCTTGTTTTACTTGCCTTCAAACACATTTGTCTCTTTAGAAACTCCATTTTTACTTTGTTCTTTCATTCAAACACTTTATATTTCCAAAAACTTTTATATTCTCAGAAACGCTTTATCTTAAGTTTAATTCGAAGCCTTCCCTTTATACATTCAGTCAGTATATTTCTATAGACAATCTTAGAGAGATCTCTTAAGAATCTTACATTCCACATCAATACACAATATAAATTTATCAAAATAATGGGTATGAACATAGAAATGAGTTATGACACATGTGTCCTAGGATCAATCTAGTCGATCCTACAAGTAACCAATAATAACTAATAATTGGAAGACTAGCGGTTGTTTACTAGAAATCACTGTAAACACACCTAAACTAACATCATGTACCTTAGGTTCTTTGCTGATTTAGAGAATGTCAGTGGGTGGAACTGGGGGGCTTCCTGCTTGGTTTACTTGTATACCAAGTTGACAAAGACGACTACGTGGAAGACGAGGCAGATCACCGACAGTATTTCTCTTATGACGGTATAAAATATTTCTCTTAGCTTCCTTTTTTAATTATTTTAATTTTGAAACTAACTGGTTTAATTTTGATATTTCAGGGACGGATCCTACAACACTTCCCCTGCGTCTCTGGATGGTCATTTGTTGAGAGGGTTATGTTGAGCAGATGCCTCGTGCATGTGCATACGAGCCGCTTAGAGGCAACCAAGTGACACTTCCATATCGGGTTTACCTGGACTGGATAATGCATGAGGACATCCACTTCAGTGCCTACGCCGACCACCGCGAGATGATAGCTTTTGATGAGGTTTCTCTATTTACAGGTTGGTTGGCATGCAGTACTCGAAAGATAGTTGCTTACATGCCCGAGCGAGTGATGCGTCAGTTCGGGTATACTCAGATGATTACTCGGCATCCTGCTTTATATGGTCCTCTGAAAGTGAAGAGGAGGGAGATGGATGAGATTTTTGATGATCTTGAGAATCATCTCGTATTTGAGGAGGCCAGGAGTACTGTGGCTTCAGACGACTGGAGTTACGCGTACGGTTACATGTTATGGTTCTTCAGAGTTTCCCATCCATAACTGATACGGGAGGCTTCAAGGGACCCACCCAGGCCGGGCTCATCAAGAGATCCTGGAGGAGTAGTAGACGAGAAGGGATGATGTCTAGGACGTGCTGCCTAAGTGTCGTCGTATCATGGAATTTTCTAGGGATAACATTGTTGAAAAGTATATTTGCGGCAAATATTTTTATATCGTATCCAGAGAGATTGAGTGATATTACCGCCGTTCTATAGTTACTATTGCTTTAAGTTTACAAATTAAAAAGGTTTGTTTGTGTTTGGAAATTTATCGATCACTTTTGACATAAAATTAAAACACTAAAAATATGGTTTTTATCAATTAAAAAGACTTTGCCAAGATTGGGTTTCACTATTCCATTTCTATATATTTTCTTATAACTAGTATGTGAACTCAAGAATGTTGAACATAATCTAATATCCTCTCAATAACATTCATGTCTAAATGATATTGTGATATTCATTAAATTAACCTTTAGACAATTTCTTCATCCAAAATATTAATCTAACAATCCTTAGTAATTAATACAAAAGAAAAGCAAGAAATAAATCTATTTCTACAATCTAAATCTTACTTGAGAAAATACTTTAAGAACATAAGTTAAATTATCTTTTTCAACAATAATCTAACATAACATATTCAATATATCCAAAAGCTTTACTCTACATTCAACATAAAATTGTTCACATACAAGAGTTTACAAGAATTACATAGTGGATTGGGAATAGTTACTACCTCAATCTTGACAAAATAGGAGTTTAGTTCCTCATCACCATGGTTGACATCCAAAGAAAATCAATAGTTCTCCTTCTTCTACCACAATGTTCTCTCTCTTTTCTTGTTTGATAAAAATCTGATAATTAAATAATATATCCAAAATAATAATCTCCATTCTCTTTTTACTCTCTTTTTTTATTACTCCAATGTCATGATTGCAAATGATGTGACATTTTTCATACAACCACCCATTTACCTTAACTCAAAAAGTGACTAAAAAGTGACTTTCATGCTACCCCAAGAGAGTTGATCTCAAAAACACTTCTAATTATTTCAAAACATAAGTTTTGATTACGCACAGTTCGCGGCGCCAACAAGGGATGCGGCGCGAACTAAGCTGAATTGGGTTTGCGGCGCCAACAAGTGGATGCGACGCGAACTGAGTTGATTTATGCTCCTTTGTCTTTTCTTTGGCATTCCTTACACTTGTCTTGATCTTGTCTTGACTTGGTTGCTTCTTCCACTTGCACATGCATCCAAGTAACTCTTTTTCTTCTAATTTTCTACAAAACTAACAACTAAAGTGAAATATCTACTCTAATTAAAATACAAACAAGAATAATTGCAAATTTATAAATTGTGTGAATAAAAGAATGAAAATTAAATAAAATTTGGTTAAAAGGACCAATAAAAATGTATGAAAATTAGTCTAATTTGGTCCCTAACAGGCATCGACAGAGAGCTGTTTCCTGACGGATCCGATGTTAGAGACCTTTTGGAGGCCATCATGGCGGAGGCTCAGGGTGCTCTGGTCTATAGGAGACAGCGGAGGGACACCTCGAGGGTGACAAGCCACCTCCGTCATACGCAGTAGTTTATTTTGAATGTATTTTGACTTAGTTTTTTTAATTTCGTATTGTATCGGATATGTATTTTGAATACTATTATTATGAAATGCATTTTTTATAATATTTTTAGGCTTTGATTCAATTAAAAAGTTGCATGTCTTTAATTTGAATTATAAATGTAAATACTAAAGTAATTGCTTATAATTAGGTTTTTCTGCTAACTGTCATGCCCAGAAACGAATTTATATTTTCGGTAAAGAACCGGAGATATACTTTCGATTTTACTCAAAAATTTCAGAAAATAGTACAAACAAAAAATAAATTTTCAGTTTTGTGAAGGACATTTTCAGATTTTCATGGGGTTCACTCCAATTAAGAAATTCACTTGGTCCATTAAGTTGAATCGGTTAGCTGACTTGTTTTTTAGTTGCTTTGATTTTGATTGTATTTCACCTTAACGTGCAAACCAGCTGGTAAATCTATGGTAATAATTTTATTTGTCATATGATTTATTCATGATTAAATTATTTAAACTAGTTTAATCATGATAAAAGAACTCGCCTGTTCAATCTCTGATCTATTTTTTATAACTAATACAGAATTTCAAACAAATTATAAAATTTGTTCAAATATGTTTAAATGTGTTTTTTATAACTAGTTTATAAAATTTGTTTTCAGAATTGATGTTCAAATATGTTTTGAATGTTTTGAAGCATTGTTGCAAGAGCAGCAGCAACAAACAAATTACTCTCAACTGGAGTTGCATGAAACTACAATGGAGCCATGCAAGTGGGTACTAATTTAATTTCTTATAATGGATCTCAAATAATTTAGTTTAATATTTATTTCATCTATAATTTTTAAATATTTTTATTTTATATATGTTAGCTGAATTTCAAGTTCCTTCACCATTTGTTCCTATTCGCGAAAACTATTTAGTGTGATATTGTAAACTGCATCAAGATGGTATATGGGCATTGATTGATGCTTCATTGGATAATCTTCTGCTTGCATCTAGCTGTAGTTCTGTCTCAAGACCCAAAGAAGACCCTTTGGTTATTTAATTCAAGAACTATCAAATGGTTACTTTAAGATTACATGGATTGAACATACACTAGTGAACGATAACATTGTGAAGAATTTTTATAGACCTCTAATTAATTCTGGACTCGTATTTTGCGCTAAATGATGGATGACTACATCACAAAGGCAATGCGAATGTCTAGCGCGTTTGATGTCCAACAACATACGAATGTGGGACACCTTGGAAATCATGATGAGTCCAGGGAAAGAAAAGCACGTTAAAGATGACTAGGCTTATTACTAGTATTGGCTCAACATCTTTAGAAGAAATAATATGACATTCTTTTTTATGATCTAGTCTTGACTTCTATGTGTAATTACAAGGTCTGAGAGTTGCTTCAACATTAGAATCTCTATAGTCTTTGATCTCCACTGCCTTAGAATCAAAATGTTCAACCAATCCATCTATATTGTTAGAAATATGTTTTAAAACCAATCCATCTATATGGTTAGAAATATGTCTTAAAATCTATGTTGATGAAGAGAAAGAAAATATATTTTGAGATCGTCAAAGATTAGGAAGTCGAAAAATATCAGATTTGGTCGGTTCGATTCATTGATTCATTCATTAATGTTAGAATATTCTATATTAATTTGGAGATAATATAAATTAATATAAAAAATATATTATAAGATATTTATAATATTCTAAAAGATATTGTAAGATATATATTTATAATAATCTAAGAGATATTATAATTATAAGATATATATTTATAATAGTCTAAGAGATATTATAGGATATTTATAATATTTGCGGAGATATGATTTGTTATGGATTTGTTGGATTTTGACTATTATAAATATGTATCTCTTCTGTTATTACAAGTGTGACAATCTTAGAGCTTGTACCAATAGGGAGAATAAGGGTTTGAAGGTATTGTATAGGGTTTCGACTATTCTCAAGAGAAATCTTAGAAGGTAAAGGTTTTGGAAATCTTTGTGGTTATATAAGGTTATTGGGAAACATTGGTTTACACCTTAAGTTTGAGTTATTCATATATTGAAGGTTGAAGGGGTTGGGAAACACTTGGGTAGAAAATAGAGTAATTCTTGGGCACCTTCAGGTTGCTCTTGGGAACATGAAGGTGAAGGCTATTTTCTTGTAACTCATTTGTAATCTCTTGTAACAACTTTCTGAGTATAATGAATTGGAGAGTTGCTCTCTCCCCAGAGTAGATCGTTTGATCGAATTGGATAAACAAACTTTTGTCTTTTTCTCGCCTTATAATGTTATATTTTCTGTGGAATAATTATTATTGCTGCAAACCATTTATTGTGGTTGCTACTATTCTTTGCCCCACAAATTAATATTGAATTTTGTCGTAATTAACAACAAGATTCACAACAAGTGGTGCGGTGAGCGTGGAGCAAAGAGGTATTGAGCACCATGGGCAGATGGGAGATCGAGAAATTTTTTCGGTAACGACTTCGGGTTGTGGAAAATTAAGATGCAGACAATTTTAATTCAAGAGAATCGTATTAATTCTTTGAAGAGTAAAACATTGATGCATGCGGGTATTACACAGGTACAAAAGACCGAGATGGTAGATAAGGCCAAGAGTGTTATTATCTTGTGCCTCGGGGATAAAGTTCTAATAAAAGTCACAAGGAAAATTTCTTCAGAAAAAGAATAGTGAAAACCAAAGAAAAAAACCGGGAGAAAACTCAATTTGAGGTGGAGTTTCTTACTGTGGGTGCTAGCAGTAGTAAGAAAACGGTTACAGAGATCTCTGATTATCATTTGACTCATGATAAGGTAAGGAGGGTTATTGTAACATCTCAAAGGAACAAATATGCTAGCCTTGGATATTATGTTTTTAATGTGGCTGAAGGACTGCAAAATAAAAGAAGAAAAACTTCGGGGAGACATTTGAAAATAGATGGAGTCAAGGGTGGTTGAAAAACTCATACTTCTAGTCTTGTTAAATTACCTTGGCAGAAAGGGTAATTGGAAACAAGTGAATGCAAGTGGCGAAATCAAGATTCAAGGGTTGTTTGAATTTGATCAAGGTTATTGATTAAAGTTTCAACTTGGTAGAGAGCAGCAGTGTTGTCGATGGTTAAATTTCTATCAACACGGTTTAAAGTCAATGTGGAGATTGTTGGAAATATGTCTTAAAACCTATGTTGATGAAGAGAAAGAAAACATATTTCGAGATTGTAAAAAATTAGAAAGCCGAAAAATATCAGATTTGGTCGGTTCGATTCATTGATTCATTCATTAATGTTAGAATATTCTATATTAATTTGGAGATCATATAAATTAATATAAAATATATTATAAGATATTTATAATATTGTAAAAGATATTGTAAGATATATATTTATAATAATCTAAAAGATATTATAATTATAAGATATATATTTATAATAGTCTAAGGGATATTATAGGATATTTATAATATTTGAGGAGATATGATTTGTTATGGATTTGTTGGATTTTGGCTATTATAAATATGTATCTCTTCTGTTATTGCAAATGTGACAATCTTAGAGCTTGTACCAAAAGGGAGAATAAGGGTTTGAAGGTATTGTATAGGATTTCGACTATTCTCAAGGGAAATCTTAGAAGGTAAAGGTTTTGGAAATCTTTGGGGTTATATATAAGGTTATTGGGAATTGGGAAACATTGGTTTACACTTTGGGTTTGAGTTATTCATATATTGAAGGTTGAAGGGGTTGGGAAACACTTGGTAGAAAATAAGATAATTCTCGGGGGTTGGGAAACACTTGGGTAGAAAATAGGATAATTCTTGGGCACCTTCAGGTTGTTCTTGGGAACATGAAGGTGAATGCTATTTTCTTGTAACTCATCTAATCTCTTGTAACAACTTTCTGAGTATAGTGAATTGGAGAGTTGCTCTCTCCCCTGAGTAGATCGTTTATCGAACTGAGTAAACTAATCTTCGTCTTTTTCTCGCCTTATTCTGTTATATTTTATGTAGAAGAATTATTATTGTTGTAAACTATTTACTTTAATTGCTACTATTCTTTGTCCTACAAATTAATATTGAATTTTATCGTAATTAACAACAAAATTCACTAACATATATCATTGAGGAAAACAGTAAGATCAACATGGATAGCTCAAAACAATTTAGTAAAATCTAATAATACATAAATATAGGTATCTAAGGCAAACAACGAAATAGAGCAGTACTGAGTTATTAAAAACTTGACTCACATTGTTAGATCTTTCTATTCAAAATTTTGTTCAATTGATTGATTTTGAATTCTACTAAAAGAAATCACTCACTTTTATATAAAGTGCAATTTGATGCGGTTCTTCGAACGACAAGTACCCAACCACAATCCGAACAGCCACCTATAAAGGCTTTATCTTGCAAATGGACAACCGTAACATACTCACATAGAATATTCTTGGTTCATTTCTTCTACCTACAATCACAATTCCCGATTAAAGTTATTACAAAGTAAAGACACAACACAACCATTTATTTAGTTCAGTGTAAGAATTCGTTGGAATGTTCAACTTTGATTATAGAACAGTGATGTCATTTAACATCAACTTGACAGATAGCCGAGGTTCAAAACATTACACCCTACACCAATTAATATGAGCAACGAGGAACAAAAGAATCATTGAACTATGTTGATTTAAAGGGATACACTTATACAAACTACAACCTAATCCTCACTGATACACCACAAAATGAAAGAATGATTATTTTTAAGTTGAAGGTAAACCAGAAGACAAAGCAGACTCTGTAAGGGATTGTTGTATTAAGTCCTATTTGTCTAGCCAATTTTTGAACTAAGGTTATGCTTCCAGTCAGTGGAATCCTGAATCTTGATCTCCACTATAACAAAAAAAATAATGCACATGGTTATGAGAAATTTTAGAACTAAAGGAAAAGGTTTGGACACTGGTCATAAACTTGCTATTAATGCATATGATCACTCACCTTCAGTTTCTCATTTTAACTAGTTAGATTTTCCAACAAAGCATAGTAGAGATACTTTTCGTTCTGACCTCACTTAACTCGGCCAAAGAAAATATGCACTATTAACTAGCCACTGTTAGGAAATCATAATCAATAAATACTGCACATGACTAATTTCTCTAATTCAATATATTCAATGAACACAACAACATCTACATATAAACAATCATAACAAAAGGCTAAAGAGCAAGTATACCATGAGCTAAAAATGGAATGCGTATGTTTGTATGTATAACTAAACTAGTTTTAAAGTTTAGTTTGAAAATAATACCTTATCATTGTTTACGGTGATTTCTCGCAAACAACTGTTAGTCTTCTAAATTATTGGTTTTGGTTACTTGCAGGATCGACTAGATTAATCCTAGGACACGTGTCATAATTTATTATGTCTGCGTTAAGTTTCATGTTCATATTTGTTATTTTATAGATTTGTATCTTCAATGTATAATATAAAAATCTTAAAGTAATTCTATGAATTTGTTTGGTAATAGTTCCTTATGTAACGAAATATACTGACAAGCATAATATTTAACCTAATGATTGACTTCGATTTGAGAAAAGACTTTGAAAGTGACTTTGTAAAGTAAAGTGGATAAAATATAAAAGACTTTGACAAGAAAGTAAAAGTTTTTGGAAAGTAAATGTTTGATCGAAATGTAAAGGAAAACGAAAAGACTTAAAAGAATGAAAACTGTAAAGACAAGATGAAAGTAAATAACTTGAGTTTAAACTGCAAAAAGCATAATGATGGTGTTTTATACGTACATGGTATCTGCAACTCTTTTTCCTGAATCAATCGGTAGTTTGAGTATATAAGATTTTCTAGTACAAAATGAACACACCAATTCTATCATTAGAACATCTATTTATACTACTTCGACCCTAACGGTCCTACTCTAAAATCATGCCACGTTTGAAACATGCATGCCTCTTACAATCAGTGGCTTCCACGCGTCTTCTAAGAATGGCGCCTTTTATTTGAATTTCGAATTCTTTGAACGGACTCAGTAATTTCAAGTCTTTCGATTTGAATTCAGAAAAACTCTTCGCTGGACCGCTTCAACCTTTTAATTCGAATCTTTATAATAAAACAGGATATTCGAAATCGAAGTCCTTGTTAGCTAATTTTCATTCGAAATCGAAATGCTTCCAAAGTAACAATTCTAACTCTTGAACCAATTGTCTCTTATTCGAAACTCCTTGCTGATCAGCCAAATCATTCACCTTTGGACTTTATTCGAATGAGCATCTACCTAACATTAAGCATTTTCTTCAATAAAGTAGTCCCATCGAAATTACCAGCTAACAAATTACCCCTCAAAAATGCGTATTTCGACATCCAAAGAAATACTCATTTTTGAATTATCCATGTGATTTCGATAGAAACAACTCAATGATGACTACACTGTATATGACATCACAGCCATCAACCACTTCGCTGCAAAACGTCCACTCACCATGCTTGTCTAAACGTGCAAATATAGTAGTTATAGCTAATTATTAGCAAAACGTTAATTCCCAAGGATTTTCGAAAACACCTTTCTTTCTCTCCAATAGCGAAGCTACACGTCTCCCACATTCTCCAAAGGTCAAATTTTGTAAACTGCCAAGAGCCTCTTTAAAAGTGTTTCAGCTTCCAAAAGCAGAACTTCTACTTTCTTCAACCTTCATCAATCTTTAAGCAATCTTCAACAAACCCATTTCTCACTACAAAAAAAAAAAAATTTGGCAGCGCCTCTACGAAAGCGCTTTTTAGAGAAAGCGCTTTAATAGGCTTTAAAAAAATTTTGCTTAAAAAAACGCTTTCATAGGGTTCCCTAAGAAAGCGCTTTTGAAAAAGCGCTACTATAGGCATTAGAAATATCTAACCTAAGAACGCGCTTTTGAAAAGCGCTCTTATAGGTGGCCTTAAGAAAGCGATTTTAAAGGCCCAAAGAAAAATGGAGGAACCCTAGGTTTAGAATGTGGCCGCCGCTTCTACCTCCTAAAATTCCTCACTAATTATATATTTTTTTATTTTCTACAAAAAGAAACAAGTTAAATTAAAAGAAAAAAATGTCTCTCTCTCTGACTCGTACGCTTCATCTCTTCCTATGCTTCTTGAATTTTTCTCACGCTTCAGATAAAAAAAAAGGTTCTCTCGATATTCTCTGGTTCATTCGATCCTCCACACACGTAAACAACAAAGGTATAAAACCCTAAGCCCCAATTCAGAAAATCTCAGAGGATTACAAATTACATGTTACACTGATGCTTGAAACAAGATATTAACGCAGAATACAAATGAAGTTAGCAAAAATACCACCTTCCCGAAGGTTGCGACGAGGATGGATCCGACAATTACTCAAAGGTAAACTCTATTCCTTCATCTTTTTGGACCTGCTTCGTCTGTTTGGTTCTGATGTGATTCTGTTTCTGTATTGGTTTCTGAATCTACGGTCTCCTCTTCTCTTTTTGTGTGGATCCGTCTTTGAATCTGCGAGTTTGGAGCGTGTTGTTCTGGTTTTTGAGGTTGAGAGTTCTGGTAGGATTGGTGAGGAGGTGTTGGTTTTGATTGTGAGGTCAAGGTTTTGCTGAAGGTGATGATTTGGGTTTTAACAGGATGAGGTGTGTAAGGATGTGGTTAGGGAGTAATGAAGTTTATGGTTTGTATGAAGGAGTATTAGTTTAATGGTGATGATTCTGTGCAGTGAGAGGAAAAGAGTAACAGTGGTGTTGTTAGTTTTTCTGATGATTTCTCCTCTTTTCTTCTTCTGTGATATCTTCTTGGTTTATATAGTAGGAATTGAGTGAGGGCAATATAGGAATTGGATGATGAGTTGAGAGGATAAAATCAAGGACAATTGAAAATTTGGGGAAGAAGTTTATAGGACAGAATTTGAAATTGATGAGTGGAATTGGTAGTGGGGAGGTAGTGGTGTGAGAAGTTGTACTAATTTTGTTTTCTTGTGTTGCAGGTTGTGAAGATGGTGGTGGCAAGGAAGAGGTAGTGGAAATGTTTGTGTACAATTATACAATTTGTGTTGAAAATCTTGTACTACTCCAAGTAGTAGAAATGATATTTTGTTTTGGTGTCTTGCAAATATTTTGTATAAGTTTAAATGTATATGTACATGATGATGAAAGTGTGATAGCATGGTAAGGAATTTCACGTGAAGAAGGAGTTGAAAACATATCATTATTATTAAAAAAAATGACATGTATTGGCATATGATATTTACTGCAAGTTATGGAAAGCACCGTGTACTTATTGGAAAATATAGAAAACGTATTGAATTTGGCCTATATGCAAACTTAATTAAAAAAAAATACAGAAACATACTTATAAATGTGAATTATTCTAAAAATGTTAACGCAAAGTAAATGAAGAAATATCAAACAATAACATCAAATATGCTTAGAAATGTTAATGCGATTTTAATAAAAAATGCTAATGTTTATAAAAAAAGAAAAGAAAATTCTAAGATATGTCAATATACAATAGATAAAAAATGCTATAATTAAATTAAATGCATCTAAAATAATAACCAAATTATTTATTAAAAGAATATGAATTTAATTAAAAATAGAAATAAAAATAATTATTAAAAAAAATGCAATTTCATTCAATTGTCTAAATACAACCTAAAAAAATGCAAATACAATTAAAAATGTCCCTTTTTTATTTTCTTTGTAACAATAACCACTAATAATCTCTTAAAATAAGGTAATAATAATAATAATAATAAAAAAGAAAAAAAGATACTATTTTAACAAAAATTGATTTTAATTTAGATCTTATTTTATTATTCTATTTAATAGAAATCATTTAATAACTTCTAATCACTAAAACGATTGGAATTAAGTATCATAATAAAAGTAGAATTAAAAGATACAAACATAAAAATTAATTAATCTATTAAAAATAATGTAAATATGATAAAGCAGACTTTAATACTAAACTATGATTTATCTAAAAGAATCTAAATTAATTGTTAATGAAATAAAAAAAATTAAAAAAATAGAAAATATTTTTTCAATGAGGAAAGATTTTAATTAATTCAAAGCTCTAATAAAAAAAATGCAAAAATCAAGCATGAAATAATCTATAAATACAAACATAATTACTATTAAAAACGAAACATTGTTATTTAGAAAATATAACAAAATTCCTTTTAATTATTATTTCATTATTTAACTAATAGAAATTCTTTAGTAAAAACCTCACCAAATAATTAGAATTAATCAAATATTAAAAATAAAAATTAATGTGAGAAAGGATGCAAACGCAATGAGTGAATGACTGTTCTTTTTAATATAAATACAATGCAAGTAGAAAAATAGCAGGGTAAAATTTGGGGTGCAACAGTTTCCCCTATTTAAATATCTTCAACTAGATGATATGAAGATGATCAAACTTCATATTATCGCAGTGGGAGATAATTAAATATCAAAAACCCAAAATTTTGCCCTGTTGTGAATAAAATATAACGAGAAAGCGCTGAATGCAATGTTTTTGACATTTGTTTTTTGAATGATGCATGATATGAGACAGACACTACGGGAATACGGATAGACTCGAAATTAGAAATTTATGGTAGATTAACTGGTACAACATGGAAGACAAAACACCCAATAATGGCTTTGGATGAAAAAAAAGACTCGACATCTAATAATGGCTCTAGATGGAGGGACTCGACATCTAATAATTGCTTTAGATGGAGAAGGATCACAATATCCAATAATGGATTTAAATGAAGTGAGAATGGCATAACACCCAATAATGGCTTTGGATGAAAAAGGAGACTCGACATCTAATAATGGCTTTAGATGGAAAAGATCACAAGGCATCCAGGAATGGCACTGGAGTGAAAATAGACAGACATCCAGGAATGGCACTGGAGTGAAAATAGACAGACATCCAGGAATGGCACTGGAGTGGAAATAAATAAACATCCAGGAATAGCACTGGAGTGAAAATAGATAGACATCCAGGAATAGCACTGGAGGGATATAGATAGACATCCAGGAATGGCACTGGAGTGGAAATAAATAAACATCCAGGAATAGCACTGGAGTGAAAATAGATAGACATCCAGGAATAGCACTGGAGGGATATAGACAGACATCCAGGAATGGCACTGGAGCGGTGATAAATGATGCACTAGGGAATGTGACATCCAATGGTGTTAAATAAAATTGAGGTTTAAAATAATGAAGAAATAGTATTGGACGAAAAGAGATACAGACCGACAAACATCTGTTTTGGTAGGTATCAAGTAAGTTGGATTTTGACTGCAAGGTAAGACATTGACTGCAACAAGACCTCGGGAAATGCAAATGAGGATAAAACACTCTCGCTATGCATGATATGTGAATTTTATGATGCACGATATATGAATGATCTATGCATGTAGTATGTAATGCAGACGTTTATGACAACGAAGATTGACTCTTTTGTGGAGGTAAGATGGGAACTCTGATTCCTCAACACGGAGAACACTGCCAACTCTGCTTGGAGAGAAAATGTCTTGAGAAACATTTTTAACACACTTGTGAACTGTGTCAAAAACGATGATCCTTGGAGGAAGGACTGAAGCGCTGCTTGGGGGTTGCCCCTGATTAGCTGATTGTTGAAGATAAATTGATAATCGCTTCAGTTCTTGAAAATAACTGAGGGAATGGAGTGCCCCGGTATAAGTCTTGAAAAAGATCTTCTGATTAAAATAATTTTGATAATGACTTGCACTGAACAATAAATCTTGAACTGATTCACAACAGGATCTGAAAGATACTTGCCCCTGATTAGGATCACTGACCAAGTTTCCTAACAGTTTGGACTTCCTTGATGAGGAAAGCTTGTTTGCAAGTAAAAATTTCTTATTCAAACATGGTAAATTTAATGCAAAGTTCATGCAAAAGTTTTGAAATAAAAATCATTTTTTGAAATGATGTAATTACTGTATAGAAAAATGAGTCACTGGTTAAAACACAGCGGTTTGAAAATTTAAAAGTGAAAGAGAAAAGACAAAAGTATGGATGTACTAAGACAATTGATTTGCAAAAGACCTTAGGAGTAATATTACGCAACCTTGTTGTAGTATGCTTTCAAAGGAAACCTAGCTTCAATTAGGTCTTTTGAGGGTTGTAACGTGGTCTGGTTCACGGTTTAAGAAACAAAGGATAAAGGCTCAAAATTTATTTGTACCCAACCCAATCTTCGTGATGTTCTTCAGTCCTACGCTCAGTTAAATTAGATTGTGCATTCAGGTTCCAATAGATTTTGGACCGTACAGTAATAGGAATGATGATGGCTCGGAAGCTGACAGATATTCTTGAGATTGCAGTCACTTCTTTTTTTTGCAACATTTTGTTGTTTGAGGACTTTTGTCAACTCTTATTTTGAATTTGTCATCCCTAACTTTTGCCTGAACCGTTCCGTTTAAGATTACGGTCAGTAGGATGCCCAAATTTTTTTGCCTAAGTTGCCTTTTAATTTTAACTTAGCGGCTTTTTTCTTTTGATATATTTTTCTTGGAAAGACAGTGACTGCTTGACTTTCATGATTACGGAGAACCATCATCACCATTCTTTGACACTTATTTGATGTGTGGGAAGGAAACTTGATTGAATACAACCTTTATTGAAAGGTGTCTTTAATAAGTGCACATCCGAATTAAACTGGGAATTACCCTGCCGCAGGTTAAAAATTGTGGGTTTTTCGTGTAAAAAGAAACTCCAACTTCTAGGCTCGAAGGGGTTAACAGAGGTTTATCTTCCTTATATCTTCAGTGTTTAGGAATTGAAACAATGTCTGTATATCATCAGCAAAGTTTTATTCGAAAGCATACCAGCAACAATTATGGGTATCTTGTTTTTATCATCCTCCCTCCAATCTTTGCAAAATCAAGAGTTCGGTAAAGAAATTAATGAGGGAAATATATATTTTTGAAAGCGATAAATGTAATGATTTGAATCAAAATAGTGTAATGCTCATTTCATTAAAATTAACATGAAATTACAAACAAGATTTGAAAGCAATAGTTTAACATAAACAAGGGAAAATGCAAACAGAAAGAAACATGGCCTAGTGACTAATCAGCTACAAGGATGACCTGTCCTGTCTGAAACACTGGCTTTAGGAAGTGACTTGAGATACTTTGACCTGTCTTCAGCCACTTTTTCCTGGCAACGGATTGTTGATAACATTTGGTGGAGGATCTCCAAAATTTATCTCATTGCTTCTGATTAGCTCTCGAACTCTGGCCTTTAGTGGGTAGCAATTTTCTAAATCATGGACGACAGCTCCTTGATGGAACACGCAATGAAGATCAGTCCTGAATCCAGTTGGGAGAGGATTTGGAGGAGTCAAAGGCCTAGTTGTGATCAGACCTAGTTCAACCAAGTGAGGATACAATGCAGTGTAAGTCATTGGAATAGGGTCAAACTGAGTCCTATTCCTCGCATTGCGGTTTTGATTTTGTTCAACAGCTTGACACTGAGGAATTTGAATTGGTTGAGCCTTAACTGCAGGAGTGACAACATCTACTTGCGATCGGTCATAGTATTGAGGCCTACGGCGAGGTCTTCTTCTTTCAATTGAGACAACATTAGCTTCGACTTCTTTCTTCTTTTGGAAATTTCCGAAGGATTTCTTGGCATCACTAGAGGATTCACCAGCCACAAACACTTTTAGAAACACAGGTTGAGGAAGATCTTTCGGGGATGGACCGTTCATCGGTACATGATTATCCACTGAATGGTGTGGCTCTCGAGTTGGAGTGGCAAGGGAAAATGCTATAGGAGTATCCATTTGCGTTGTAGGAATCGGTGAAGAGATGCCTTCTCTTTTCAACAAGACTTGCAGGATTTCCAAGACTTGGCTCATCTGACCCTTCAACTGGTTGACTTCCTCTCTTAATAGCTCTTGGTCTCGTTGAAGTTCCTCCATAGTTTTCTGAACCATTCTTCAAATCCAAGGTGTTGAGGAATCAATTTGACGGTAGACGACCAACTGAGAATGGAGATAGACGAAATGAGTGTTTTTGACAACTTGAGTGTATGAATGAAATATGCAGATGGGTGCAATGAAATGTAATGTCATCAATGAAAAAGATGTGATGAAATGCAATGTCACATATACAAGTGGAATGCAACATAATGATAGTAACAGGTTCATAGAGATGTGAAACAGGGATGATACCGGTAATCAAACAACTTAATTTATGTGGGCTCCTATGATAGGATGGCTCTAAGCTTTCTACCCAATAATTCCCCATAGGATGGTTCTAAGGTTTTATGCTAAGTGTTTCTCAGAGTCTCAGATCCCCTTTTAACAAACACTATTATCACGTGAGAGGCCTACATGGTGATAGTATTTGCAAAAGTATACCCCAAGAAACAGCTCTTAACGGGATACTCAAAATCTTTTGAGCGGTCAGTCCAGGTTTAGATATCATAAACAAACTTAGAGTTATAGGTCATTTGTCTAGAAATTGATGTCCTGCACTATCATGCGGGTCAACAACCTCCTTAAAATACCCAAATCTAAGTCGGAGTCTTTGCTTCGGTCCACAAGACATTGGAGTCAGGGGGACCTAGGCTACGCAACCCCTCTATCCTAAAAAGGTTACCTAGAAGCCTGGGTAGTGGGCTTATCTATGCATAAATAATCCCATCAAGAATTCCCACACAATAAATATATACACATGATAATAAATAAAGCATAGGGAATAAATGACTGAAACATAAATAAGAGATAAAATACAAAGAAGAAAGTAAAATACAACGATAAACACACAACCACACAAAGAACTAAACTAGGGTTAACTCGCTTGAGAAAATGTCCCCAGTGAAGTCGCCAACTGAAGCAACTCATTTTTCAAAAATCATTTAAATTTTCAAAAACGGTGAAATCGCCACCTAATTTTATTTGTTCTAAAACAAGAACGGGAAAATATAGATAAAACCCACGAAAGAAAATGATAAGACGGTCTACGAAATTAAGAGATATAGGTTCGGGAGTTGGTTATGCAAGGGGAAGGTATTAACACCCCTTACATCCATCGTACTCGATGGTACCCATTTAGTTCAAAGTGTGTTTGTGTGTAGTGTGAAAAATTTTACGATCTTCTAAGTTTAAAAATAGAATGAAAGAGAGGAGAAATGTTTTTATTATTTTTTGCTCGCCTTTGGTCGTAAGACTTAGTGCCTATGTACTCCCTCGTGCAATGGGAAAGTCAGAGCGCCGTAGTTCGGCTAGAAAATGATTGTTTGTTGATTGATTTTAAATGAAAAGACAAGTCGTCATTTTTAAAGGAGAAGACTCGTCTAACGTCCACGAGGTGTGATAAAGAATAAAGGACTATGCACCAACATGAGGGAGGGTTTGAGAACACCTCTAGTACTCAAGTGGAGAAGTCGAAAACCTTGGGAATAGAGGAAAAAGCATCTCAATTATAAATGAATCATGTCTAATCTTGAAAAAGGGTTTAAAGGTAAAAGGTGCTTAGAGCGCACAAAAGATATTGAATGTGTTGGAATTGATTTTAAATAGTGGATGACAAGTATTGAAACATTAGGCTATCATCTAACGATTCGAATACTCGAAATTGGTGAGTGAGCTCGACCAATCATCTCTCATCCAAAATCTTTATTATGAAAAGGGTGAGGTGAAACAAAGTTCACATTTATTAAGTGTATGGAATAAAAGTATTTAAGTCATTAGGCTATCATCTAATGGCCCAAATACTTTAAATTTAATTAAATCGTCGGGCTATCATCCAACAATTTAATTAAATGTCATAACACTATATTTCTTGTTTTAGAACATGGATAGAAGTTTTTAGTTTATTAGGCTACCATCTAACAAACTAGAAACTTCGATTCGTTTAAATCGTTAGGCTAACATCTAACAATTAAAACAAATCTCATCCAAGTATTTTTATGAAAAACATTTTGAAAACAACTCGACGTCGGATCGAGGTTTGAGAAGAAGACTCGACGTTGGATCGAGTTTTTATTGAAAGTGTTTTAAATGCTTGGTGAATGGAGAAAGAAGAGTTTGGTATAGATAAATCGAGCAAATGAATTAAAAGCCCATACAAGGTGGCTAGCGCGAATGATAAGGCAATTGACAATTGTGTAGGTGCATGCGCGAAATAAATTTAATCAACTAATTAAACAAAATTTAATCGAGTAATTAGTTTAATAAAATTAATTAGATGGACTAATCAATTTTGAATAACCTAATTAGATAATTAAATAATGTTTAACTAATCAATTAAGGTCTCATTGTAAGCCCAAGAGTAAGCGTGGTGTGTGCACGAATGTGTGGCCGTTGTGACGCTTCAAAGCTTTGTCAACTCAAGGTTAAAAAATGGCTCGCACGAGTATTAGTTTGAAAATATTTGGTTTGTGAGAGTGATGAATAATTAAATAAAGTAAAGCAATAAAATATTTACTAACTATTACATCATGTGGGGAATGGGGGTACAAATTTACAAATGGGGATTGAATCGAATAATTACAAGTCCTTATAAAATGCACAAATGAGAATAGAAACAATTCAATAATTAACAAAAATAAATATAAGAGATGAATAGCTAAAAGAAAATATTTTTGAGAATTTTAAAATGTTGAAATAACAATAAAAATAAAAAATGATTTTTTTATTAGAAAATAAATTTAATAAGATAAATTCTAAATCTAAGATCTTATGTTCTTTTTTTTATTTTAAGATAACGTTTTGAGTAAATAAAATAAAACTAAATCTATATATTTTTCTTTTTATCTTTTTGAAAATTATTTTGAAGATCTAAAATATATTATTTCTAGTATCAATCAATAAAAGCAATATTATTTCTAAAAAAACTTAACAACTAAAAAAATAAAATCTTTTTTTTTATTGTTAAACAAAATCTCTAGATAGAAATGAATGTATTATTACTATTATTATTATCAGTGTTCTTGAGAAGAAAAAAAAAATATTTTACTAAAACAAAGATCTAAAAATTTATAAAATTTGTAACAGTATTTACAACAAATAAACTTAGATAGGCCAGGAGGGGGTGTAATATATAATCCGGTGGTGTATATCCTGTTTGAGCTCGGGTTGAAATTAAAGGCCCAAAGAAAAATGGAGGAACCATAGGTTTAGAATGTGGCCGCCGCTTCTACCTCCTAAAATTCCTCACTAATTATATATTTTTTTATTTTCTACAAAAAGAAACAAGTTAAATTAAAAGAAAAAAAATGTCTCTCTCTCTAACTCGTACGCTTCATCTCTTCCTATGCTTCTTGAATTTTTCTCACGCTTCAGATAAAAAAAAAGGTTCTCTCGATATTCTCTGGTTCATTCGATCCTCCACACACGTAAACAACAAAGGTATAAAACCCTAAGCCCCAATTCAGAAAATCTCAGAGGATTACAAATTACATGTTACACTGATGCTTGAAACAAGATATTAACGCAGAATACAAATGAAGTTAGCAAAAATACCACCTTCCCGAAGGTTGCGACGAGGATGGATCCGACAATTACTCAAAGGTAAACTCTATTCCTTCATCTTTTTGGACCTGCTTCGTCTGTCTGGTTCTGATGTGATTCTGTTTCTGTATTGGTTTCTGAATCTACGGTCTCCTCTTCTCTTTTTGTGTGGATCCGTCTTTGAATCTGCGAGTTTGGAGCGTGTTGTTCTGGTTTTTGAGGTTGAGAGTTCTGGTAGGATTGGTGAGGAGGTGTTGGTTTTGATTGTGAGGTCAAGGTTTTGCTGAAGGTGATGATTTGGGTTTTAACAGGATGAGGTGTGTAAGGATGTGGTTAGGGAGTAATGAAGTTTATGGTTTGTATGAAGGAGTATTAGTTTAATGGTGATGATTCTGTGCAGTGAGAGGAAAAGAGTAACAGTGGTGTTGTTAGTTTTTCTGATGATTTCTCCTCTTTTCTTCTTCTGTGATATCTTCTTGGTTTATATAGTAGGAATTGAGTGAGGGCAAGATAGGAATTGGATGATGAGTTGAGAGGATAAAATCAAGGACAATTGAAAATTTGGGGAAGAAGTTTATAGGACAGAATTTGAAATTGATGAGTGGAATTGGTAGTGGGGAGGTAGTGGTGTGAGAAGTTGTACTAATTTTGTTTTCTTGTGTTGCAGGTTGTGAAGTTGGTGGTGGCAAGGAAGAGGTAGTGGAAATGTTTGTGTACAATTATACAATTTGTGTTGAAAATCTTGTACTACTCCAAGTAGCAGAAATGATACTACCTGCGTTCCTATATATAAGAGACAATTCAATTTTTAGATTCATTGAATAATCAATGTACCTAACCTATAAATTGACCAAATACATTGATTATTCAATGAATTTAAAAAATGAATTGTCTCTTATATATAGGAACAGAGGTAGTATTTTGTTTTGGTGTCTTGCAAATATTTTGTATAAGTTTAAATGTATATGTACATGATGATGAAAGTGTGATAGCATGGTAAGGAATTTCACGTGAAGAAGGAGTTGAAAACATATCATTATTATTAAAAAAAATGACATGTATTGGCATATGATATTTACTGCAAGTTATGGAAAACACCGTGTACTTATTGAAAAATATAGAAAACGTATTGAATTTGACCTATATGCAAACTTAATTAAAAAAAAATACAGAATCATACTTTTAAATGTGAGTTATTCTAAAAAGGTTAACGCAAAGTAAATGAAGAAATATCAAACAATAACATCAAATATGCTTAGAAATGTTAATGCGATTTTAATAAAAAATGCTAATGTTTGTAAAAAAAGAAAAGAAAATTCTAAGATATGTCAATATACAATAGATAAAAAATGCTATAATTAAATTAAATGCATCTGAAATAATAACCAAATTATTTATTAAAAGAATATGAATTTAATTAAAAATAGAAATAAAAATAATTATTAAAAAAAATGCAATTTCATTCGATTGTCTAAATACAACCTAAAAAAATGCAAATACAATTAAAAATGTCCCTTTTTTTATTTTCTTTGTAACAATAACCACTAATAATCTCTTAAAATAAGGTAATAGCAATAATAATAAAAAAGAAAAAAAGATACTATTTTAACAAAAATTGATTTTAATTTAGATCTTATTTTATTATTCTATTTAATAGAAATCATTTAATAACTTCTAATCACTAAAACGATTGGAATTAAGTATCATAATAAAAGTAGAATTAAAAGATACAAACATAAAAATTAATTAATCTATTAAAAATAATGTAAATATGATAAAGCAGACTTTGATACTAAACTATAATTTATCTAAAAGAATCTAAATTAATTGTTAATGAAATAAAAAAAAATAAAAAAAAAAAATTTTTTCAATGAGGAAAGATTTTAATTAATTCAAAGCTCTAATAAAAAAAATGCAAAAATCAAGCATGAAATAATCTATAAATACAAACATAATTACTATTAAAAACGAAACATTGTTATTTAGAAAATAAAACAAAATTCCTTTTAATTATTATTTCATTATTTAACTAATAGAAATTATGTAGTAAAAACCTCACCAAATAATTAGAATTAATCAAATATTAAAAATAAAAATTAAAGTGAGAAAGGATGCAAACGCAATGAGTGAATGACTGTTCTTTTTAATATAAATACAATGCAAGTAGAAAAATAGCAGAGTAAAATTTGGAGTGCAACAGAGTAAAATAGTGATAGTGTCGTTTTATTTCAGGCGAGAATGACCATCATCGAAGGTGGCGGAACGACCGAATAAGACAACCGAAAAAATACATTTCGGGCGAGTTCGGTCTCCACCATCCCTTTTCCCTATGTGTGTCACTCCGTCATTGATTCATGTGAGATCCATAACCCACCAATAAAAACCCGACACGTGTTCTGCTTGTTTTTTTTATTATGAGTTAAATAAGAGCATTTGACCAATTGATAATAATAACACATAGATGAAATATAACGTCACATAATAAAAAAATCTGATAATTGTTTTTGTTTGGAAAAATTGAGATTAAGTATTTCGTTCATGGGCCTAGCGTTTTTCTATTTCATACCCCTGTTCTTGTGGGGCCTTAGTGCCATATAAACAAAGTTTAGTTCAAAACTTGAATTCAGTTTTACACCCGTTGCTTCTTCAATTCATAATTTCATGACTAATTTAATTTCGCTTGTAAATTCGATTGTTTCGACTTGTAACAAATATATAAATAGGTTCCTGACACTTTAACGTCTTAGGATATTTCAATATTTTTTGTGAGTTTTTAATAATTAATTTTCATTAGTTTTTAATTTATTTTTAATAATATGTTTAGAAACGATTTGCTCCGTGATACCGTGCACATTTCGATGTGGTTTTTGATCGTTTCTTGATGATAAAAATCCGAATAAATAGATTCCTGATCTCATAGACTCTTAGGAATTTTTGGCATATTTTCTTGGAAATTTTGTAATTAAAATTCAATCTCTTTTTAATTGTTTTTAATAACATGTTTAGAGACGATTTTTCCCATAATACCTTGCATATCACTGCAATTTTTGATCGTTCCTTAACAATAAAAATTCCTAAAACTAATAATCTGATTCTATGGTGTATTAGGAGCCTTTAGATATTTTTATAATAATTTTTTATATCTTTTTAGGTTTTTATCCGATTTTCCTCTTGTGTGAACATAAAGATGCACAATTGTTTACTAGTTTACCTAGTTAGGAATCGATCTCTTTGCACAAATGTCTAATACTTGTTCTAACCTTCAATTAACTTCTTGAATAACATGTTGACATGTTTAGGTAATTGACACCTTGATTTTGAAACCATAATCGAGTCGTATGATTAGGGTACCATGATAATTAATCCTTAGAGCGATGATTGATCGTTTTGACTTAGTTTTGCGCATAGTTTTGCTTCAACCATGATTTTTCTTGTACATTTTGTTTGAGATCATTGAATATGAGTTAGCTACTGAATTTTAGATGTCCATATCTAATTTGATTTAATACTTACTTAATTTCCAAGTTTCGATTATTTTGCGATATTTAAAAGCATGTTTCTCCTTTGTCATTTGAATTGACTAGTTGTAGGAGTGTAATACCATGTGTTTCTTAGAAAATTTACGACATTTTCCTAAATTAATTTTAATTAAATGTAAACCTTACCTTTGTATTGTAAGTAGAGCTTTAAAGCTAACCTTTTAGCGGTATAATTCTTAGGAACTAGTTCGATACTTGTATAGTTCTAGGTTCCTCTTGCATGTTTATTTTGCAATCTTTTCCTCTATCTTTTGATATGTTTAGGTGAGCTTTAGAATAGGTAGTCTCTGCCCTCTATTAGGAAGCTATACTTCATGCCCCAATTTATTTGTGAATAAGGCGTTTCGGGACATTCTAGTTTAGATTTTTGGTTTCCAACTTCTCTAGATCTCTAGTTATGCTTAGCATTTCATTTGAGAACTATTGTGATAGATTTAGCTCGATTTCGATATCGCTCATGGGTAATTTTTCATTATGTGTGCGTGGCTGCCCAATTTTCCATTCTTATGTATCTATACATGTTCATAATCCATTTCTTCGCATTTGGATCATATTTTGACTTACGATGTGAGTATGCAATTATCTTCCCGCCTCCTTGTTATTTTTGATGTGTTTGTTGACTTGTGCAAGGTACATTGAGGACATTTTGGTTAGGTACCTAATCTTGGTACACTAACATACCACTTCTCCCGTGGTTACCACTTCTCCTGTGGTTCTGCTTGTGTTTTAAACGCACTTTGCTTTCTGTTCTCTCATATTACGAGAAACATATATTATGCTATTTTGTCTGGATATGTACCTTTGTGTAGGTATTCCGATTGTTATGAGGACGTGTCTTCTACACGCACATATTGCATGATATTACCTTGTGGATTATATTGATCGAGCTATTTTGGATTATTGCTTTGTTGATGGAAGCTTACTCGAATTTTTCTGGAGTATTTTTAACTCACAGTGCTCTTCATATTTATCATCCGTTTGGTACTAGCTATACTTTGTTTATCGCATTTTTTACAGCTTTCCTAGATATCATGAGAAGTAGGGGTTTACCACTTTCTTTTCCACGATTAGGATAGGAGCGTTGGGCTCAAAGTCGCTGTTTAAAGACCTGTAGCTACGCGTTCTGCAAATTGTGTGCTAATTTTTTTTGGTTTGTTTAAAATCCTCCACCATGAATAGGGAGGTAATTCTCAGTAAGTGTTTACATTTGTGCTTGTATAGGTCAGAATGGTTAGGCAACCCAGAGTGGCACCACCAAGCAAAGTCCCGCTTTTTATATTTCCTGCTATATGATGATGATGATATGACGGGCACGCGGAAAGGGTCCGCAATCGAAACCCACACAGTTCTAGTCCGTGTCAACTCAGCACACACAAATCGTGTTGCTTCCTTATCGAGTCAATGATAATAAAGTCGCAAGAGTTCCCTATTCTGACTCTCCATGCTTTCTTGGGGTTCGCATTTATTGCAGAGCTTGCATCATTTACTATTCAAACTTGACAATTCATGTCATGCGGTGATACCACTCACGGGAATTGGGATATGTTGGTTCCTAGTTGCTTCCAGTCCTCGGCTTGCTGTTGTAGGCAAAGGGAGAACCCCCTTCTCCTACGCTTTTATGACATTTGTTTTTTTGCATTGCATTGTTTTTGTGCTTCTACCAAAGCACTTGATCGCTTCATCCCTTTGTATCCCTCGGTTCTTCAACCAAGGTGGATATTAGGATAGTTTCCCTAAGTTTGCTTGGTTAGGATAGTCTGCGAGCTTAGACTTTTATCCTCAACCATAGGGCCATTTTTGCATGATAATGTTAGGGGTAGAACTAGTTAGTTTCCCTTTCTTGTTTTATAGTTTCTTTTGCATCCTTGCATGTAATAAAACTAAAACTTGCTTTCTTTCCTTTTTAAAATCAAAACACTTAAAAATGGTTCAAACTCCTTTTTCAAGGTAAAAGCAACCAACCAATGCAGATCTTTTTCACCTACGGGCTTTCTTTTTGTGTTTAAAACCTTTCTCCGAAAGGATGTGCTTCACCCACTGTAACACGGTGAACTGACTTTGTAGGTTTTTGTATCGCAAATATGCGGATAGCAAGAGTCGCCACCGACTTTTCTTTTATCCAATTAAGGGAAGGTAAAAAGTACAGAAAAATACCTTCGTTAGATTCTGAGTAAGGGAGAAGGTTATGAAAAGGGAAGGTATTAGCACCCCTTTCCATCCGTAGTTATCTACGGGCTCTTAGTTGCTCTTAGATCATTTTAAAATTGTGCTTTCTGTGTGTTTGACAAAAATGTTTTGAAAAGGCATTTGGCTTTGACTTTGTAATGATTCATGTAGGAATGTATACAAAGTGTTCGGAAATGGTTTGTTTTTGAAAAGAGTTTGAACTTTGACAAAAGTGTGTGGTGTGAAAAGCATTTTGATAGAGCAAGCAACTAAAAGTCTTATTACCCACTCAAAATTGGTCATTTTCGTGTTATTTTACGTTCCTTTAGAATAGCGCTATCCATACCATTAGTTGGTAGGTAACTCTATTTGTTGGATGTAAGCGGGACATTCGAAGGGACATCGTATGGTCATAGAAAGCAACTTGTAGGAAGTATCCTGGCACATTCGAAGGGACTATCATCATTTTTCGTAGGCGACAATCGAGGGTCAAGATCATGTATTCGTAGGCGACATCGTGGGTCTATGATCTTTGTATCAAAGGGACTATGATGATTTTTTTTGAAGGCAACAGTGCTAGAATACCTCTACGTTCGAGGGACTTGCTCATTTGAATTCGTAAGGCAACGAGGGAGAATTACCCTAAGGGGTGCATGTGTGAAAAGAGTGTGTTGATTTCAGATTCATGTTATCTTGAAAATTAGAGTGAGCTATGTCCAATTTTTATCTTGCCATACACGCCTAATTACTAGCAGTTTATAGGGTGCAAAAATTAAAATGCGGAAATGTAAAGTGCGGAAAGATAAATCCTTTGCTATTACATGGCTTTGGGGCAGTTACATAATTTAAAATGCGGAAAATAAAAGCCCTAATTAAGCTATTACATCCCATAAGCAATTAGATAATTGGAAAAAAGAAAACGATAAAAAGAAATCGTCCGAAACGGAATAACCTGTGAAAAGATGAGAAATCGGGAAATACGAGGAAATCGATCAAGAGAAAAATGTTAACAAAAATAATAATTTTAAAATGAGAAAAATATTTCATGCTGGAAATAATGTTAATATGCTAAAATAATTTTTTGGGATTTTTTGGAGTTAGTTTAATAATTAAAAATCAATTAAAGGTGATTTAAATGATAAATTAACAATTAAATTAAATATGCATGCAAAAATAATATTCTTAATTCTATAAATTAAATAAACATTTTCTGGAAATAATGCAAAAAAGAAAAAATATTTTTGGTGTTTTTTAATGCATGACAAAAATATTTAAAGTTAAATTAAAATAGATGAAAATATTAAGAAAATAAGAAAATATGGAAAAAATAGAAAAATATGAGAGTTTGTGAAAAATAGAGGAAAACCGGTCCTGATGAGGCTCGAACCCATGACCTCTTGGAGCATCTTCAACAGCTAGCGCCTTAACCACTGGGACAAGTGACACTTGGTGTTTGTAAAGCGAAAACCAATTGAATTTGAAGGGTAACGTGTCATGAATATTTGGAAATCAAAAACAGTCAGCGCACGGGCCCCAGTTGGAACAAGAGAGCGAATCAGGAAGTGCCATTATGCCACGCATGCCTCCCACCGGAGTCCAATGGTCAACGACGCCGGAGCCCTAGCTCCGGTCGTCTTCTCCGACCATATGATTTTGAAACCTGCAAAAATACGTGAAATAAACAGGAAAGGAGGACCCTACCCCCCTAAATCTAGCATTCAGGATTCAATGGTGATGTTATTTTTGGCTAAATCGACCTGTATAAGATGGTTCGAACGAAACAGCTTAAATTTCCTTAACCATGGCAAATCGGTTTCCGCACGTCTAAGCTTGCATGTAATGGTTCTAATGTGACCTAATGTATGTCCTGAACACGAATAAACACACAAAAACGATTAACAATGCATGAAACACGAAAATCAAATTCAAGGAAATTACCAAACCGGTGAGAGCTAGCTGGCACGATTCAGAGCGATTTGGCTTTGAGCAAGGGATGGTTTCGATTGCTGGGAACCTCAGGGAGATGTTTGAATGCTTAGAACTCCTTGAAATTGGCTGGAACTCAAAATTCGATTTTTGACAATTCTTGAAAAAATTTGGCAAAGTGAGGGTTGGTGTAAGGGCTAGGGTTTCGTGTGGCTTGTGATACAGCTTGCTGGCTATTTATAGAGTGAATTAGGAGAGGAAAAAGAAGGAAAAAAGATTTGGTTTTGAATGTGCATTGAATAATTTTCAAATAAAATCAAATTTTGGAGAAAATTTGATTTTCTCTTTAATGTGAGAGCAAGCACGAAATTTGCATGTATCATGGGCTTCCTTGGACCTCATGTTTGATATAAAATCACTCCTTTTGGAAAAATATCTTATTTTCATATTTTATATAATTTAATTTTGAATTAAATGGTTTTAAATCCAAAAATAAATTAATAAAATAGCAAATTGCCATGGCCAAGAATCAATGGGTCACAAATAACATCATGAACAAGTTTGGATCATAAGATTATAGGCCCATTTGGAAAATTTTGCATTTTGACCAATATCTCCTTTTGTGCAATTGTCCAAAAATGCCCAACTTCTGAATAGTGTATCTTGTTCAATTTTCAACATTTTTGAGTGTTCTTGGACTTTTTGGAAAGCTCTAAGAGTCCTCTAACCAACCTCTTTGGTTTCATCTCAATTGGAGTTTCCATGCTAAATATATCTTCAAAACAAAATGTTGACTTTTTGTTGACTTTGAAAAGGACTTGTAATGTTTTGATCCATACCTTCCAAATGAAGCATTTTTTGAACATTCTTGTGAGACATGAAGTTGTAGGGAATTGAATTTCCTTCAAAACAAGAGGTGGTGGAAAAATTTCTAAGAAAGTATGAAGAAGTTATGCTCAATCAAAGTTTGGTTGACTTTTCACTAAGAAACCCTAATTTAGAAAGTTTGACTTTTGAGCAAATCTTGAGTTTTCTTGTTGAATCATGATCAACCCTTGATCAAATGATGAATGTAACTTCAAAATGAGTATGTTGACAAAACATTATGAAGTTTGACTGTATGTTGACCACAGTTGACTTTTTGTCCAATACAACTGATTTTCAACCATCTGAGCAACTGTCTGAGGAAACTTGACTTGTGAGGCTTGAAACTTGACATGGGGAATCTTTGAAGCATATGAGAAGGCATGATGGCCATTGGAGATGTTGGAAGTCCATCTGGAGCTGGGAAACACCAAACCCTAGTTTGGGTTGATTGTCTAGGAGAGGGTTTGTCTGATCAACCCTTGAGGAATCCTTGAGCATGGATGTATGAAATATTTTGAGAAGATGGAGGGAAAATTTTGGGGTATGACAGCTGCCCCTGTTCAATCTTCTTGTACTGGAAGGGTTAGATTGGCATGTTCTCCTTTCGTGACCTGGAGGTAGAAGATGATTGAACACTCGAGTACACCTGAAAATTTGCTCTCGCTGTTGGCTGATGATGCGGGAATGGGCTTACAGATGCCATTTGGAGAAGTTGGAGATTTCGCTGGGGAATGAGTCGTACGCTAGACTTGAGATTGTTGATAGGAGAACTGACGGGGATGGGCTTAAGATGCCATCTGGAAAGATTGATGCTGGGGAGTGAGCCGTATGCTAGGCTTTGTAGACGTTTCTTGAAGTGAAAGGAGCATGGAGATGGGCTTAAGATGCCATCCGGAGGGAGTCGTACGTTAGACTTCGTGCTTATCCTTGAATGAAGTTATTGGTTTGTATTAATTTTTAACCAAATATGCAGCATTCTAAAAGTGGAGAAATGTTGACAAGTAGTCGGAGATGGGCTTAAGATGCCATCCAAGACAACTGAGCCGTTCACCAGGCTCTGTAGTTGTTGTTGATAATAAGAATGAGTCAGAATAGTTCTTCGTGCTGACTGCTCTGGGGGGTAGTGAAGCAACTCGTTTTTTTTCAAAAATAATTATTTAAATAAATTTTCAAAAAAAACACAATGAAATCGCCACCTAATTTTATTTGTTCTAAAAAAAAAGAACGGGAAAATATAGATAAAACCCACGAAAGAAAAGGATAAGACGGTTTACGAGATTAAGAGATATAGGTTTGGGAGTTGGTTATGCAAGGGGAAGGTATTAGCACCCCTCACATCCATCGTACTCGATGGTACCCATTTAGTTCAAAGTGTGGTTGTGTGTTAGTGTGAAAATTTTACGATCTTCTAAGTTTTGAAAAAAGAAAGATAGGGAGAAGAAATGTTTTTATTATTTTTGAGTTTGACATGGTTTTAAAACCGCGTGCCTACGTATTCTCTCGTGCAATGGGAAAGTCAAAACTCCGTAGTTCTTCTAAAAAATGATTGTTTATTGATTGATTTTAAATGAAAAGACAAGTCGTCATTTTTAAAGGAGAGGACTCGTCTAATGTCCACAAGGTGTGATAAAGAATAAAGGACTACGCACCAACATGAGGGAGGGTTTGAGAACACCTCTAATACTCAAGTGGAGAAGTCGAAAACCTTGGGAATAGAGGAAGAAGCATCTCAATTATAAATGAATCATGTCTAATCTTGAAAAGGGGTTTAAAAGTAAATGGTGCTTGGAGCGCACAAAAGAAGTTTGAGTGAGTTGGAATTGATTTTAAATTGTGGATGACAAGTACCAAAACGTTGGGATATCCTCTAACGATTCAATACTTGAGATTGGTGATTGAGGTCAACCGATCATCTCTCATCCAAAATCTTTATTATGAAAAGAGTGAGGTGAAACAAAGTTCACTTTTATTAAGTGTATGAAATAAAGTATTTAAGTCATTGGGTTACCCTCTAATGGCCCAAATACTTTACATTTTAATTAAATCGTCGGGCTATCCTCTAACAATTTAATTAAATACCATAGCACTATTTTTTTTTGTAGAAATTCATTTTTGAAAATAACTCGACGTTGGATCGAGGTTTGAGAAGAAGACTCGACGTTGGATCGAGTTTTATTGAAAGTGTTTTAATTTATTTGGTGAATGGAGAAAGAATAAGATCGAGATAATTGTAAATAACAAATAAAATCGACATAGCCCATAGAAGGTGGCCAACCTAAGTATAGAATAATTAAATTACATGTCTACTAGCAAAGTGGGCTAGTCTACTATAACGACTAATTGGAACAATTAATCGAAATAGGCTCACTGTAAGAAGGCCCAGGATCAAGCGTACATGTGTGCATGTTTGGTCATCGCGACGCTTCATAGCTTTGTCGACTTACGGGTTTAAAAATGATTTACAATTATTAGTTTAAAAATGATATTTTTTGGTTTTGTGTAAGTGACAGTTAAATTAAAATAGAATAAATGTGCACTAGATGATTATTACAAGAATTGTTTTTGGGAGCGGGATACATCAAATATAAATGGGAATTAAGCGGTAAAATAAAATAGAAAACGGTAAATTAATTACAATGCAACAAGGGGATTGGGATACATTATTCGAATGGGGATAAAGATAAATTAAAGAGAAACTGTAAAGTAATTGTATCTTAATAGAATAATAACAAAAGTTAAATGCGGAGAAGCTTAAACGCAGATTATTGTATTTTATTATATTAGAATATATTATAAAAATTAATTCTAAGAAATTAAATACTATACTTGTGTTCATACATATTCAAAAATTAAATTGAATTAAAAATATGAAATTGCCACACAAAGATTAATATAATTAAATTCAAACTTATTTACGAATTAATAGATAAGGTATAATAATAATAATAGTATGTATATAATAAATATTTACAATAATAATTATAAGAAATAAAAAAAACATGTATAATATATTTACAGTATAAAATATAAAATAAAAGTACTAAGTATTTTAGATACACATTACTAAATATTAAATAGTAACACAAATATAAATGACAGTATAAAAATGTGTATAGATGCAACAGTATAAGAATGTATGCTTGAATCATCCTCGGCTATCTTCACAAGTAACAGAATATATTAGTAGCATAGTATGGAATAAAAATAAAGAGATAGAATTGCAAATAAAATAATCATGGTTAGTAGGCATGAATTAAAATGATAATAACACAACTTGCGGTGTCCCACCATGTTTCTCGGTTTGATTTTCACGCAAGCAACGCGGTATAATCATTAAACCGTCATTGAAACTAGAACAAATAAATGCCAAATGGTTTCTCGGTTAGTTTCTACGCGAATAAACGCGGAAACAACATCACCTTCATCGAAACCAAATCAAACTTCAAATATCCATCAATCGTAAAACCTCAATCGAAATTTAAAATGAGAATAACACCATAATATGATATCTTAATGGTTTCTCGGCTAAATCTTACGCGAATGGACGCGACATAAATATCAAGCCATCATCGAAACAATACAACCTTCATAAACTTCAATAAAAAAAATGAGAATAATGCAATAACACGGTGCTGTCCCCAATAATTTCTCGTTCACATCCTACGCAAATGAACGTGTCGATGTCGAATTCTCATCGAAACTATATGAATGTCAAAATGAAATTAAACAAGGATACGCGAGCATAAACCAAAAGCTTCAAAATTCGAATCTAATACAAAATGAAATGCCGATATATTGAGTTTCACGTGATCAAAGTAATACCGACATAAGAGTTTTAATATTCTGATAAACACTTAATGAAACCATACCAACCCAGTCTTCAAACTAAAACAATATTATGAAGAAGAAAAAAAACAATTAACCCAAAAGATTCGGTCACAACAAAAACAGCATATACACCAGAACAAAGTTCAAGAATGCCAAATTTTGGATATGCTGTAGTAACTTGGAAACATAATATCATAACAGGGCATAACGGATTAACACACACCAAAATCAACTAACACTTTTTTTCAGAAATTAAACACTGGAATTATAGCATCGCATAGTTTAAGAAGCATTCATTATCTGTTTCTAAATTAAACCATAATCATATTATCACAGATATAAAATGGAATCAGAAATCTACCGAAACGTTGAAGCTAACAAAAAAGAGATGCAGAAGCTGAAGTTTGTCGGAACAGATTGAAGGTTGGAAGCAAGGCAGGTGAGTTGGGTTTGTGAACAGAGAGTTGCAGTGAGATAATGGTGGTTGTCGCCGGTTGTGAGAAGGGTGAAAGGGGTTAGCGGCGAGACAGAGCGGAAAGGATGAGATGTATGTTGAGTTTAAACGGCGAGGGTGAGCGGTTGACGGAAGTAAGAGTGTTGAAGGAGGATGCTGGCTGTGTTTGGTGGAACGATGGGGGTTTGGATGGATGGGAGTGAACAGTGGCAAGCGGTTGTTCCGGCGAGAGGAGTAAGAACAGGGGGTTAGCGGAATAGTGAGGAAACGGTGTGAGAGAAGAAGAAACAGGGAAGTTGTTGTTATGGTGAAGCTGATGGAGAAGATGATGGGTTTTGTAACGGTGGCTGGAAGTAGGAAAGGTTGAAGATGAAGGAGCTGAGGAGAGCGGTTGGGGGAAAATGACGAGAGAGTGAAACAGAGGTGAAGTTGAAGTGAAGAGAGGGTTTCACAGCGAGATTGAACGGTAGGCAAGCAGTGAAGGATGAGGATGAATTTTTTATAACTTTCTTTTTTGATAATAATTTTTTTTTTTGTTTCCTTGTAGCCTCCGTGTGTTGTTTTCAAATTGGTCCCCCGCACTCATTATAATTTAACATATATATACACATAAATTTAGGTTAAGACAATATTTTAAAAATACCAAAAATGCCCTTTTATAAAATGGGCCTAAAAAATGGATCATTTAAAAAATAATAAGCCCAAAAGTATTTTTGTTTGATTTTTTTGAGATAAAAAATGGACACCTAAAATTGTCAAAAATGGTAAAAGTTTGGACAATAAATTATCCGAAAAAATAAAATGAGCAAATTAAAATAAACTACGAGTCTTGTAAATTAAAGAAAAATTATCTAAATTGTTAAAATGATAATAAAGAATACCCGACTTTAAAACGTTTACGGTTAAAACGAGACTAAAAAATGTATCGAAAAATTAGGGAGAACACATTTTCATGATCTACGCGACACGTAGATTCATAAAGCAGTGAGTAAAAAATGAAAACTTGAAATATTTTCTCCGCTAATTTTCGCACAATATCGAATTGCTTTTAACAGTCTGTTTAAAAAACCGAAATATTGATATCATCGACATATAAATAAATTAAAATAATGCAATAAACAGGCAGAGAGGTAAAAATAAATGAACTAAAATAACGGGTATTTTACAATTATAAAACGATGCAAATATCGATTTAAACTGACTTTTGGTCAATTTAAATACGACGAAATTATGCAAATGCAATGTGTGAATGACTATTTTTTTTAATTTTAAATATAATGCGAGTAGAAAAATAGCAGGGTAAAATTTGGGGTGCAACAGGTAGTAGTTGGCAAAATGTGGATAGCTTCCCTGTTGTGCATCGGGTATTGGTCCACCGCCTGTTATCGGAGGATAACTTGTGATCGTTCGGATAGGGTTTCCTGTCTGGCTTCGGGTATTAATCCTGGATCCGTTGTCGGAGGACAACAAGGGTGGTCGTTCGGATAGTTTTCCCGTCTGGATTCGGGCATTAATCCTGGACTAGTTGTCGGAGGACAACTAGGGCGGTCGTTCAGATAGTTTTCCCGTCTGGCTTCGGGCATTAATCCTGGACCAGTTGTCGGAGGACAACTGGGGCGGTCTTTCAGATAGTTCTCCCGTCTGGATTCGGGTATTAATCTTGGACCTGTATGCGTCGGAAGTGACTTTCACCTGTTTTGGAGAAAACAAGAGAAACTTTGATAGAATATTGTTAGTCTTATGCAAAGTATGATGCATGATGATGTGTATGAATGACATATGCATATGACTTTTCATGAATAATGTATGAATGATAGATGTTGTGGTATTTCAAAACATATCCATCTTGAGGAATATGCAGATGTTCTGCTTGAGGACTTCTGACTTCTGTTTGGGGACGGAAACCCTGAGAAGAAAGATAATCTTGATTCCTCCGATGCACTATCTGACAAAGTCTTGAGGGCGGTAGAGATACACTGTCGAGGATCTTGTGTATAGACCCTGCCGGGGAGAAGTCCAGGGGGTATCTTGTCGGGGATTTTGTGTAAATCTTGCTGGAGAGTATTTGGTAGTCGCCAGGAGACCGGGTTAGAAGAATCTGGAGCCCGTTGTAATCTCTGACTGAGGCATAATAGATGTAGGTTTCCTCCGGTGCACTATCTGACCAAGTTTCAAGTCTGGACACTGCTGTTGGGGAAAAGGGAAATTGCTGAGAGATATCTTATTGGGGATAAATACCTCGGCTGGGGGATGAAATGTTATTGCTTGAAGGCGGGTGTAATCCAATTAGGTTGAGTGGAATCACTGCTCGGGGATTCTCCTCTACTTTGCTGGGGAAGGTTTTGTGGTGAGTGGCACCTCTGTGGGGATTATGCTCTGTGGGGAAATGCATTGGTGACTTTCGTCGTCATCTCAATTCCTGGAGCCTGTAGTAATTACTTTTGTATGTTCACTTTTCACATGTTTGCAAATAGATTTTTATTGTCAAATGCATATAATCATTCAGAGCAAATGTTGGACTTTATACAAACAACAACAGTGAAAATTGTAAAGAGAAAGAAACTTGTATTAATTTTGAAAGGCGGCGTATGGCCAAGTAGTTTGTACACAAGAAAGGTAAAAAGCTATGCGGAAACGATCTCGTTAAGTTCCAACTATGCTAGTACTCATATATTTCAACTATCTCATCTCCTTGCTGTCAGTAGAAAGTGAGTGAATCGATTTTCGCCATTTGAATCTTGAATGCTGATAATAGTCTGGAAGTAAGATGATCGGGACGAGACATAGTCGTACGCTTAAATCCCTAACTTTTGCCTAGACCGCCCTTTCGGGTTTTCAGTCTACCGGGATACCCTTTTTTGCCCAAGCCGCCTTTTCAGGTTTTCGACTAGTCGGGTGTACATGTTTTGTATATATCCTTAATTTTTTCCCGAACCCTTTTGGTTCGTCAGGATGCCCTTATTTTTTCCTAGGCCAGTCGACCTAGCGGGTCTCTTTTATGCGTAGTATTTTTTGACTATGTCCGCGTTCACAGGGTGTGGGAAGTCTTCACCATCCATGGTGCTAAGTATCATAGCTCCGCCGAAAAATACTGTCTTGACTACAAATGGTCCCTCGTAGGTGGGAGTCCATTTGCCCCTGGAATCACCTTGTGGAAGAATGATGCTCTTGACTACTAGATCACCGACTCGGTAGACTCGGTGCTTGACCTTCTTGTTAAATGCTCTGATCATTCGCTTCTGATAGATCCGTCCATGGCAGATGGACGTGAGTCATTTCTCATCAATCGAATTAATCTGGTCAAGGCGAGTCTGAATCCAATCCTCTTCACCTAACTATGCGTCCTGGAGGACTCTGGTTGAGGGTATCTGAACCTCGATGGGTAGGACTGCTTCCATACCGTACACAAGAGAGAAGGGGGTTGCCCCTGTTGATGTTCGTGCCATAGTGCGATAACCATGAAGAGCAAATGGTAACATCTCATGCCAATCTTTGTAAGTCACCGTCATCTTCTGTATGATCTTCTTAATGTTCTTGTTGGCGGCTTCCACTGCGCCATTCATCTTAGGCCGATAAGGAGAAGAGTTGTGATGCATGATCTTGAACTGCGTGCAGAGTTCGGTGATCATCTTGTTGTTGAGATTAGAGCCATTATCTGTGATAATCCTTTCGGGAGTGCCATATTGACAAATAAGATTATGCTTGATGAATCGAGCCACAACATTCTTGGTAACAGATGCGAACGAGGCTGCTTCTACCCACTTGGTGAAATAGTCAATTGCCACAAGGATGAAACGATGTCCGTTGGAAGCTGTGGGCTTAATTTCTCCAATCATGTCAATGCCCCACATTGCAAAAGGCCAAGGAGCTGTTAGAACATTCAGAGGTACCGGAGGTACGTGCACTTTGTGGGCATAAATCTGGCATTTGTGACAAGATCGAGCGTAGCGGTGACAATCAGCTTCCATGGTGGAGCAATAGTAACCTGTTCTCAAAATCTTCTTAGCCATGGTGTGTCCACTGGAGTGGGTACCAAATGCGCCTTCGTGTAGCTCTTCCATGATATGTTCCGCCGTTTTCTGGTCTACACAGCGGAGTAAGCACAAATCGTGGTTGCGTTTGTATATGATGCCATTGCTGAGGAAGAATTTGGATGAGAACCTTCTCAAAAACTTCTTATCGTTGACAGATGCCCCCTGCGGGATATTCTTGAGTCTCAAGATACCTCTTCACATCATAGTACCAAGGTTTCTCTTCTGTATCAAGCTCATAACAATACGCTAGTTCATCAAACCTCTCAATGATGATCTAGGGAGCCTCGTTGTCCCATCTGACCTTGAACATAGATGACATAGTAGCCAATGCATCTGCCAACTGATTCTCTTCTCGTGGAATGTGATTGAAAGTAATCTCTTCGAAGTAGGGGATCAAACTCAAAACATGCTCTCGATATGGAATGAGATTCGGATGCTTCGTATCCCACTCGCCCTTAATCTGACTAATCTCTTCGAACTTGATTCTTAAGTCAATAGTAGCCTTGATACCCTTGATGCACGCTTCGTACTCGGCCATGTTGTCGGTGCAACTGAAGCAAAGTCTCACGGTGAAAGGAGTATGTCCGCCTGTAGGGGATGTAATGATGGCGCCAATGCCATTGCCAAGTGCGTTTGAGGCTCCATCAAAGACCATGGTCCATCGGGATCCTTGTTCAGGTCCTTCGTCCGGGCCTGGTTCTTCACAATCTATAACTAGTAAAACATCTTCATCTGGAAATTCGAACTGCATAGACTGATAATCATCTACGGCTTGGTGAGCCAAATGATCGGCTACTACACTTCCTTTGATCGCTTTCTGAGAAGTGTACTGGATGTCGTATTCGGTCAAGATCATTTTCCATCTTGCTATTCTTCCGGAGAGAGCTGGTTTCTCAAATATGTATTTTATCGGATCCATCTTGGAAATCAACAAGGTTGTGTGAGTCAACATATACTGTCTTAGTCGGCGAGGAGACCAAGCCAAAGCATTGCAATTTTTCTCGAGCTGTGAGTATCTTGTTTCACAGTCGGTAAACTTTTTGCTAAGGTAGTATATTGCATACTCTTTTCGACCAGACTCGTCATGTTGCCCCAACACACACCCCATTGAGTTCTCTAACACTGTCAAGTACATGATAAGAGGTCTTCCTTCGGCAGGCGGCATCAAAATAGGAGGATTCTGTAGGTACTCCTTGATTTTGTCAAAAGCGATTTGGCAATCGTCGTTCCATTTCACTGCTTGATCTTTCTTTAGTAACTTGAAGATTGGCTCACAAGTAGCAGTTAGGTGCACAATGAATCTGGCAATGTAATTCAATCGGCCCAAGAAACCTCTGACTTCTTTCTCGGTGCGGGGAGCTGGCATCTCTTGAATCGCTTTAACCTTAGCGGGGTCAACCTCAATACCTTTACCACTGACAACAAACCCTAGGAGTTTTCCGGATCTGACTCCGAAGGTACACTTGTTAGGATTAAGTCTCAATCTGTACTTCTTCAACCTGTCAAATAGTTTCTGCAAGTGATCAAGATGTTCTTCTTCAGTCTATGATCGAGCTATCATGTCGTCGACGTAGACCTCTATCTCGTGATGAATCATGTCATGAAATAATGTCACCATAGCACGCTGATAAGTGGCGCCCGCGTTCTTCAGTCCGAACGGCATAACCTTGTAGCAGAAAGTGCCCCACTGCGTAACGAAAGTAGTCTTCTCCATGTCTTCAGGGAGCCATTTTGATCTGATTGTAACCGGAGAAACCATCCATGAAGGAGAAAACCTTATGCTGAGCGGTGTTGTCAACCAGAACATCAATATGAGGAAGTGGAAAATCGTCTTTCGGACTTGCTTTGTTCAGATCTCTGTAATCCACACACATTCGTACCTTGCCATCCTTCTTGGGCACAGGCACCACATTAGCTACCCATTGTGGATAAGAAGTAACAGCTAAGAAACCGGCGTTGAACTGCTTCATAACTTCAGCTTTGATTTTCTCTGACATCTCAGGACGCATGCGACGGACCTTCTGTTTCACTGGGAGAAAACCTTCTTTTGTCGGCAATCGGTGTACCACAATATCAATGTCTAAACCTGGCATGTCTTCGTAGGACCAAGCAAAAACCTCAATGTAGTCTCGTAGCATCTGAATCAATCTTTCTTTGACACTGTTCTCAAGATCCGCTCCTATCTTGATCTCTTTTCTATCTTCATCAGTACCCAAATTCACAACCTCAACTTGCTCTTCGTGTGGCTGTATGACTCGATCTTCTTGCTGTAGCAGTCTAACAAGTTCTCCTGGCACTTCGCAATCTTCCTCACTTTCGTCTTCGGCTTGGTAGATCGGATTATCGAAGTCATATTTAGCAATAGCATAGCTGTTATCAACGAGATTCGGAGTGATTCTGCAGTGTATCACGTGGGTGTGTGTAAGAAACACATAGCTTTTTGAAGGGGTGATAAAGTAAAAGAAATAAAATAACAATTGAATGCAAAAGTCCAACGATTTTATTGAATGAAAATATGCAAATGACAAATAATAACCTTCACAAACGAGCCATGATGCCCCGGGTAAGGCACTAGGCTTTAGAGTTTATTGTTCAAAACATAAAAAATACGAAAAGCAAAACAAAACAAGAGCAATTACTCCTGTCTAAAGGAGATTGGTATGACGTCTTCAGTCTCCCAATTGCTGAGCCCCTTGTATGGAGTTGGGAAGATCCACTTGCTGATGTCGAAGTCGTTGTCGTCATCTTTTATAGCATGGATTCCACTCTGGCCGATGCGGAAAGGAAGTTGGCCGGCACGTTCGCGGCGTATCATCTTCTGACCTTTGATGGTGAAGCCTAAACCAGTCTTGTCAAATTTGAGAGGAAGATCAGGGAGCTGACCCCAAATAGTACTACCTCCTTCTTCAACTGCAGCTTGAGCATCTTTCAGCGAGGCCATCCTAGGCGGAGCTTGCATAACTTCAGGAGTGACGGGAGAGTCAACAGGCATGACTCTGGAGATTGTTTCAAAAGCTTGACAGGGAGTCTCGAAGAATTCACCTTCCATCTCGAGGTATCGAAATGATTGTAGATGACTGACCATATATTCTTCTTCACCACACACTGTAACAACCTTCCCCTTCACCGGATATTTCAACTTCTGATGCAAGGTAGAGGTAACAGCGCCTGCCCCATGTATCCAAGGGCGTCCAAGTAGGCAAGAGTAAGCTGGACGAATGTCCAAGACAAAGAAAGTAGAGTCAAAAGTCTGGGAACCGACTTTAACAGGCAGAATGAGCTCTCCAAGTACTGTTCGCTTAGAACCATCAAAAGCTCTCACAATAATGTCACTAGGTTTTAGAACCAACCCTTCCACATCAATTCGATCAAAAGCAGTCTTCGGTAGGATGTTCAGAGCAGAACCAGTATCCACCAAAACATGAGATAATGTAACGCCCTTGCATTCAACAGAGATGTGCAAGGCTTTGTTGTGTTTCCTTCCGGGGCAGGAGTCAAATCAGCATCAGAGAAGCCCAGGTCGTTGTTGGCAGCCAGGCTAGCAATACAAACTTCAAACTGGTCAGTAGTAGTGTCTTGCGGTATGTGAGCATTCTTCAGAAACTTCACCAAGGCGTTAGCATGAGCCTCGGAGCACAAGAGCACAGCATGCATGAAGATCTTGAACGGAGTCTGTCCTAACTGTTCCACCACATTGTAGTCACTCTTCTTGATAATCTTCAGAATTTCCTCCATTTCTTGTTTGGAGGTGTCTTCAGTAACTTCCTTTGGTACTTCTGTCTGAGCAGGATGAGTCACTGGTTCTTTCCCTCTAGCTTGGGGAATGGGTTGAATAGCTGGAATGCGAGCTGGTGTCGCAGTGTCTTTTGGAGGAGAGATATCTGGAGAGAAAACCCTTTCGGTTCTGGTCACCTTACTTGATCCGGTGATGTTGTCAATGTCAGGAATGGTAGCTTCGACGGTAAGATCTTCAATGGTCAGAGGGTCTTGCTTGACGCCATGATAGTAAACATCAGCTCCATAATTCCAAGGGATAGCTTTGTCGGAGGAATATGGAACTGGTCCGGGAGAAGTAATGATGAGAGGTGCCACTCTAGGCACAGGATCAGCAGAGGAAATCCTTATGGTGTTAATATCATCATAGTCTTCTAGGAAATCGTCACCCCATCCGGTCACCGTAACATCTTCAATAGGAATCTTGTAGCTTTCAGGAACAGTGTACTTCACCATGTAATCATACTTTCCACTTGGCTGCCCCAAGGTATCCCACACAGATGGTGCAGTTTCATTCACCTCCTCGATCTTCAACTTAGACATATCTTCACACAGCTTCTGCACAGGTGGTTTTAGGAATAGTATCTCACGGTTATCCATCATGCACTGAACACGTCTTCTCAACCAAGCACAACCATCAGGTGCAGATGGGCACCAACGACAATTCTCTGGGCATCCTGGATTGACACCGGCTTGTAGCAAATTCTTCTTAACAGTCATCAGAGGAATGGTCAAGTCATCTATGTTGAAAATGTAATTATCCTCACCAACAGCATTGGAACTCTTGTCATGGTTAGGCATGGGCGCGTTGATCACATTCGGAGTCTCAACAGGAGGATCAAATTCAATCTGCTTAGCTTCAATCATATCTTGAATCTTGTTCTTCAGAGCCCAACAATCATCAGTGTTATGTCCAGGGCTATTGGAGTGGTAAGCACACTTAGCATTAGGATTGTATCTCAGAGAGGAGGTTTTGATATTTTGAGGAGGATCCCTCAAGGTTATCAGCTCTGCTTTCAACATGTGTTGCAAGGCTTGCGACAATGGCATGTTGATCTTCGTAAACTATCTTTGTGGCGCGTTCTGGCTACGCGCGTTGTCTCGCTGAGGTTGTGCTGATGTAGGATTGGAGATCACAACTGCCCCCACAGATTGAGCACGGTCGGTCTTGGCTCGGCTTTTTTGACCATACACAGCATTAGTTTCTTTCTTACCACCAAAAGATCTCTTCGCAGCATTTGAAGATGACTCCATCTGAATCTTTCCACTCTTAATACCAGCTTCAATACGCTCTCCTGTCAATATCAAATCGGTGAATCTGGCTGAAGAGTTTCTAATCAGATGATTGAAGAATGGGCCTGTAAGTGTTCCCATAAACATATCAACCAATTCCCTATTGGACAAGGGTGGCTGAACTCTGCCTGCTAGATCTCTCCATTTCTGAGCATACTCCTTGAACTTCTCATCACGACCCATAGACATGCTTTGTAGTTGCACGCGAGTGGGCGTCAATTCAGCATTGTACTCATATTGCTTGTAGAAAGCATCTGCTAAGTTACTCCAGGTACGGATACGGTCATTCTCTAGCTGATAATACCATTCCAATTGAGTTCTGGACAAACTCTCTTGAAAATAGTGCATCCACAACTTTCTATCATCAGTGTGAGGGTTGATTTTCTTAACGTAGGACTTCAAATGCAGCTTCGGACATGAAATGCCGTCATACTTGGCAAAAGTGGGAACTTTGAACTTGGGAGGAATCACCACACCAGGAATGAGGCTTAGATCATCAAAATTCAGCCCTGACATCTTCAGGTTTTCCACAGCATTCAGACGGTCTTCAAGTTGCTTGTACTTGTCATCTTCATCAGAGTACTGGCTATAGTCAGAGCGATCGTCTCCCTCTTTCTTAGGCTCACGCTGGTCATCTTCATTACCCTTGACACTCCCCTCATTCTTGACACTTCCTTCAGAGAGCTCTATCCGACTAACCCTTTTAGGACCACCTTTGTAGCGTCTTCCCATGTTGAGAAGACCAACAACCTTCTTCTTTCTGTTGATGAGCTTCTTCAGGTCTTCTTGGCCTTGGACCAAACTGGTGAACATCTGCTGAAACTGAGCATTCTGAGCTTGGAGATCTTTGACAGACTGTTCAAGAGCCATTTCTGCTAAAATAAATAGCGAGAAAATGAGAAAACCAATCTTCAATGTACCTGTGATGCAATGTTATGCTATGATATGCAATGATTATGCGAATGCAATGCAATGTTTTCAAGGACCTTAGAGATTTAAATTTGTTAAACAAGCAATGAACAAACATTTATTAGTTCTCTTTTTATTATTTTTCTTTTTAAGTACACAAGATAGTTCAAAACAATAAAAGAAAAACATATAAATCCTAGAGCTCTAGGTCTCCCACGGGCGTTTCCTCTTGATGCCGAGGTAGGCGTTGATGTTTCGCTCCTCGTGAAGTAGCTTTGTCAACTCTAGCACTTTCTTCTCACTTGCATAGCACTGAGCTTCAAAGGTATCCCTCTCTTCTTTAAGCTGAATCCAGGATCTCTTCAAGTCTTCAAAATCAGTAGGCATGTCAGGATGGAGAATAGTATAGGGTACGTCACCTATAGCAACTGGTTCCATAATTACTGGTAAAAAAGCGTGAATGGCATCATGAGGTTTTGAGCTCGAGTTCACACCCATTTGAGGTAAGGTTCCCAAGGAATGGAGTTCTGGTGCCCCAAGGTCTTGGTATCAGTCTTCTTTACCATGCCCCAAGCGTGTATGAACCTTCGTCGGTAACTCTAGAGATCGTGGTTGTAATCGAACACAATATCTTGGAGAAGCATATCATGTGGACCGTCTCTTCGAGCAAAACCAAACTGGCGTAGCGCTAGAGAAGGGTTGTAAGTAATACCTCCCCTTATACCAAGTAGTGGTACATTAGGGAATTCTCCACAACGCTCAATGAAGGTGAAATACTTTTGAGAGAAAAGATTCCAACGGATATCTGAATGAGAGAGTGACATTAACCTTTGAGACCACTTCAACCTTTGTTCGTTCTTCAAAACTGATGGAGGAAGGTGCGAAATAAACCACCTGGAAAGTAACGGTATGCAACACATGAGAGTTCCTTGTCTTTTAGTAGTACGAGTGTGGAGAGAATGTAGGATGTCTCCAAGCAAAGTAGGCACAGGATTACGGGTAAGAAACAACTTGATGGCGTTGACATCTATGAATTGATCCGAGTTAGGGAATAGAACCAAACCATAGATTAGCAAGGCCACAATGTCTTCAAATGCGTGGAAACTCATAACTTTGAGGAATTCTCGGGCTTTCTTTATCAGGAACTTGGCAAGTAAACCCTTAACTCCACTTCTAGTTTCCCAATTGGCTTCAATGTCTGAGCGCTTAAGATGTAATGCTGATGCAATGTCTTCGTACCTAGGAACTTTTTCTAGACCGTTGAATGGCATTTGGTCAAGAATAGGTATCCCAAGTAGCTTAGAGAACTCTTCCAAGGTAGGAACCAATTGATAATCTGGGAATGTAAAGCAATGGTGTTTCGGATCGAAGAACTGGAATAGGACATGCATCATATCTTCTTCAAAACCGGAGATAACCAAATCAAGCAGATAACCATGTCTCTTGATGAACTGGGCATGATCGGGAATTTCTAAAACCAATTCCTTGAGTTGAGAAGGTATACCCATGAAGTTGATTCGGATAGTCTTTCTAGAAGCCATAATCCATACAAAACAGAGCAAAGATAAATCCCTAGGTCCTTGAAATAGTTAGAAATGATATGCAATGCAAATGATGTCATGATGTAATGTTTAGCACACACAAACAATTCACACAATGAGCCTAGGTTTAAGGCTTGCATGAGGTATAGGTGATTACCCCACCAAAAGTTTGAGTTGGTTCATCCTGTCCTATAATAGTAACCGGGTTCTAGGAATCTCACATCATTGATCTTTCTCGTATGCATTTATTTCAATACGACTACCAAGTGGTCGACCGAAAATATCCCAAAAGTCTGATCTCAATGAGCGTAGCATCGAGTATAGACCAACCTCGGTCTACACCAAAGCCGGCCATCTCACTACCTTCTAATGGCCAAGATGGGTCAATTAAGGTTCTAAAAGTTTAGTTAGTGCTTGATGACACCACGCAGAAGCCAAATACTATCCTCAACTTGGAAATGAAGAGTATCAGGACATCCAAAGTCTCACACTAACGTAGCCATCATGTTGACCGTTTCGATATACGTCTAACGATCGCGATGATTTATTGCTACTTACCTAAAAGGAAACCCGGATCCGGGTGTAGGATCCCCCACAAATATAATACCCAAGCAACCCTTAAAGATAAAGCAAACAAATCAAACAGAAAACAGTAAAAATGATCTAAAAATCCTTAAGGAATTCTCTCTTTAGGGTGTAATCCCCAGCAGAGTCGCCAGTTCTGTAACACGGCGAACTGACTTTGTAGGTTTTTGTATCGCAAATGTGCGGATAGCAAGAGTCGCCACCGACTTTTCTTTTATCCAATTAAGGGAAGGTAAAAAGTACAGAAAAAGACCTTCGTTAGATTCTGAGTAAGGGAGAAGGTTATGAAAAGGAAAGGTATTAGCACCCCTTTCCATCCGTAGTTATCTACGGGCTCTTAGTTGCTCTTAGATCATTTTAAAATTGTGCTTTCTGTGTGTTTGACAAAAATGTTTTGAAAAGGCATTTGGCTTTGACTTTGTAATGATTCATGTAGGAATGTATACAAAGTGTTCGGAAATGGTTTGTTTTTGAAAAGAGTTTGAACTTTGACAAAAGTGTGTGGTGTGAAAAGCATTTTGATAGAGCAAGCAACTAAAAGTCTTATTACCCACTCAAAATTGGTCATTTTCGTGTTATTTTAGGTTCCTTTAGAATAGCGCTATCCATACCATTAGTTGGTAGGTAACTCTATTTGTTGGATGTGGACATTCGTATGGTCATAGAAAGCAACTGTAGGAAGTATCCTAGCACATTGGACTATCATCATTTTTCGTAGGCGACAATCGAGGGTCAAGATCATGTATTGACATCGTGGGTCTATGATCTTGTATCAAGGGACTATGATGATTTGTTTTGAAGGCTAGAATACCTCTACGCTCGAGGACTTGACCATTTGAATTGTAAACGAGAGAATTACCCTAAGGGGCATGCGTGAAAAGAGTGTGTTGATTTCAGATTCATGTTATCTTGAAAATTAGAGTGAGCTATGTCCAATTTTTATCTTGCCATACACGCCTAATTACTAGCAGTTTATAGGGTGCAGAAATTAAAATGCGGAAATGTAAAGTGCGGAAAGATAAATCCTACGCTATTACATAGCTTTGCGGCAGTTACATAATTTAAAATGCGGAAAATAAAAGCCCTAATTAAGCTATTACATCCCATAAGCAATTACATAATTGGAAAAAAGAAAACGATAAAAAGAAATCGTCTGAAACGGAATAACCTGTGAAAAGATGAGAAATCGGGAAATACGAGGAAATCGATCAAAAGAAAAATTTTAGCAAAAATAATAATTTTAAAATGAGAAAAATATTTCATGCTGGAAATAATGTTAATATGCTAAAATGATTTTTTGGGATTTTTTGGAGTTAGTTTAATAATTAAAAATCAATTAAAGGTGATTTAAATGATAAATTAACAATTAAATTAAATATGCATGCAAAAATAATATTCTTAATTCTAGAAATTAAATAAACATTTTCTGGTAATAATGCAAAAAAGAAAAAATATTTTTGGTGTTTTTTAATGCATGACAAAAATATTTAAAGTTAAATTAAAATAGATGAAAATATTAAGAAAATAAGAAAATATGGAAAAAATAGAAAAATATGAGAGTTTGTGAAAAATAGAGGAAAACCGGTCCTGATGAGGCTCGAACCCATGACCTCTTGGAGCATCTTCAACAGCTAGCGCCTTAACCACTGGGACAAGTGACACTTGGTGTTTGTAAAGCGAAAACCAATTGAATTTGAAGGGTAACGTGTCATGAATATTTGGAAATCAAAAACAGTCAGCGCACGGGCCCCAGTTGGAACAAGAGAGCGAATCAGGAAGTGCCATTATGCCACGCATGCCTCCCACCGGAGTCCAATGGTCAACGACGCCGGAGCCCTAGCTCCGGTCGTCTTCTCCGACCATATGATTTTGAAACCTGCAAAAATACGTGAAATAAACAGGAAAGGAGGACCCTACCCCCTAAATCGAGCATTCCGGAATCAATGGTGATGTTATTTTTGGCTAAATCGACCTGTATAAGATGGTTCGAACGAAACAGCTTAAATTGCCTTAACCATGGCAAATCGGTTTCCGCACGTCTAAGCTTGCATGTAATGGTTCTAATGTGACCTAATGTATGTCCTGAACACGAATAAACACACAAAAACGATTAACAATGCATGAAACACGAAAATCAAATTCAAGGAAATTACCAAACCGGTGAGAGCTAGCTGGCACGATTCAGAGCGATTTGGCTTTGAGCAAGGGATGGTTTCGATTGCTGGGAACCTCAGGGAGATGTTTGAATGCTTAGAACTCCTTGAAATTGGCTGGAACTCAAAATTCGATTTTTGACAATTCTTGAAAAAATTTGGCAAAGTGAGGGTTGGTGTAAGGGCTAGGGTTTCGTGTGGCTTGTGATACAGCTTGCTGGCTATTTATAGAGTGAATTAGGAGAGGAAAAAGAAGGAAAAAAGATTTGGTTTTGAATGTGCATTGAATAATTTTCAAATAAAATCAAATTTTGGAGAAAATTTGATTTTCTCTTTAATGTGAGAGCAAGCACGAAATTTGCATGTATCATGGGCTTCCTTGGACCTCATGTTTGATATAAAATCACTCCTTTTGGAAAAATATCTTATTTTCATATTTTATATAATTTAATTTTGAATTAAATGGTTTTAAATCAAAAATAAATTAATAAAATAGCAAATTGCCATGGCCAAGAATCAATGGGTCACAAATAACATCATGAACAAGTTTGGATCATAAGATTATAGGCCCATTTGGAAAATTTTGCATTTTGACCAATATCTCCTTTTGTGCAATTGTCCAAAAATGCCCAACTTCTGAATAGTGTATCTTGTTCAATTTTCAACATTTTTGAGTGTTCTTGGACTTTTTGGAAAGCTCTAAGAGTCCTCTAACCAACCTCTTTGGTTTCATCTCAATTGGAGTTTCCATGCTAAATATATCTTCAAAACAAAATGTTGACTTTTTGTTGACTTTGAAAAGGACTTGTAATGTTTTGATCCATACCTTCCAAATGAAGCATTTTTTGAACATTCTTGTGAGACATGAAGTTGTAGGGAATTGAATTTCCTTCAAAACAAGAGGTGGTGGAAAAATTTCTAAGAAAGTATGAAGAAGTTATGCTCAATCAAAGTTTGGTTGACTTTTCACTAAGAAACCCTAATTTAGAAAGTTTGACTTTTGAGCAAATCTTGAGTTTTCTTGTTGAATCATGATCAACCCTTGATCAAATGATGAATGTAACTTCAAAATGAGTATGTTGACAAAACATTATGAAGTTTGACTGTATGTTGACCACAGTTGACTTTTTGTCCAATACAACTGATTTTCAACCATCTGAGCAACTGTCTGAGGAAACTTGACTTGTGAGGCTTGAAACTTGACATGGGGAATCTTTGAAGCATATGAGGAGGCATGATGGACATTGGAGATGTTGGAAGTCCATCTGGAGCTGGGAAACACCAAACCCTAGTTTGGGTTGATTTTGGGGTATGACACCCGCACAATTTAAAAACCATTTTAGAAAGGAACTGCTTCACCCGCACCGTACCTAAACTTTTTCCGAAAGGATGTACTTCACCCGCACTATTAAAAAACCTTTTCAAAAAGGACGTGCTTCACCCGTACCGTTCATAAAAAACACAAAACCTGCCAAAACATGTGAGCCGAAGTACGACGCTCTGATTTTTCCAATGCACGAGAGAATACGTAGGCATCTTGTCACGGGGCTTGATCAAGCAAAACTTTGTAAATACTTCCCTCTTTTCCCCGTGTTTTCTTTATTTTCATTTCTTTCACATGCATTCTCTTTTAGCATATAGATATTGCGATTAAGCAGTAAATAGATATAAACACACCCATTAGATAGAAAATAGAAGTAGATACCATATAGTACTACGGGTGTGTGAGGTGCTAATACCTTCCCCTTGCGTAATAGACTCCCAAACCCTATCTCTTGGGACGGTCCATGTCAGCTCAACATCATCATTATATTACCTGCTATATGATGATGATATGATGGCCAAGTGGAAAGGGTCCGCAATCGACCCCCGCACAGTTCTAGTTCATGTCATCTCAGCACACGCGAATCGTCTTGCTTTCTTATTGAGTCAATGATAATAAAGTGGCATGAGTTCCCTATTCTGACTCTCCATGCTTTCCCGGGGTTCGCATTTATTGTAGAGCTCGCATCATTTACTCTTCATTCTTGACAATTCATGTCATGCGGTGATACCACTCACGGAAATCGGGATGTGCTGGTTCCTGGTTGCTTCCAATCGTCAGCTTGCTGTTGTAGGCTAAGGGACAGCCCCTTATATTGTGCTTATGTGACATTTGTTTTTTGTATTGCATTGTTTTTGTGCTTCTGTCAAAGCACTTGATTGCTTCATCCTTTTGTATCCCTCGGTTTTTCAACCAAGGTGGATATTAGGATAGTTTCCCTAGGCTTGCTTGGTTAGGATAGTCTGCAAGCTTAGACTGTTATCCTTAACCACAAGCCCATTTTTGCATGATAATGTTAGGGGTAGAAATAGTTAGTTTCCCTTTCTTGTTTTATAGTTTCTTTTACATCCTTGCATGTAATAAAACTAAAACTTGCTTTCTTTCCTTTTTTAAATCAAAACACTTAAAAATGGTTCAAACTCCTTTTTCAAGGTAAAAGAAACCAACCAATGCAAATCCTTTTCACCTACGGGCTTTCTTTTTGTGTTTAAAACCTTTTTCCGAAAGCATGTGCTTCACCCGCACTATTTAAAAACCATTTTAGAAAGGACGTGCTTCACCCGCACCGTACCTAAACTTTTTCCGAAAGGATGTACTTCACCCGCACTATTCAAAAACCTTTTCAAAAAGGACGTGCTTCACCCGTACCGTTCATAAAAAACACAAAACCTGCCAAAACATGTGAGCCGAACTACGACGCTCATATTTTCCCATTGCACGAGAGAATACGTAGGCATCTTGTCACGGTGCTTGATCAAGCAAAACTTTGTAAATTCTTCCTTCTTTTCCACGTGTTTTCTTTATTATCTTTTCTTTCACATGCATTCTCTTTTAGCATATAGATATTGCGATTAAGCAGTAAATAGATATAAACACACCCATTAGATAGAAAATAGAAGTAGATACCATATAGTACTACGGGTGTGTGAGGTGCTAATACCTTCCCCTTGCGTAATAGACTCCCAAACCCTATCTCTTGGGACGGTCCATGTCAGCTCAACATCATCATTATATTACCTGCTATATGATGATGATATGATGGCCAAGTGGAAAGGGTCCGCAATCGACCCCCGCACAGTTCTAGTTCATGTCATCTCAGCACACGCGAATCGTCTTGCTTTCTTATTGAGTCAATGATAATAAAGTGGCATGAGTTCCCTATTCTGACTCTCCATGCTTTCCCGGGGTTCGCATTTATTGTAGAGCTCGCATCATTTACTCTTCATTCTTGACAATTCATGTCATGCGGTGATACCACTCACGGAAATCGGGATGTGTTGGTTCCTGGTTGCTTCCAGTCGTCGGCTTGCTGTTGTAGGCTAAGGGACAACCCCGTTATCTTGCGCTTGCGTGACATTTTGTTTTTTGTATTACATTGTTTTTGTGCTTCTGTCAAAGCATTTGACTGCTTCATCCTTTTGTATCCCTCGGTTCTTCAACCAAGGTGGATATTAGGATAGTTTCCCTAGGCTTGCTTGGTTAGGATAGTCTGCAAGCTTAGACTGTTATCCATAACCATAGGGCCACTTTTGCATGATAACGTTAGGCGTAGAACTAATTAGTTTTCCTTTCTTGTTTTCTAGTTTCTTTTGCATCCTTGCATGTAATAAAACTAAAACTTGTTTTCTTTTCTTTTTAAAATCAAAACACTTAATAATGGCTCAAACTCCTTTTTCCAACGTAAAAGCATCAAACAATTGTAAATCTTTTTCGCCTACAGGTTTTCTTTTTTTGTTTAAAACCTTTTTCTGAAAGGATGTGCTTTACCCGCACAATTTAAAAACCTTTTTAGAAAGGACGTGCTTCACCCACACCGTTCCTAAACTTTTTCCGAAAGAATGTATTTCACCCGCACTGTTTAAAAACTTTTTCAGAAAGGATGTGCTTCACCCGCACCATTCATAAAAAACACAAAACCCACCCAAACATGTGAGCCGAACTACGACACCCTGACTTTCCCATTGCACGAAGGAATAAGCAGGAATCTTGTAACGGGGCTCAATCGAGCAATACTTTGTAAATACTTCCTTCTTTTCCACGTGTTTTCTTTATTTTCTTTTCTGTCACATGCATTCTCTTTTAGCATATAGATATTGCGAATAAGCAGTAAATAGATATAAACACACCCATTAGATAGAAAATAGAAGTAGATAACGTAGAGTACTACGGATGCGTGAGGTGCTAATACCTTCCCCTCGCGTAATAGACTCCCAAACCCTATCTCTCGGGATGGTCCGTGTCAGCTCAGCATCATCATTATATTTCCTGCTATATGATGATGATATGATGAGCAAGTGGTAAGGGTCCACAATCGACCCCCGCACAGTTCTAGTCCGTGTCATCTCAGGACACGCGAATCGTATTGCTTTCTTATCGAGTCAATGATAATAAAGTGGCAAGAGTTTCCTATTCTGACTCTCCATGCTTTCCTGGGGTTCGCATTTATTGCAGAGCTTGCATCATTTACTCTTCACACTTGACAATTCATGTCATGCGGTGATACCACTCACGGAAATCGGGATGTGCTGGTTCCTGGTTGCTTCCAATCGTCAGCTTGCTGTTGTAGGCTAAGGGACAGCCCCTTATATTGTGCTTATGTGACATTTGTTTTTTGTATTGCATTGTTTTTGTGCTTCTGTCAAAGCACTTGATTGCTTCATCCTTTTGTATCCCTCGGTTTTTCAACCAAGGTGGATATTAGGATAGTTTCCCTAGGCTTGCTTGGTTAGGATAGTCTGCAAGCTTAGACTGTTATCCTTAACCACAAGCCCATTTTTGCATGATAATGTTAGGGGTAGAAATAGTTAGTTTCCCTTTCTTGTTTTATAGTTTCTTTTACATCCTTGCATGTAATAAAACTAAAACTTGCTTTCTTTCCTTTTTTAAATCAAAACACTTAAAAATGGTTCAAACTCCTTTTTCAAGGTAAAAGAAACCAACCAATGCAAATCCTTTTCACCTACGGGCTTTCTTTTTGTGTTTAAAACCTTTTTCCGAAAGCATGTGCTTCACCCGCACTATTTAAAAACCATTTTAGAAAGGACGTGCTTCACCCGCACCGTACCTAAACTTTTTCCGAAAGGATGTACTTCACCCGCACTATTCAAAAACCTTTTCAAAAAGGACGTGCTTCACCCGTACCGTTCATAAAAAACACAAAACCTGCCAAAACATGTGAGCCGAACTACGACGCTCATATTTTCCCATTGCACGAGAGAATACGTAGGCATCTTGTCACGGTGCTTGATCAAGCAAAACTTTGTAAATTCTTCCTTCTTTTCCACGTGTTTTCTTTATTATCTTTTCTTTCACATGCATTCTCTTTTAGCATATAGATATTGCGAATAATCAATAAATAGATATAAACACACCCATTAGATAGAAAATAGAAGTAGATACCATAAAGTACTACGGGTGCGTGAGGTGCTAATACCTTCCCCTCGCATAATAGACTCCCAAACCCTATCTCTCGGGAGGGTCCGTGTCAGCTCAGCATCATTATTATATTTCCTGCTATATGATAATGTTATGATGGGCAAGTGGAAAGGGTCCGCAATCGACCCCCGCACAGTTCTAGTCCGTGTCATCTCAGCACACGCGAATCATATTGCTTTCTTATCGAGTCAATGATAATAAAGTGGCAAGAGTTCCCTATTCTGACTCTCCATGCTTTCCTGGGGTTCGTATTTATTGCAGTGCTTGCATCATTTACTCTTCACACTTGACAATTCATGTCATGCGGTGATACCACTCACGAAAATCGGGATGTGGTTGTTCCTGGTTGCATCCAGTCGTCGGCTTGCTGTTGTAGGCTAAGGAACAACCCCTTATCTTGAGCTTGTGTGACATTTGTTTTTGGTATTGCATTGTTTTTGTGCTTCTGTCAAAGCACTTGATTGCTTCATCCTTTTGTATCCCTCGGTTCTTCAACCAAGGTGGATATTAGGATAGTTTCCCATGGCTTGCTTGGTTAGGATAGTCTGCAAGCTTAGACTTTTATCCTCAACTATAGGGCCACTTTTGCATGATACAATAGGGGTAGAACTAGTTAGTTTTCCTTTCTTGTTTTCTAGTTTCTTTTGCATCCTTGCACGTAATAAAACTAAAACTTGTTTTCTTTTCTTTTTAAAATAAAAATACTTAATAATGGTTCAAACTCCTTTTTTCAAGGTAAAAGCATCCAACCAATGTAGATCTTTTTTGCCTACAAGCTTTCTTTTTGTGTTTAAATCCTTTTTCCGAAAGGATGTGCTTCACCCGCACTATTTAAAAACCTTTTTAGAAAGGACGTGCTTCACCCGCACCGTTCCTAAACTTTTTCCGAAAGATGTACTTCACCCGCACTGTTTAAAAACCTTTTCAGAAAGGACGTGCTTCACCCGCACTGTTCATAAAAAACACAAAACCCACCCAAACATGTGAGCCGAACTACGATGCCCTGACTTTCCCATTGCACGAGGCAATATGTAGGAATCTTGTAACGGGGCTCAATAGAGCAAAATTTGTAAATACTTCCTTCTTTTCCCCGTGTTTTATTTATTTTCTTTTCTTTCACATGCATTCTCTTTTAGTATATAGATATTGCGAATAAGCAGTAAATAGATATTAACACACCCATTAGATAGAAAATAGAAGTAGATACCGTAAAGTACTACGGGTGCGTGAAGTGCTAATATCTTCCCTTCGCGTAATAGACTCGTAAACCCTATCTCTCGGAAGGGTCCGTTTCAGCTCAGCATCATCATTATATTTCCTGCTATATGATAATGATATGATGGGAAAGTAGAAAGGGTCCGCAATCGACCCCCGCATAATTCTAGTCTGTATTATCTCAGCCCACGCGAATCGTATTGCTTTCTTATAGTGTCAATGATAATAAAGTGGCAAGAGTTCCCTATTCTGACTCTCCATGCTTTCCTGGGGTTCGCATTTATTGTAGAGCTTACATCATTTACTCTTCACACTGGACAATTCATGTCATGCGGTGATATTACTCATGGAAATCGGGATGTGTTGGTTCCTGGTTGCTTCCAGTCGTCGGCTTGCTGTTATAGGCTAAGGGAAAACCCCTTATCTTGTGCTTGTGTGACATTTGTTTTTGGTATTGCATTGTTTTTGTGCTTCTGTCAAAGCACTTGATTGCTTCATCCTTTTGTATCCCTTGGTTCTTCAACCAAGGTGGATATTAGGATAGTTTCCCTAGGCTTGCTTGGTTAGGATAGTCTGCAAGCTTAGAATTTTATCCTCAACTATAGGGCCACTTTTGCATGATAACAATAGGGGTAGAACTAGTTAGTTTTCCTTTCTTGTTTTCTAGTTTCTTTTGCATCCTTGCATGTAATAAAACTAAAACTTGTTTTCTTTTCTTTTTAAAATCAAAATACTTAATAATGGTTCAAACTCCTTTTTTCAAGGTAAAAGCATCCAACCAATGTAGATCTTTTTTGCCTACAAGCTTTCTTTTTGTGTTTAAATCCTTTTTCCGAAAGGATGTGCTTCACCCGCACTATTTAAAAACCTTTTTAGAAAGGACGTGCTTCACCCGCACCGTTCCTAAACTTTTTCCGAAAGATGTACTTCACCCGCACTATTTAAAAACCTTTTCAGAAAGGACGTGCTTCACCCGCACTGTTCATAAAAAACACAAAACCCACCCAAACATGTGAGCCGAACTACGATGCCCTGACTTTCCCATTGCACGAGGCAATATGTAGGAATCTTGTAACGGGGCTCAATAGAGCAAAATTTGTAAATACTTCCTTCTTTTCCCCGTGTTTTATTTATTTTCTTTTCTTTCACATGCATTCTCTTTTAGTATATAGATATTGCGAATAAGCAGTAAATAGATATTAACACACCCATTAGATAGAAAATAGAAGTAGATACCGTAAAGTACTACGGGTGCGTGAAGTGCTAATATCTTCCCTTCGCGTAATAGACTCGTAAACCCTATCTCTCGGAAGGGTCCGTTTCAGCTCAGCATCATCATTATATTTCCTGCTATATGATAATGATATGATGGGAAAGTGGAAAGGGTCCGCAATCGACCCCCGCATAGTTCTAGTCCGTGTCATCTCAGCCCACGCGAATCATATTGCTTTCTTATCGAGTCAATGATAATAAAGTGGAAAGAGTTCCCTATTCTGACTCTCCATGCTTTCCTGGGGTTCGCATTTATTGCAGAGCTTGCATCGTTTACTCTTCACACTTGACAATTCATGTCATGCGGTGATATTACTCATGGAAATCGGGATGTGTTGGTTCCTGGTAGCTTCCAGTCGTCGGCTTGCTGTTGTAGGCTAAGGGACAACCCCTTATCTTGTGCTTGTGTGACATTTGTTTTTGGTATTGCATTGTTTTTGTGCTTCTATCAAAGAACTTGCTTGCTTCATCCTTTTGTATCCCTCGGTTCTTCAACCAAGGTGGATATTAGGATCGTTTCCCTAGGCTTGCTTGGTTAGAATAGTCTGCGAGCTTAGACTTTTATCCTCAACTATAGAGCCACTTTTGCATGATAACGTTAGGGGTAGAACTAGTTAGTTTTCCTTTCTTGTTTTCTAGTTTCTAATGCATCCTTGCATGTAATAAAACAAAAACATGTTTTCTTTTCTTTTTAAAATCAAAACACTTAATAATGGTTCAAACTCCTTTTTTCAAGGTAAAAGCATTCAACCAATGTAGATCTTTTTCGCCTACAGGCTTTCTTTTTGTGTTTAAAACCTTTTTCCGAAAGGATGTGCTTCACCTGCACTATTTAAAAACCTTTTTAGAAAGGACGTGCCTCACCCGCACCGTTCCTAAACTTTTTCCGAAAGGATGTACTTCACCCGCACTGTTTAAAAACGTTTTCTAAAAGGACGTGCTTCACCCGCACAGTTCATAAAAAACATAAAACCCACCCAAACATATGAGCCGAACTACAATGCCCTGACTTTCCCATTGCACGAAGGAATATGTAGGAATCTTGTAACGGGGCTCAATCGAGAAAAACTTTGTACATGCTTCCTTCTTTTCCCCGTGTTTTCTTTATTTTCTTTTCTTTCACATACATTCTCTTTTAGCATATAGATATTGCGAATAAGCAGTAAATAGATATAAACACCCCCATTAGATAGAAAATAGAAGTAGATACCTTAGAGTACTACGGGTGCGTGAAGTGCTAATACCTTCCCTTTGCGTAATAGACTCCTAAACCCTATCTTTCGGGAGGGTCCGTGTCAGCTCAGCATCATCGTTGTAGTTCCTGCTATATGATAATGATATGATGGGCAAGTGGAAAGGGTCTGCAATCGACCCCAGCACAGTTCTAGTCCGTGTCATCTCAGCCCACGCGAATCATATTGCTTTCTTATCGAGTCAATGATAATAAACTGGCAAGAGTTCCATATTCTGACTCTCCATGCTTTCCTGGGGTTCGCATTTATTGCAGAGCTTGCATAATTTACTCTTCACACTTGACAATTCATGTCATGCGGTTATATTACTCATGGAAATCGGGATGTGTTGGTTCCTGGTTGCTTCCAGTTGTCGGCTTGCTGTTGTAGGCTAAGGGACAGCCCCTTATCTTTTGCTTATGTGACACTTTTTTTTGGTATTGCATTGTTTTGTGCTTCTGTCAAAGCACTTGATTGCTTCATCCTTTTGTATCCCTCGGTTGTTCAACCAAGGTGGATATTAGGATAGTTTCCCTAGGCTTTCTTGGTTAGAATAGTCTGCGAGCTTAGACTTTTATCCTCAACTATAGAGCCACTTTTGCATGATAACGTTAGGGGTAGAACTAGTTAGTTTTCCTTTCTTGTTTTCTAGTTTCTTTTGCGTCCTTGCATGTAATAAAACAAAAACTTGTTTTCTTTTCTTTTTAAAATCAAAACACTTAATAGTGGTTCAAACTCTTTTTGTCAAGGTAAAAGCATCCAACCAATGTAGATCTTTTTCGCCTACAGGCTTTCTTTCTGTGTTTAAAACCTTTTTCCAAAAGGATGTGCTTCACCTGCACTATTTAAAAACCTTTTTAGAAAGGACGTGCTTCACCCGCACCGTTCCTAAACTTTTTCCGAAAGGATATACTTCACCCGCATTGTTTAAAAACCTTTTCAGAAAGGACGTGCTCCACCCGCACCGTTCATAAAAAACACAAAACCCACCCAAACATGTGAGCCGAACTACGACGCCCTGACTTTCCCATTGCACGAAGGAATATATAGGAATCTTGTAACGGGGCTCAATCGAGAAAAACTTTGTAAATGCTTCCTACTTTTCCCCGTGTTTTCTTTATTTTCTTTTCTTTCACATGCATTCTCTTTTAGCATATAGATATTCTGAATAAGCAGTAAATAGATATAAACACACCCATTAGATAGAAAATAGAAGTAGATACCTTAGAGTACTACGGGTGCGTGAAGTGCTAATACCTTCCCTTCGCGTAATAGGCTCCTAAACCCTATCTTTCGGGAAGGTCCGTGTCAGCTCAGCATCATCATTATATTTCCTGCTATATGATAATGATATGATGTGCAAGTGGAAAGGGTCCGCAATCGACCCCCGCACAGTTCTAGTCCGTGTCATCTCAGCCCACGCGAATCGTGTTTTTTGTTCTTATCGAGTCAATGATAATAAAGTCGCAGGAGTTCCCTATTCTGACTCTCCATGCTTTCCTGGGGTTCGCATTTATCGCAGAGCTTTCATCCTTTACTCTTCACACTTGACAATTCATGTCATGCGATGATACCACTCACGGAAATTTGGATGTGTTGGTTCCTGGTTGCTACCAGTCGTCGGCTTGCCGTTGTAGGCTAAAGGACAACCCCTTATCTTGCGCTTGTCTGGCATTTGCTCTTTGTATTGCATTGTTTTTGTGCTTCAGTCAAAGCACTTGATTGCTTAATCCTTTTGTATCCCTCGGTTCTTCAACCAAGCTGGATATTAGGATAGTTTCCCTAGGCTTGCTTGGTTAGAATAGTCTGCGAGCATAGACTTTTATCCTCATCTATACGGCGACTTTTACATGATAACGTTAGGGGTAGAACTAGTTGGTTTTCCTTTCATGTTTTCTAGTTTCTTTTGCATCCTTGCATGTAATAAAACAAAAACTTGTTTTCTTTTCTTTTTAAAATCAAAACACTTAATAATGGTTCAAACTCCTTTTTTCAAGGTAAAAGCATTCAACCAATGTAGATCTTTTTCGCCTACAGGCTTTCTTTTTGTGTTTAAAACCTTTTTCCGAAAGGATGTGCTTCACCTGCACTATTTAAAAACCTTTTTAGAAAGGACGTGCTTCACCTGCACCGTTCCTAAACTTTTTCCGAAAGGATGTACTTCACCCGTACTGTTTAAAAACCTTTTCTAAAAGGACGTGCTTCACCCGCACAGTTCATAAAAAACAGAAAACCCACCCAAACATGTGAGCCGAACTACGATGCCCTGACTTTCCCATTGCACAAAGGAATATGTAGGAATCTTGTAACGGGCCTCAATCGAGCAAAACTTTGTAAATACTTCCTTCTTTTCCCCATGTTTTCTTTATTTTCTTTTCTTTCACATGCATTCTCTTTTAGCATATAGATATTGCGATTAAGCAGTAAATAGATATAAACACACCCATTAGATAGAAAATAGAAGTAGATACCGTAGAGTACTACGGGTGCGTGAAGTGCTAATACCTTCCCTTCGCGTAATAGACTCCTAAACCCTATCTCTCGGGAGGGTCCGTGTCAGCTCAGCATCATCATTATATTTCCTGCTATATTATAATGATAAGATGGGCAAGTGGAAAGGGTCTGCAATCGACCCCCGCACAGTTCTAGTCTGTGTCATCTCAGCCCACGCGAATCGTATTTCTTTCTTATCGAGTCAATGATAATAAAGTCGCAGGAGTTCCGTATTCGGACTCTCCATGCTTTCCTGGGGTTCGCATTTATCGCAGAGCTTGCATCCTTTGCTCTTCACACTTGACAATTCATGTCATGCGATGATACCACTCACGGAAATCTGGATGTGTTGGTTCCTGGTTGCTTCCAGTCGCCGGCTTGCCGTTGTAGGCTAAAGGACAACCCCTTATCTTGCGCTTGTCTGGCATTTGCTCTTTGTATTGCATTGTTTTTGTGCTTCTGTCAAAGCACTTGATTGCTTAATCCTTTTGTATCCCTCAGTTCTTCAACCAAGCTGGATATTAGGATAGTTTCCCTAGGCTTGCTTGGTTAGAATAGTCTGCGAGCTTAGACTTTTATCCTCATCTATACGGCCACTTTTGCATGATAACGTTAGGGGTAGAACTAGTTAGTTTTCCTTTCTTGTTTTCTAGTTTCTAATGCATCCTTGCATGTAATAAAACAAAAACATGTTTTCTTTTCTTTTTAAAATCAAAACACTTAATAATGGTTCAAACTCCTTTTTTCAAGGTAAAAGCATCCAACCAATGTAGATCTTTTTCGCCTACAGGCTTTCTTTTTGTGTTTAAAACCTTTTTCCGAAAGGATGTGCTTCACCTGCACTATTTAAAAACCTTTTTAGAAAGGACATGCTTCACCCGCACCGTTCCTAAACTTTTTCCGAAAGATGTACTTCACCCGCACTGTTTAAAAACCTTTTTAGAAAGGACGTGCTTCACCCGCACCGTTCATAAAAAACACAAAACCCACCCAAACATGTGAGCTGAACTACGATGCCCTGACTTTCCCATTGCACAAAGGAATATGTAGGAATCTTGTAACGGGGCTCAATCGAGCAAAACTTTGTAAATACTTCCTTCTTTTCCCAATGTTTTCTTTATTTTCTTTTCTTTCACATGGATTCTCTTTTAGCATATAGATATTGCGAATAAGCAGTAAATAAATATTAACACACCCATTAGATAGAAAATAGGAGTAGATACCGTAGAGTACTACGGGTGCGTGAAGTGCTAATACCTTCCCTTCGCGTAATAGACTCCTAAACCCTATCTCTCGGGAGGGTCAGTGTCAGCTCAGCATCATCATTATAGTTCCTGCTATATGATAATGATATGATGGGCAAGTGGAAAGGGTCCGCAATCGACCCCCGCACAGTTCTAGTCCGTGTCATCTCAGCCCACACGAATCATATTGCTTTCTTATCGAGTCAATGATAATAAAGTGGAAAGAGTTCCCTATTCTGACTCTCCATGCTTTCCTGGGGTTCGCATTTATTGCAGAGCTTGCATCGTTTACTCTTCACACTTGAGAATTCATGTCATACAGTGATATTACTCATGGAAATCGGGATGTGTTGGTTCCTGGTTGCTTCCAGTCGTCGGCTTGCTGTTGTAGGCTAAGGGACAACCCCTTATCTTGTGCTTGTGTGACATTTGTTTTTGGTATTGCATTGTTTTTGTGCTTCTATCAAAGAACTTGATTGCTTCATCCTTTTGTATCCCTCGGTTCTTCAACCAAGATGGATATTAGGATCGTTTCCCTAGGCTTGCTTGGTTAGAATGGTCTGCGAGCTTAGACTTTTATCCTCAACTATAGGGCCACTTTTGCATGATAACGTTAGGGGTAGAACTAGTTAGTTTTCCTTTCTTGTTTTCTAGTTTCTTTTGCATGCTTGCATGTAATAAAACTAAAACTTGTTTTCTTTTCTTTTTAAAATCAAAACACTTAATAATGGTTCATACTCCTTTTTTCAAGGTAAAAGTGTCATACCCCAAAATTTTCCCTCCATCTTCTCAAAATATTTCATACATCCATGCTCAAGGATTCCTCAAGGGTTGATCAGACAAACCCTCTCCTAGACAATCAACCCAAACTAGGGTTTGGTGTTTCCCAGCTCCAGATGGACTTCCAACATCTCCCATGGCCATCATGCCTCCTCATATGCTTCAAAGATTCCCCATGTCAAGTTTCAAGCCTCACAAGTCAAGTTTCCTCAGACAGTTGCTCAGATGGTTGAAAATCAGTTGTATTGGACAAAAAGTCAACTGTGGTCAACATACAGTCAAACTTCATAATGTTTTGTCAACATACTCATTTTGAAGTTACATTCATCATTTGATCAAGGGTTGATCATGATTCATCAAGAAAACTCAAGATTTGCTCAAAAGTCAAACTTTCTAAATTAGGGTTTCTTAGTGAAAAGTCAACCAAACTTTGACTGAGCATAACTTCTTCATACTTTCTCAGAAATTTTTCCACCACCTCTTGTTTTGAAGGAAATTCAATTCTATACAACTTCATGTCTCACAAGAATGTTCAAAAAATGCTTCATTTGGAAGGTATGGATCAAAACATTACAGGTCCTTTTCAAAGTCAACAAAAAGTCAACATTTTGTTTTGAACATATATTGAGCATGGAAACTACAATTGATATGAAACCAAAGAGGTTGTTTAGAGGACTCTTAGAGCTTTCCAAAAAGTCCAAGAACACTCAAAAATGTGGAAAATTGAGCAAGATACACTATTCAGAAGTTGGGCATTTTTGGACAATTGCACAAAAGGAGATATTGGTCAAAATGCAAAATTTTCCAAATGGGCCTATAATCTTATGATCCAAACTTGTTCATGATGTTATTTGTGACCCATTGATTCTTGGCCATGGCAATTTGCTATTTTATTAATTTATTTTTGGATTTAAAACCATTTAATTCAAAATTAAATTATATAAAATATGAAAATAAGATATTTTTCCAAAAGGAGTGAATTTATATCAAACTTGAGGTCCAAGAAAGCCCATGGAACATGCCAAATTCGTGCTAGCCTTCATATTAAAGAGAAAATCAAATTTTCTCCAAAATTTGATTTTATTTGAAAATTATTCAATGCACATTCAAAACCAAATCTTTTTTCCTTCTTTTTCCTCTCCTAATTCATTCTATAATTAGCCAGCAAGCTGTATCACAAGCCACACGAAACCCTAGCCCTTACAACAACCCACACTTTGCCAAAATTTTTCAAGAATTGTCAAAGTTCGAGTTTCATTCTCCAGCCACTTTCAAGCTCTCAAAACCATTCCTTTGTGTTCAGGGGGTAAGATTGAGTAAGTACACATCATTGGTATTGATCAAAACAGCCTGAATCGATGCATACATGATCATACATATTCAAAACTTTCTTGATTTTGCATTTTATTATTCTGCGTGTTTTAATTGATTCTAATGGTTCCAATGTGTTCATGAGGTTCAATATACATGATCTGGGCAATCATTAGCAAGCTTGAACGTCAAAATCGTATAATGCCATGCCTAGGTTTTTTAGAACTGTTAGCTTCGAATCTCAAATTGCAGGACGATTCAAAGAAAACTGAGGCCACCATTGGATTCGCAGACCCCAATTTAGGGGGGGTAGGCTTAATCCCAGCCTTTGATTTCATGTATTTTGCAGGTTTGAAGAATCGAGTCGCCGGAGAAGACGACCGGAGCTAGGGCTCTGGCGTCGCTGACTCGGTTTGACCGGCGAGAGGATTGTGTGGCGCAATGGGCTTCTCTGATTCGTCCATTCATAAGTCAATGGGGTCCACGCGTGGCTGACTGTGTTTCAAACATAACCATGACACGTTACCCTTTATATTCAATTGTTTTCAGCTTTACAAACACCAGATGTCAAGTGTCCCAGCGGTTAAGGCATTGACTGTTTGAAGATGCTCCAAGAGGTCATGGGTTCGAGTCTCACCAGGACCGGTTTTCCTTTCTTTTTTACAAACTTCATGTTTTTCTTACTTTTTCATATTTTCTTTTTTTATTTTATATTTTCATTCATTTTAATTTATTTTCATAATTTTTTATCATGCATTAAAAAATAAGAAAAAATATTTTTTCTTTTTGCATTATTTCCAGAAAATGTTTATTTAATTTATAAAATTAAAAATATTATTTTTACATGCATATTTAATTTAATTGTTAATTTATCATTTAAATCACCTTTAATTGATTTTTAATTATTAAATTAACTCCAAAAAATCCCAAAAATTATTTTAGCATATTAACATTATTTCCAGCGTGAAATATTTTTCTCATTTTAAAATTATTATTTTTGCTAACATTTTCCTCTTGTTCGATTTCCTTGTATTTTCCGATTTCTCATCTTTTCACAGGTTATTCCGTTTCAGACGATTTCTTTTTATCGTTTTCTTTTTTCCAATTATGTAATTGCTTATGGGATGTAATAGCTTAATTAGGGCTTTTATTTTCCGCATTTTAAATTATGTATCTGCCCCAAAGCCATGTAATAGCATAGGATTTATCTTTCCGCACTTTATGTTCCCGCATTTTAATTTCTGCACCCTATAAACTGCTAGTAATTAGGCGTGTATGGCAAGATAAAAATTGGACATAGCTCACTCTAATTTTTAAGATAACATGAATCTGAAATCAACACACTCTTTTCACACATGCACCCCTTAGGGTAATTCTCTCTCGTTGCCTTTACGAATTCAAATGGTCAAGTCCCTCGAACGTAGAGGTATTCTAGCACTGTTGCCTTCAAAACAAATCATCATAGTCCCTTCGATACAAAGATCATAGACCCACGATGTCGCCTACGAATACATGATCTTGACCCTCAATTGTCGCCTACGAAAAATGATGATAGTCCCTTCGAATGTGCTAGGATACTTCCTACAAGTTGCTTTCTATGACCATACGATGTCCATTCGAATGTCCCGCTTACATCCAACAAATAGAGTTACCTACCAAGTAATGGTATTGATAGAGCTATTCTAAAGGAACGTAAAATAACACGAAAACGACCAATTCTGAGTGTGTAATAAGACTTTTAGTTGCTTGCTCTATCAAAATGCTTTTCACACCACACAATTTTGTCAAAGTTCAAACTCTTTTCAAAAACAAAACATTTCCGAACACTTTGTATACATTCCTACATGAATTATTACAAAGTCAAAGCGAAATGCCTTTTCAAAACATCTTTGTCAAACACACAGAAAGCACAATTTTAAAATGATCTAAGAGCAACTAAGAGCCCGTAGATAACTACGGATGGAAAGGGGTGCTAATACCTTCCCTTTTCATAACCTTCTCCCTTACTCAGAATCTAACGAAGGTCTTTTTCTGTACTTTTTACCTTCCCTTAATTGGATAAAAGAAAAGTCGGTGGCGACTCTTGCTATCCGCACATTTGCAATACAAAAACCTACAAAGTCAGTTCACCGTATTACAAAAAGCATCCAACCAATGTAGATCTTTTTCGCCTACAGGATTTCTTTTTGTGTTTAAAACCTTTTTCTGAAAGGATGTGCTTCACCTGCACTATTTAAAAACCTTTTTAGAAAGGACGTGCCTCACCCGCACCGTTCCTAAACTTTTTCCGAAAGGATGTACTTCACCCGCACTGTTTAAAAACGTTTTCTAAAAGGACGTGCTTCACCCGCACAGTTCATAAAAAACATAAAACCCACCCAAACATATGAGCCGAACTACAATGCCCTGACTTTCCCATTGCACGAAGGAATATGTAGGAATCTTGTAACGGGGCTCAATCGAGCAAAACTTTGTAAATACTTCCTTCTTTTCCCCGTGTTTTCTTTATTTTCTTTTCTTTCACATGCATTCTCTTTTAGCATATAGATATTGCGATTAAGCAGTAAATAGATATAAACACACCCATTAGATAGAAAATAGAAGTACATACCGTAGAGTACTACGGGTGCGTGAAGTGCTAATACCTTCCCTTCGCGTAATAGACTCCTAAACCCTATCTCTCGGGAGGGTCCGTGTCAGCTCAACATCATCATTATATTTCATGCTATATTATAATGATATGATGGGCAAGTGGAAAGGGTCCGCAATCGACCCCCGCACAGTTCTAGTCCGTGTCATCTCAGCCCACGCGAATCGTATAGCTTTCTTATCGAGACAATGATAATAAAGTCGCAAGAGTTCCCTATTCTGACTCTCCATGTTTTCCTGGGGTTCACATTGATTGTAGAGCTTGCATCATTTACTCTTCACACTTGAAAATTCATGTCATGCGGTGATACCACTCACGGAAATCGGGATGTGTTGGTTCCTGGTTGCTTCCAGTCGTCGGCTTGCTGTTGTTGGCTAAGGGACAACCCCTTATCTTGCGCTTGTCTGGCATTTGCTTTTTGTATTGCATTGTTTTTGTACTTCTGTCAAAGCACTTGATTGTTTCATTCTTTTGTATCCCTCGGTTCTTCAACCAAGGTGGATATTAGGATAGTTTCCCTAGGCTTTCTTGGTTAGAATAGTCTGCGAGCTTAGAACTAGTTAGTTTTCCTTTCTTGTTTTCTAGTTTCTTTTGCATCCTTGCATGTAATAAAACTAAAACTTGTTTTCTTTTCTTTTTAAAATCAAAACACTTAATAATGGTTCAAACTCCTTTTTTCAAGGTAAAAGCATCCAACCAATGTATATCTTTTTCGCCTACAGGCTTTCTTTTTGTGTTTAAAACCTTTGTCCGAAAGGATGTGCTTCACCTGCTGTAATACGGTGAACTGACTTTGTAGGTTTTTGTATCGCAAATGTGCGGATAGCAAGAGTCGCCACCGACTTTTCTTTTATCCAATTAAGGGAAGGTAAAAAGTACAGAAAAAGACCTTCGTTAGATTCTGAGTAAGGGAGAAGGTTATGAAAAGGAAAGGTATTAGCACCCCTTTCCATCCGTAGTTATCTACAGGCTCTTAGTTGCTCTTAGATCACTTTAAAAATGTTTCTGTGTGTTTGAAAAAAATGTTTTTGAAAAGGCATTTCGCTTTGACTTTGTAATGATTCATGTAGGAATGTATACAAAGTGTTCGGAAATGTTTCGTTTTTGAAAAGAGTTTGAACTTTGACAAAAGTGTGAGGTGTGAAAAGTATTTGATTGAGCAAGCAACTAAAAGTCTTATTACCTACTCAGAATTGGTCGTTTTCATGTTGTTTTACGTTCCTTTAGAATAGCGCTATCCATACCATTAGTTGGTAGGTAACTCTATTTGTTGGATGTGAGCGGGACATTCGAAGGGACATTGTATGGTCATAGAAAGCAACTTGTAGGAAGTATTCTAGCACATTCGAAGGGACTATCATCATTTTTCGTAGGCGACAATCGAGGGTCAAGATCATGTATTCGGAGGCGACATCGTGGGTCTTATGATATTTGTATCGAAGGGACTATGATGATTTGTTTGTAGGCAACGGTGCTAGAATACCTCTACGTTCGAGGGACATGACCATTTGTATTCAGAAGGCAACGAGAGAGAATTACCCTAAGGGGTGCATGTGTGAAAAGAGTGTGTTGATTTCAGGTATTTTTATCTTGAAAATTAGAGTGAGCTATGTCTGATTTTATCTTGCCATACACGCCTAGTTAATAACAGTTTATAGGGTGCGGAAAGTAAATTGCGGAAAGTAAAAAATGCGGAAAGATAAATCTTACGCTATTACATGGCTTTGGGGCAGATACATAATTGAAAAAGTGCGGAAAATAAAAAGTCCTAATTAAACTATTACATCCCAAAGGCAGTTACATAATATGAAAAGAAAAGCGATAAAAATTGTCCGAAACGTTACAACCTGTGAGCAGATGAAAAATCGGGAAATACGAAGAAATTGAATAAGAGGAAAATGTTAGTAAAAATAATAATTTTTGAATGAGAAAAAGTTTTCATGCTAGAAATAACATTAGTATGCTAAAATAATTTTTTAGGGATTTTTTGGAGTTAATTTAATGATTAAAAATCAATTAAAAGTGATTTAAATGATAAAATAGAAATTAAATTAAATATGCATGCAAAAATAATAATTTTAATTTTAAGAATTAAATAAGTATTTTTATGATGAGTATGCAAAAAATAAATATTTTTGGTATTTTTTAAATGCATGATCAAAATTATGAAAGATAAATTAAATTGAATGAAAATATTAAAAGAAAATAGAAAATATGAAAATAGTTAAGTTTTGTAAAAAGGAAAAAGAGAACCGGTCCTAGTGTGGTTCGAACTCATGACCTCTTGGGGAATCTTCTCAAACCAAAGCCTTAACCATTGCGCCATGATGTACTTGGTGTTTGGGAAACCAAAATCAAATCAATATGAATGATTACGTGTCCTGGGAATGTTTGAAAACGAGTCAGCACGCGTGGACCCCAGTTTTGAATACATGAGCGAATCAGAACGCGCAGAGTTGCCACGCACGCCTACGTCGGTCAACCCACGTCAACGACGCCGGAGCCCTAGCTCCGGTCGTCTTCTCCGGCGAGCAGAAGTTTCAAATCTGCAAAATACGTGAAATAAATGGACAAATAGTACCCTACCCCCCTAAATCGAGGGCTGCGAGTTCAATGGTGATGTTAGTTTCGATTGAAAACGCCTCTAGCTACCGGTTCGAAGCTCAACAGTTCAAGAACCCTAAACATGACATCACACGATTTTGACGTTCAAGCTTGCTAACGATTGCCCAGATCATGTATAATGAACCTCATGAACACATTAAAACCATTAGAATCGATTAAAACACACAGATAAATAAAATGCAAATTCAAGGAAATTTTGAATATGTATGAACATGTATGCATCGATTCAGGCTATTTTGATCATTGATAATAATGTGTACTTACTCAAACTTACCTCAGGAACACGTTTGGATGGGTGAGAGAGGCTGAAAGTGGCTGGAAATCAAAATTCGAATTTTGACAATTTGAGAAATTTTTTGACAAAATAAGGGTTATTCTTTGAGCTAGGGTTTCGTGTCGTTTGTGATGCAGCTTGGTTGGTATTTATAGAGTGATTTGGGATGGCAAAGAGAGTGAAAAAAGATTGCATCTTGAATGTGCATTTATTTCTTTTCAAATAAAATCAAATTTTGGAAAATTTTTGATTTTCTCTTCAATGTGAGAGCTAGCACGAATTTGGCATGTTCCATGGGCTATCTTGGACCTCAAGTTTGATAGAAATTCACTCCTTTTGAAAAAAATCTTATTTTCATATTTTATATAATTTAATTTTGAATTAAATGGTTTTAAATTCAAAAATAAATCAATAAAATAGAAATTTGTCATGGCCAAGCATCAATAGGTCACAAATAATATTATGATCAAGTTTGAATCATAAAATTATAGGCCCATTTGGAAAAAATTGCATTTTGACAAATATCTCCTTTTGTGCAATTGTCCAAAAATGCCCAACTTGTGAATGGTGTATTTTGCTCAATTTTCCACATTTTTGAGTGTTCTTGGACTTTATGGAAAGATCTAAGAGTCTTCTAACCAACCTCTTTGTTTTCATCTCAATTGGAGTTTCCATTCTCAATAAATCTTCAAAACAAAAAGTTGACTTTTTGTTGACTTTGAAAAGGACCTGTAATGTTTTGATCCATACTTTCCAAATGAAGCATTTTTTGAACATTCTTGTGAGACATGAAGTTGTAGAGAATTGAATTTCCTTCAAAACAAGAGGTGGTGGAAAAATTTCTGAGAAAGTATGAAGAAGTTATGCTCAGTCAAAGTTTGGTTGACTTTTCACTAAGAAACCCTAATTTGGAAAGTTTGACTTTTGAGCAACTCTTGAGTTTTCTTGATGAATCATGATGAACCCTTGATCAAATGATGAATGTAACTTCAAAATGAGGATGTTGACCAAAAATCATGAAGTTTGACTGTATGTTGACCACAGTTGACTTTTTGTCCAATACAACTAATTTTCAACCATCTGAGCAATTGTCTGAGGAAACTTGACTTGTAAGGCTTGAAACTTGACATGGAGAGTCTTTGAAGCATATGGGGAGGCATGATGACCATTGGAGGTGTTGTAAGTCCATCTTGATCTGAGAATTGCCAAACCCTAGTTTGGGTTGATTGTCTAGGAGAGGGTTTGTTTGATCAACCCTTTAGGAATCCTTGAGTATGGATGTATGCAGTGTCTTGAGAAGTAGGAGGGCAAATTTTGGGGTATGAAAACTGCCACTGTTTAATCTTCTTGTACTGGAAGGGTTAGATTGGCATGCTTTCCTTTCGTGACCTGGAGGTAGAAGATGATTGAACACTCGAGTACACCTAAAAATTTGCACTCGCTGTTGGCTGATGATGCGGGAATGGGCTTACAGATGCCATTTGGAGGAGCTGGAGATTTCGCTGGGGAATGAGTCGTACGCTAGACTTGAGATTGTTGTATGGATAGGAGAACTGGCGGAGATGGGCTTAAGATGCCATTTGGAAAGATCGATGCTGGGGGGTGAGCCGTACGCTAGGCTCGGTAGATGTTCTGGAAGTGGAAGGAGCATGGAGATGGGCTTAAGATGCCATCTGGAGGAAATCGTACGTTAGACTTCGTGCTCGTCTTTGAATGAAGTTATTTGTCTGTATTGGTTTTTTTTTTAACCAAATATGCAGCATTCTGAAAGTGGAGAAATATTGACAGTAGTCGGAGATGGGCTTAAGATGCCATCCAAGGCAACTGAGTCGTACGCTAGACTCTGTAGTTGCTGTTGATAATAAGAGAGAGTCAGAATACATCTTCGTGATGATTACTCTGAGGGGATAGTAGTCGGCAAAATGTGGATATCTTCCCTGTTGTGCTTCGGGTATTGATCCACTGCCTGTTATCGGAGGATAACCTGTGATCATTCAGATAGTTTTCCCGTCTAGCTTCGGGCATTAATCTTGGATCTGTTGTCGGAGGACAACAATGGCGGTCGTTCAGATAGTTCTCCCGTCTTGCTTCGGGCATTAATCCTGGACCAGTCGTCGGAGGACAACTAGGGCGGTCATTCAGATAGTTTTCCCGTCTGGCTTCGGGCATTAATCTTGGACCTGTTTGTTTCAGAAGTGATTTTCACCTGTTTTGGAGAAAACAAGAGAAACTTTGATAGAATATTGTTAGTCTTATGCAAAGTATGATGCATGACGATGTGTATGAATGACATATGCATGTATTATAACTTTATGAGAAATGTATAAATGATAGATGTTGTGGTATTTCAAAACATATCCATCTTGAAGAAGATGCAGATGTTCTGCTGGAGGATTCCTGACTCCTGTTTGGGGATGAAGTGGGTGAGAGCCCTGCTTTTGAATGAGAAGAAGGATATCCTTGATTCCTCCGATGCACTATCTGACCAAGTCTTGAGCCTAGATATTGTTGAGGATGACAGGGATAGAGAGATGCCCTGCTGAGGATCTTGTGCATAGACCCTGCTGGGGAAGAAATTAGGAGGCGCTCTACCAGGGATCTTGTGTGTAGATCTTGCTGGAGAGCATTTGGTAGTTGCTGGGAGACCGGGTTAGAAGGATCTGGAGCCCGTCGAAATCTTTGGCTGGGGAATAAAAGATGCAGGTTTCCTCCGATGCACTATCTGACCGAGTTTCAAGTCTAGATACTGCTGCTGGGAAAAGGGGAAATGTCGAGAGATATTTTGCTGGGGATAAACACCTCTGCTGAAGATGAACCGTCACTGCTTGGAGACTGATGTAACATGGTTTAGTTGAGTGGAATCACTGCTCGGGGACTAACATATATTCCGCTGGGGAAGGTTTGTAGTGAGCGACGCCTCTGTCGAGATCATACTCTGCAGGGAAGATGTATTGGTGACTTCCGACGTCATCTCAATCCCTGGAGTCTGTAGCAATTACTTTTGTATGCTCACTTTTCGCATGTTTGTAAATAGATTTTTATTGTCAGATGCATATAATCATTCAAAGCAAACGTTGGACTTTATGCAAACGACAACAGTGAAAATTGTAAAGAAATTTGCATTTATTTGAAATGTGGCGTATGGCCAAGTAGTTTGTACACAAGAAAAGTAAAAGCTATGCGGAAACAATCTCGTTAAGTTCCAACTATGCTAGTACTCATATATTTCAACTATCTCATCCCCTTATTGTCAGTAGAACGTGAGTAGACTGATCTTCGCCATTTGAATCTCGAATGCTGATAGTAGTAATCCGGAAGTAGGTGATCTGGATGAGACATAGTTGTACGCTTAAATCCCTAACTTTTTCCTAGATCGCCCTTTCGGGTTTTCAGTCTACCGGGATACCCTTTTTTGCCCAAGCCGCCTTTTCAGGTTTTCGACTTGCCGGGTGTACATGTTTTGTATATATCCTTAACTTTTGCCCGAACCCTTTTGGTTCGCTAGGATGCCCTCATTTTTGCCTAGGTCAGTCGACCTAGCGGGTCTCTTTTATGCGTAGTATTTTTTGACTATGTCTGCGTTCACAGGGTGTGGGAAGTCTTCACCATCCATGGTGCTAAGTATCATAGCTCCGCCGGAAAATACCGTCTTGACTACAAATGGCCCCTCGTAGGTGGGAGTCCATTTGCCCCTGGGATCACCTTGTGGAAGAATGATGCGCTTGACTACTAGATCACCGACTTGGTAGACTCGGTGCTTAACGTTCTTATTGAATGCTCTGATCATTCGTTTCTGATAGATCTGTCCATGGCAGATGGATGCGAGTCATTTCTCATCAATCAAGTTAATCTGATCAAGGCGAGTCTGGACCCAATCGTCTTCGCCTAACTCTACGTCCTGGAGGACTCTAGTTGAGGGAATCTGAACCTCAATTGGTAGGACTGCTTCTATATCGTACACAAGAGAGAATGGGGTTGCCCCTGTTGATGTTCGTACTGTAGTGCGATAACCATGCAGAGCAAATGGTAACATCTCGTGCCAATCCTTGTAAGTCACTGTCATCTTCTGTATAATCTTCTTAATGTTCTTGTTGGCGGCTTCCACTGTGCCATTCATCTTAGGCCGATAAGGAGAAGAGTTGTGATGTTTAATCTTGAACTGCGTGAAGAGTTCAGTGATCATTTTGTTGTTGAGATTGGAGCCGTTATCTGTGATAATCCTTTCGGAAGTGCCATACCGACAGATAAGATTATGCTTGATGAATCGAGCCACTACATTCTTGGTAACAGATGCGAACGAGGCTGCCTCTACCCACTTGGTGAAATAGTCAATTGCCACAAGGATGAAACGATGTCCGTTGGAAGCTGTGGGCTTGATTTCTCCGATCATGTCAATGCCCCACATTGCAAAAGGCCAAGGAGCTGTTAGAACATTCAGAGGTACTGGAGGTACGTGCACTTTGTCGGCATAAATCTGGCACTTGTGACAAGATCGAGCGTAACGGTGACAATCAGCTTCCATGGTGGACCAATAGTAACCTGTTCTCAAAATATTGTTAGCCATCGTATGCCCACTGGAGTGGGTACCAAATGCGCCTTCGTGTAACTCTTCCATGATACGTTCCGCTGTTTTCCGGTCTACACAGTGAAGTAAGCACAAATCGTGATTGCGTTTATATAAGATGTCGTTGCTGAGGAAGAATTTGAATGCAAACCTTCTCAAGAACTTCTTGTCGTTGACAGATGCCCCTGCGGGATATTCCTGAGTCTCAAGATACCTCTTCACGTCGTAGTACCAAGGTTTTTCTTTTGTATCAAGTACACAACAGTATGCTGGTTCGTCAAACTTCTCGATGGTGATCTGGGGAGCCTCGTTGTCCCATCTGACCTTGAACATAGATGACATAGTAGCCAATGCGTCTGCCAACTGATTCTCTTCTCGTGGAATATGATTGAAAGTAATCTCTTCGAAATAGGGGATCAAACTCAAAACATGCTCTCGATATGGAATGACATTCGGATGCTTCGTATCCCACTCGCCCTTAATCTGACTGATCACCAAAGCTGAGTCTCCATACACTTGCAAGAATTTGATTCCTAAGTCAATGATCGGTGGTTTTTACACAGTTATTTAGCATTGAATTTCGTTATCGTTTCTTTTATTTGTCTAGTGTTATATGTCATTTTATCGCATTTTACGCTTTGGTTATGTGTTTGAGTATTTTCAGGGTCATAAGAATAAAATAGGATAAATCGGGGCAAAAGAAGCGCAAAAATCAGAATATGGGAGGCTACAGATGCATCAACACGGGCCCCCGTGTTAATCAACACGGCCCGTGTCGAAAAGCCACTAGAAAACGCAAAAAAACCAAAGTCAGTGCATCAACACGGGCACTCGTGTTGATTAACACTGGCCGTGTTGATTAACACGGGCGCCCGCGTGAATTAACACAGCCCGTGTTGATTGACCTGGCAGCAAATATTTTTTTTCAAGAGATCAACACGGGCACCCGTGTTAATCAACACGGCCCGTGTTGATGGACGCGTGTGCAAACTTCACTTTTTGAGTTTTGGACCTTTTCTTTGTCATTAAGGGTACTTTGGACTTTGACTAAGACTTGGATTAGAGAAGAGACTATTAGAAGGAATTGGAGGTTAGGAAAAACTACTTTTGAAACGACGAAAGAAATATCACGGAGAGAAGAGAGCGACGAAGGAGAATTCGGAGACGACGAGATTCAAGGGCAGCCACCATTGAAGATCAAAGTCATCGTTATTCTTTGTAATGTTTAACTCTTATTTGATATTTTCTTCTAATACTATGAGAGGCTAAACCCCCCAATGCTAGGGGGGTGGTCCTGGTTTGATGATTGTTATGAATCCTGATTCTTGATTTCCTTAATGCATGTTTATCTATTTCAATTTAATTGTGTGGTGTTCTTATGATTATGTATCAGACAAATACATGTATACCTATGACTAACAATTGGCAGGACTGTGATTGTTAGGGTTTCTACACAATTAGGTTATTATGAGTCTCACCTAGGACTAGGAACTCTTTCTAATCACTTGCATTCTTGATATTTTTATGGTTAAAACCAAGAGTTATTTGAATGGACATTTGAATAAGGATTAGGGTTTTAATAGTTGTCTTCATTAAGGACTTAAGGAAGAACAATCTAGAGATAGGTAATTGATAGCTTTCATATGCAATGAGGAAATCTGAATTCAGATCATAGTTTTGTTAAATCAACCACTCACCCTAGCATCATTCTCATTATATTTCATCAGTCATCACTTGTTACAAGCGTAATTGAAAGTTTTAAAATCAACCAAACCATTGTTTTTGTTCAATTGAATTAAGAGCACGAATAAGTATTTACCACGCAGTCCTCGAGATCGATACTTGGGGAAACTCATTATAACTACATCGGTGAAAATAGTACACTTGCTATTTTTCCGATCAGTCAATAGCAGCTTTGATACCCATGATGCGCGCTTCGTATTCGGCCATGTTGTTAGTGCAACTGAAACATAATCTGGTGGTGAAAGGCGTGTGTGCTCCTGAAGGAGATGTAATGATGGCGCCAATGCCATTGCCAAGTGCGTTTGAGGCTCCATCAAAGACCATGGTCCATCGGGATCCTTGTTCAGGTCCTTCGTCTGGGTATGGTTCTTCGCAATCTGTAACTAGTAAAACATCTTCGTCTGGAAATTCGAACTGCATAGACTGATAGTCATCTACGGCTTGATGAGCCAAATGATCGGCTACAACACTTCCTTTGATCGCCTTCTGAAAAGTGTACTGAATGTCGTATTCGGTCAGGATCATTTGCCATCTTGCTATTCTTCCGAAGAGAGCTGGTTTCTCAAATATGTATTTTATCAGATCCATCTTGGAAATCAACAAGGTAGTGTGAGTCAACATATACTGTCTTAGTCGGCGAGCAGCCCAAGCCAAAGCGTTGCAAGTTTTCTCGAGCTGTGAGTATCTTGTTTCACAGTCGGTAAACTTTTTGCTAAGGTAGTATATTGCATGCTCTTTTCGACCAGACTCGTCATGTTGCCCCAACACACACCCCCATTGAATTCTCTAACACTGTCAAGTACATGATAAGAGGTCTTCCTTCGGCAGGCGGCATCAGGATAGGAGGGTTCTGTAGGTATTCCTTGATTTTGTTAAAAGCGACCTGGAAATCGTCGTTCCATTCTACCACTTGATCTTTCTTAAGTAACTTGAAGATTGGCTCACAAGTAGCAGTTAGGTATGCGATGAATCTGGCAATGTAATTCAATCGGCCCAAGAAACCTCTGACTTCCTTCTCGGTGCGGGGAGCTGGCATTTCTTGAATAGCTTTAACCTTGGCAGGGTCAACCTCAATACCTTTTCCACTAACAACAAACCCTAGGAGTTTTCCAGATTTGACCCCAAAGGTACACTTGTTGGGATTAAGTCTTAGTCTGTACTTCTTCAATCTATCAAACAGTTTCTGCAAATGATCAAGATGTTCTTCTTCAGTCTGTGATCGAGCTATCATGTCGTCGACGTAGACCTCTATCTCGTGATGAATCATGTCATGAAATAATGTCACCATGGCACGCTGATAAGTGGTGCCTGCGTTCTTTAGCCCAAACGACATAACTTTGTAACAGAAAGTGCCCCACTATGTAACAAAAGTAGTCTTCTCCATGTCTTCGGGAGCCATTTTGATCTGATTGTAACCGGAGATACCATCCATGAAGGAGAAAACCTTATGTTGAGCGGTGTTGTCAACCAGAACATCAATATGAGGAAGTGGAAAATCGTCTTTCAGACTCGCTTTGTTCAGATCTCTGTAATCCACACAGATTCGTACCTTGCCATCCTTCTTGGGCACAGGCACCATATTAGCTACCCATTGTGGATAAGAAGTAACAGCTAAGAAACCGGCGTTGAACTGCTTCATAACTTCTGCTTTGATTTTCTCGGACATCTCAGGACGCATGCGACGAACCTTCTATTTCACTGGGAGAAAACCTTCTTTTGTCGGTAATCGGTGTACCACAATATCAATGTCTAAACCTGGCATGTCTTCGTATGACCAAGCAAAAACCTCGATATAGTCTCGTAGCATCTGAACCAATCTCTCTTTGACACCGTTCTCAAGACCCGCTCCTATCTTGATCTCTTTTTTGTCTTCATCAGTACCCAAATTCACAACCTCAACTTGCTCTTCGTGTGGCTATATAACTCGCTCTTCTAGCTGTAGCAATCGGACAAGTTCTCCTGGTACTTCACAATCTTCCTCACTTTCGTCTTCGGCTTGGTAGATCGGATTATCAAAGTCATATTTAGCAATAGCATAGCTGTTATCAACGAGATTCGGGGTGATTCTGCAGTGTATCACGTGGGTGTGTGTAAGAAACACATAGCTTTTTGAAGGGGTGATAAAGTAAAAGAAAGAAAACAACAATTGAATGTAAAAGTCCAATGATTTTATTGAATGAAAATATGCAAATGACAGATAATAACCCTCACAAACGAGCCATGATGCCCCGGGCAAGGCACTAGGCTTTAGAGTTTATTGTTCAAAAAAATAGCAAATACGAAAAGCAAAACAAAAACAAGAGCAATTACTCCTGTCTAAAGGAGATTGGTATGACGTCTTCAGTCTTCCAATTGCTGAGTCCGTTGTCGGGAGTTGGGAAGATCCATTTGCTGATGTCGAAGTCGTTGTCGTCGTCTTCTATAGCATGGATTCCACTTTGACTAATGCGGAAAGGAAGTTGGCCGGCACGTTCGCGGCATATCATCTTCTGACCCTTGATGGTGAAGCCTAAACCAGTCTTGTTAGATATGAAAGGAAGATCAGGGAGCTGACCCCAAATAGAACTACCTCCTCCTTCAACAGCGGCTTAAGCATCTTTCAGCGAGGCCATCCTAGGCGGAACTTGTGTAACTTCAGGAGTGACTGGAGAGTCAGCAGGTATGACTCTGGGTATTGTTTCAAAAGCTTGACAGGGAGTCTCGAAGAATTCACCTTCCATCTCGAGATATCGGAATGACTGTAGATGACTGACCATATACTCTTCTTCACCACATACTGTAACAACCTTCCCCTTCACTGGGTACTTCAGTTTCTGATACAAAGTAGAAGTAACAGCGCCCGCCCCATGTATCCAACGGCGTCCAATTAGGCAAGAGTAAGCTAGACGAATGTCCATGACAAAGAAAGTAGAGTCAAAAGTCTGGGAACCGACTTTAACATGCAGCATGAGCTCTCCAAGTACTGTTCGCTTAGAACCATCAAAAGCTCTTACGACTATATCACTGGGTCTCAGAACCAGCCCTTCAACATCAAGTCGATCAAAAGCAGTCTTCGGAAGGATGTTCAGAGCAGAACCAGTATCCACCAAAACATGAGAGAATGTAATGCCCTTGCATTCAACAGAGATGTGTGTTGCACCCCAAATTTTACCCTGCTATTTTTCTACTCGCATTATATTTAAAATAAAAAAAACAGTCATTCACTCATTGCATTCACATCATATCGTCATATTTGAATTGACCAAAAGTTAGTTTAAATTGATGTTTGCATCGTTTTTAGTTGTAAAATACCTGTTATGTTACTTCATGCATTTTTACCTCTCTCTCTGTTTATTGCATTGATTTTTAAATTATTTATATGTCGATGATATCGATATTTCGATTTTATAAACAGACTGTTAAAAGCAATTCGATACTGTGCGAAAATTAGCGGAGAAAATATTTCAAGTTTTCATTTTTTACTCACTGCTTTATGAATCTACGTGTCGCGTAGATCATAAAAATGTGCTCTCCCTGATTTTTCGATACAGTTTGAAGACTCGTTTTTAACTGTGAGTATTTTATAACCGGGTATTTGATATTATTATTTTATTTCGATTTTAATTATTTTGATAATTTTTCTTCAATCTTTGATACTCGTAATTTATTTTAATATATTCATTTTATTTATCGGATAAATTTTTGTCCAAATTTTTACCATTTTTGACAAGTTTAGGTGTTCAATATTTTATCTCAAAAAATCAAAAAATACTTTTTGGGCTGGTTATTTTTTAAGTGGTCAATTTTTGTGGCCCATTTAGTCTTGAGGGGCATTTTAGGTATTATTAAAAAATTGTAAAACCTAATTTTTTAGTATATATATTGTGTTACTAAGCTACAGTAGGGGGGAGCCGAATTTGAAAAAGAAAACGGAACATGAGAGAGGCTACAAAAAAAACATAGAAAATTTATTAAAAAAAAATTATAAAAAAATCATCATCCTTCTCCTTCATCAACAAACCGAAGCAGCTCACCTTCACTTTCCTTCCGCCGCTGGTTCTTCCTGGATCTCACTCATAGCCTTCCCTTCCGTTCGTTCACTACTTCCATCATCACTCTCAACCACTCTCCGAAACCCCGCTCTCTTCCGCTCCATACACCACCGCCGAAAACAAAACCCTCTATCATCTCTCTTTTGAAACCCTCTCCACCGTCCCTGTTTCTACTCTTTCTCACCGTTAACCGAACACCTCCGCAGCTTCATACTCCCTGTCTCCATTCCGCCGTACCCCCATCTTGCTGTCTCTCTCTCATTTCTGCCGTTCACTACTTCCATCTAAACTCCCTTCAAACTCGCCTGTCAACAGACCCACCACAACCTTCCATTACTATCTGTAAACTCCGGCCAAACCCACCTTCTCATCTTCTTCCAAAAACTTCTTTCCATTTCTAACCCTCCGCCTTCATCTGCCCAACACTCACACTCCTTCACCGTCGCCGTTCCAAACCCTCATCGGAATCCCAACCGTGTTCCTTTCGCAGCCTCCTTCACCACCAACAGTGTTCTGCTCACGAACTCCACTGTTGTCCCAAATCTCAACCGCGTCTCTCCCTGTTTCCTCCCAGCATCACCTTCAGCCAAGGCCTGTTCCGGTTCAGCAACACAACAACAACAACTTCAGCATTTCGGTTCTAAAAAAAGCTCGGCATCTCGGTAATTTCTCGATCACTTTCGGTTTAACCAATTGCCCACTGTCATAATTTAGTTAAATCTGAGATGCTTGTATAACTGCTTGTGAGTCTGTTTGGATTAAGTCCCTGTTAAATTTCAGTGACGAGTATATGTTATGAGTTTGAGTTTAACTGAAGTGTCAATATAGCTAGCTGTCCATGAATTTGTAAATATTGATTTGTTGGCGTTATACGTTAGTAGCAGATCCTGGGATAAACTCTGTTTTTTTTCTTAGGTTTGTGATTGTGTCAGTTTTGTTAAGAAGTTGCTATATGTGGTCTTGATTGTGCTATTTCATGTGGTAATTTCTGTTCCTTTCAAACTACGACAAAGTTCTGTTAGTTCAAAGATCGCTGCTTCCCGTGGTTCGATTTCTGTTTCGATGATGGCTTAACATTTATATCGCGTTATTCGTGAAAGATATGGCCGAGAAACCATCATGGGCAGCCACATTATTTCGTTTTCTTCTGAATTGGTGATAAGAATCACACTGTAGTTTCGATGAAGGCTAAATGATGATACCGTGTTAACTCGCGTGTAAATCAAACCGAGAAACATAATGGGGCCAGCACCGTGTTATTGCGTTATTCTCATTTTAGTTGAAGTTTATGAAAGTTGTATAGTTTCGATGAAGGCAATTCTATTTCCGCATTCTTGTATGCGTAGAAATTAGCCAAGAAACCGTCGCGGGCAGCTATTTTATTTTAATTCTTTACTGAATTTTGTGACACTTTTGTTTCGATGAAGGTGACGATAATGCCACGTTTATTCGTGTAAAAATCAAACCGAGAAACCATTGAGATATTATATTTCTTTCATTTTTATTTCGATTGAAGTTTGTGAATAAAGATGTGTTTGTTTAGTTTCGATGATGGTTTGACAATGATACCGCATTTACTCGCGTGTAAATCCAACCGAGAAACTATGGGGCAGCCGTTTTGTTTCTATCGTTGCGTTTCTAATTTGTTTTGAACACTTTTTTAGATGAATCTTTGAGCACTATCAAGTTCATGTAGTGGCTGCCGATTTTGATTCATACGGTTTAGATCGTTTAGAACTTCATTCTCCATATTTTTGATTGAGTAATAACATGAATTCTTTGGTTAATTCCTTGGTGAATTGATTACTAATTTGATTTCTTAGTTCTTAATCGTAACATTTATTTGTTCATATGCATCATACAAGTTTGATTTCGGTTTAGTATCTTGTTTACTAACCATCTTCCGATCTATTGCAATTGTATTTCATATACTACTTATGCTACTAACGAGTTTATTATTTGTGTAGACATCCAAGAATTGTCAAGAATAAATTCTTATATTGTTGCATCTATACACATTCATTTTTATATCTGTTATTTATATTGGTGTTACTTTTTAATATTTAGTAATGTGTATCTAAGATACTTAGTACTTTTATTTTTTTATGTTTAATACTTTAAATTTATTACACATAATGCTTTTAGTATCTTTAGAATTGTAAATATAAACATACATATATATTTATTTCAGATATTTAGTATTATAAATATATACTATATACATATTACATTTATTATTATACTTTATCTATTCATTCATAAATAAGTTCGAATTACATTACCGTAATCTTCTTCGTATACCGGTTTCTTAGAATTAATTCATATAATCTATGCTATATAATAAAATAAAATACAATCATCGATATTTAAATTTCTCCGCATTTAATTCCTGTTTATATTGCTTTAAACATAATTAATTTACCGTTTTCTCTTTAATTTCAATTTATCCCCATTTGAAAAAATGTATCCCAATCCCTTTATTGCGTTGTAATTAATTTACCGCTTTCTATTTTTATTTTACCGTTTAATTCCCATTTATAATTCATGTATCCTTCTCCCAAAAAACAATTCTTGTAATAATTTAGTGCACATTTATTTTATTTAATTTAACTGTCACTTACACAAAACCAAAAAATCTTTTTTAAACTAATATTTGTAAATCATTTTTAAACCCGTAAGTCGACAAAGCTACGAAGCGTCGCGATGACCACACATGCACACATGTACGCTTGATCCTGGGCCTTCTTACAGTGAGCCTATTTCGATTAATTGTTCCAATTAGTCGTTATAGTAGACTAGCCCACTTTGCTAGTACACGTGTAATTTAATTATTTTATACTTGGGTTGGCCACCTTGTATGGGCTTTGTCGATTTTATTTGTGATTTACAATTATCTCGATCCTATTCTTTCTCCATTCACCAAGCATTTAAAACACCTTCAATAAAAATCGATCCAACGTCGAGTTATTTTTCAAAAATCAATTTTCTACAAAAAAAAAACATGGTGCTATGGTATTTAAGTAAATCGTTAACCCGACGATTTAATTAAAATGTAAATATTGGGCCATTAGAGGGTAACCCAATGACTTAAATACTTTATTCCATACATAATAAAAGTGAACTCGAGTCTTCTTCTCAAACCTCGATCCAACGTCGAGTTATTTTCAATCCATGTTCTAAACAAAAAATAGTGCTATGGTATTTAATTAAATTGTTAGAGGATAGCCGCGATTTAATTAAAATGTAAAATATTTGGGCCACTAGAGGGTAACCCAATGACTTAAATACTTTATTCCGTACACTTAATAAAAGTGAACTTTGTTTCACCTCACTCTTTTCATAATAAAGATTTTGGATGAGAGATGATCAATTGACCTCAATCACCAATCTCGAGTATTGAATCGTTAGAGGATATCCCAACGTTTTGGTACTTGTCATCCACAATTTAAAATCAATTCCAACTCACTCAAACTTCTTTTGTGCGCTCCAAGCACCATTTACCTTTAAACCCTTTTCAAGATTAGACATGATTCATTTATAATTGAGATGTTTCTTCCTCTATTCCCAAGGTTTTCGACTTCTCCACTTGAGTACTAGAGGTGTTCTCAAACCCTCCCTCATGTTGGTGCGTAGTCTTTTATTCTTTATCACACCTTGTGGACGTTAGACGAGTCTTCTCCTTTAAAAATGACGACTTGTCTTTTCATTTAAAATCAATCAACAAACAATTATTTTCTAGAGGAACTACAAAGTTTTGACTTTCCCATTGCACGAGGGAATATGTAGGCACGCGGTTCTGAAACCGTGTCAAACTCAAAATAATAAAAACATTTCTTCTCCCTTTCTTTCTCATTTTTAAACTTAGAAGATCGTAAAATTTTCACACTAACACACAACTACACTTTGAACTAAATGGGTACCATCGAGTACGATGGATGTGAGGGGTGCTAATACCTTCCCCTTGCATAACCAACTCCCGAACCTGCATCTCTTAATTTCGTAGACCGTCTTATCCTTTTCTCTCGTGGGTTTTATCTATATTTTCCCGTTCTTCTTTTAGAACAAATAAAATTAGGTGGCGATTTCACTATTTTTGAAAATAAAATTGATTTTTGAAAATCGAGTTGTTTCAGTTGGCGACTTCACTGGGGATATTTTCTCAAGCGAGTTAACCCTAGTTTAGTTCTTTGTGTGGTTGTGTGTTTATCGTTTTAATTTATTTTCTTCTTTGTACTTTATCTTATGTTTATGTTTCAGTTATTTATTTTTCTATGCTTTATTTATTATCTTGTTCATATATCCATTGTGTGGGAATTCTTGATGGGATTATTGATACATAGATAAGCCCACTACCCAGGCTTCTAGGTCACCTTTTTAGGAATAGAGGTGTTGCGTAGCCTAGGTCCACCTGACTCCATTGTCTTGTTGGCCCGAAGCGAAGACTCCGGCTTAGAGTTGGTTGTTTTAAGGAGGTTGTTGGCCCGCGATAGCGCAGGACATCAATCTTTGGACAAATGACCTATAACTCTAAGTTTGTTCATGTTGTCCTAACCGAGACCAAGCGCTCAAATTTTGGATTTTGAGCATCCCGTTAAGAGCCGTTTCTTGGGGTATACTTTTCCAAATACTATTACCACGTAGGCCTCTCGAGCGATGATAGTGTTTGTTAAAAGGGGATCTGAGACTCCAAGAAACACTTAGCAGAAAACCTTAAAACCTTCCTGTGGGGAATTTGGGTAGAAAGCTTAGAGCCATCCTATCGTAGGATCCCACCTAAATAAGTTGTTCTGATTACTTGTATCATCCCTGTTTCACGTCTCTGTGAACCTGTTATTGTTATTATGTTGCATTTCATTTGTGTATGTCACATTACATTTCATCACATCTTTCGCATTGATGTCATTACATTTCATTGCATCCATCTGCATATTTCATGCATACGTTGTCAAGCACTCATTTTTCCTGTCTCCATCTTCAATTGGTTGTCTGCTGCCAAACTGATTCCTCAGCACTTTGGATTTGAAGCATGGTTCAGAAAATTATGGAGGAACTTCAACGAGACCAAGAGCTATTAAGAGATGAAATCAACCAGCTGATGGGTCAGAATATCCCATGTCACCTCTTAAAGCTAGTGTTTCAGACAGGACAGCTCATCCTTGTAACTGATTAGTCACTAGGCCATGTTTCTTTCTGTTTGCATTGTCCCTAGTTTATGTTAAATTATTGCTTTCAAATCTTGTTTGTAATTTCAAGTTAATTTTAATGAAATGAGCATTGCACTCTTTTGATTCAAATAATTTTTGTTTGTTGCTTGCTTTTCAAATATATAGTTTCCCTGTTTAATTTCTTTACCGAACTTTTGTTTTTGCAAAGATTGGAGAGAGGATGATAAAAACAAGATACCCATAATTGTGGTTGGTATGCTTTCGAATAAAACTTTCTGATGATGTGAGCATTGTTTCAATTCCCAAACACTGGAGATATAAGGAAGTTAAACCTTTGTCAACCCTTCGAGCCTAGAAGTTGGAGTTTCTTTTCATATGAAAAACCATAATTTTAACACAGGCGGTAATTCTCAGTTTAATTCGGATGTGCATTCAAGACACCTTTCAATAAAGGTTGTATTCAATCAGCTTTCCTTCATACACATCAATAAGTGTCGAAGATGTCCTCCAAGTCTAAAAGTGATGATGATGGTTCCCTGTAATCATGAAAGACAAGCAGTCACTGTCTTTTAAAAATACATCAAAAAGAAAAAAAAGCCGCCAAGTTAAACCTAAAAGGCGACTTAGGCAAAAAATTTGGGGCATCCTGCTGACCGTAATCTTAAATGGAACGGTTCAGGCAAAAGTTAGGGATGACAAAATTCAAAAGAGAGTTGACAAAAGTCCTCAAACAGCAAAATGTTGCAAAAAAGAAGTGACTGCTATCTCAAGAATACATCAACTTCTGAGCCATCATTCCTATCAGTGTATAATCCAAAATCAATTGGAACTAAAATGCACATTCTGAGTTAACTGAGCGTAGGACTGAAGAACATCACGAAGATTGGGTTGGGTACAAATAAATTTTGAGCCTTTATCATTTGTTTCTTAAACCGTGAACCAGACCACGTTACAACCCTCAAAAGACCTAATTGAAGCCAGGTTTCTTTTGAAGGCATACTACAACAAGGTTGCGTAATATGACTCCTAAGGTCTTTTGCAAATCAATTGTCTTGGTATATCCATACCGTTGTTTTTTCTTTCACTTTTAAATTTTTAAACCGCTGTGTTTTAACCAGCAATTCATTTCTTATACAGCGATTACATCATTCCAAAAATGATTTTTGTTTCAAAAATTTTGCATGAACTTTGCATTAAATTTACCATGTTTGAATAAACAATTTTTTTCTTTTAAACAAGTTTTCCTCCTCATCAAGGAAGTTCAAACTATTGAGAAACTTGGTCAGCGATCCTAATCAGGGGCAAGTATTTTTCGGATCCTATTGTGAATCAGTTCAAGATTTGTTGCTCAGTGCAAGTCATTATCAGAATTGTTTTAATCAAAAGATCTTTTTCAAGACTTATACCGGGGCACTCCGTTCCCTCAGTTATTTTCAAGAATTGAAGCCATGATCAGTTTATCTTCAATAATCAGCTAATCCAGGGCAATCCCCAAGCAACTCTCCAGTCCTTCCTCCAAGGACCATCAATTCAATGCAATTCACAAGTGTGTTAGAAGTGTTTCTCAAGACATTCTCTCCAAACAAAGTTGGTAGTGTTCTCCGTGTTGAGGAATCAGAGTTCCCATCTTACCTCCACAAAAGAGTCCATCTCCGTGTCATAAACGTCTGTATTACATACTGCATGCATAGATCATTCATATATCATGCATCACAAAATTCATATATCATGCATAGCAAGAGTGTTTTATCCTCATTTGCATTTTCCCGAGGTCTTGTTACAGCCAATGTCTTACCTTGCAGTCAAAATCCAACTTACTTGGTACCTACCAAAAGGTTTCTCTGATGTAGCTTCAGATTTGTTTAAAATCTGATTGTCTTTTCCAGTTTATTTCTCTGATGTAGCTTGGATCTTTTAAATCGATTGTCTTTTCAGTTTATTTCCTGATGTAGCCGGATCTGTTTAAAATCTGATTGTCTTTTCCAGTTTATTTCCCTGATGTAGCTTCAGATCTGTTTAAAATCTGATTGTCTTTTCCAGTTTATTTCCCTGATGTAGCTTCAGATCTGTTTAAAATCTGATTGTCTTTTCCAGTTTATTTCCCTGATGTAGCTTCAGATCTGTTTAAAATCTGATTGTCTTTTCCAGTTTATTTCTCTGATGTAGCTTCAGATCTGTTTAAAATCTGATTGTCTTTTTCCAGTTTATTTCTTTGATGTAGCTTCAGATCTGTTTAAAATCTGATTGTCTTTTCCAGTTTATTTCTCTGATGTAGCTCCAGATCTGTTTAAAATCTGATTGTCTACCACAAATGTCTAGTTTCAAAGTCTCCTAATAATTACCACAAATTACCATAGAGTCTGTCTCATATCATACATCATTCAAAAAAATATGTCAAAAAAATTGCATTCAACACTTTTCTCATTATATTTTATTCACAGCATACCCATTGCATCTCAGGGCAAAATTTTGGTTTTTTTTTATATTTAACTATCTCCCACTGCGATAATATGAAGCTTGATCATCTTCATATCATCTGGTTGAAGATATTTAATTAGGGGCAACTGTTGCACCCCAAATTTTACCCTGCTATTTTTCTACTCGCATTATATTTAAAATAAAAAAAAACAGTCATTCACTCATTGCATTCACATCATATCGTCATATTTGAATTGACCAAAAGTTAGTTTAAATTGATGTTTGCATCGTTTTTAGTTGTAAAATACCTGTTATGTTACTTCATGCATTTTTACCTCTCTCTCTGTTTATTGCATTGATTTTTAAATTATTTATATGTCGATGATATCGATATTTCGATTTTATAAATAGACTGTTAAAAGCAATTCGATACTGTGCGAAAATTAGCGGAGAAAATATTTCAAGTTTTCATTTTTTACTCACTGCTTTATGAATCTACGTGTCGCGTAGATCATAAAAATGTGCTCTCCCTGATTTTTCGATACAGTTTGAAGACTCGCTTTTAACTGTGAGTATTTTATAACCGGGTATTTGATATTATTATTTTATTTCGATTTTAATTATTTTGATAATTTTTCTTCAATCTTTGATACTCGTAATTTATTTTAATATATTCATTTTATTTATCGAATAAATTTTTGTCCAAATTTTTACCATTTTTGACAAGTTTAGGTGTTCAATATTTTATCTCAAAAAATCAAAAAATACTTTTTGGGCTGGTTATTTTTTAAGTGGTCAATTTTTGTGGCCCATTTAGTCTTGAGGGGCATTTTAGGTATTATTAAAAAATTGTAAAACCTAATTTTTTAGTATATATATTGTGTTACTAAGCTACAGTAGGGGGGAGCCGAATTTGAAAAAGAAAACGGAACATGAGAGAGGCTACAAAAAAAACATAGAAAATTTATTAAAAAAAAATTATAAAAAAATCATCATCCTTCTCCTTCATCAACAAACCGAAGCAGCTCACCTTCACTTTCCTTCCGCCGCTGGTTCTTCCTGGATCTCACTCACAGCCTTCCCTTCCGTTCGTTCACTACTTCCATCATCACTCTCAACCACTCTCCGAAACCCCGCTCTCTTCCGCTCCATACACCACCGCCAAAAACAAAACCCTCTATCATCTCTCTTTCGAAACCCTCTCCACCGTCCCTGTTTCTACTCTTTCTCACCGTTAACCAAACACCTCCGCAGCTTCATACTCCCTGTCTCCATTCCGCCGTACCCCCATCTTGCTGTCTCTCTCTCATTTCTGCCGTTCACTACTTCCATCTAAACTCCCTTCAAACTCGCCTGTCAACAGACCCACCACAACCTTCCATTACTATCTGTAAACTCCGGCCAAACCCACCTTCTCATCTTCTTCCAAAAACTTCTTTCCATTTCTAACCCTCCGCCTTCATCTGCCCAACACTCACACTCCTTCACCGTCGCCGTTCCAAACCCTCATCGGAACCCCAACCGTGTTCCCTTCGCAGCCTCCTTCACCACCAACAGCGTTCTGCTCACGAACTCCACTGTTGTCCCAAATCTCAACTGCGTCTCTCCCTGTTTCCTCCCAGCATCACCTTCAGCCAAGGCCTGTTCCGGTTCAGCAACACAACAGCAACAGCTTCAGCATTTCGGTTCTAAAAAAAGCTCGGCATCTCGGTAATTTCTCGATCACTTTCGGTTTAACCAATTGCCCACTGTCATAAGTTTGTTAAATCTGAGATGCTTGTATAACTGCTTGTGAGTCTGTTTGGATTAAGTCCCTGTTAAATTTCAGTGACGAGTAGATGTTATGAGTTTGAGTTTAACTGAAGTGTCAATATAGCTAGCTGTCCATGAATTTGTAAATATTGATTTGTTGGCGTTATACGTTAGTAGCAGATCCTGGGATAAACTCTGTTTTTTTTCTTAGGTTTGTGATTGTGTCAGTTTTGTTAAGAAGTTGCTATATGTGGTCTTGATTGTGCTATTTCATGTGGTAATTTCTGTTCCATTCAAACTACAACAAAGTTCTGTTAGTTCAAAGATCGCTGCTGCCCGTGGTTCGATTTCTGTTTCGATGATGGCTTAACATTTATATCGCGTTATTCGTGAAAGATATGGCCGAGAAACCATCATGGGCAGCCACATTATTTCGTTTTCTTCTGAATTGGTGATAAGAATCACACTGTAGTTTCGATGAAGGCTAAATGATGATACCGTGTTAACTCGCGTGTAAATCAAACCGAGAAACATAATGGGGCCAGCACCGTGTTATTGCGTTATTCTCATTTTAGTTGAAGTTTATGAAAGTTGTATAGTTTCGATGAAGGCAATTCTATTTCCGCATTCTTGTATGCGTAGAAATTAGCCAAGAAACCGTCGCGGGCAGCTATTTTATTTTAATTCTTTACTGAATTTTGTGACACTTTTGTTTCGATGAAGGTGACGATAATGCCACGTTTATTCGTGTAAAAATCAAACCGAGAAACCATTGAGATATTGTATTTCTTTCATTTTTATTTCGATTGAAGTTTGTGAATAAAGATGTGTTTGTTTAGTTTCGATGATGGTTTGACAATGATACCGCATTTACTCGCGTGTAAATCCAACCGAGAAACTATGGGGCAGCCGTTTTGTTTCTATCGTTGCGTTTCTAATTTGTTTTGAACACTTTTTTAGATGAATCTTTGAGCACTATCAAGTTCATGTAGTGGCTGCCCGATTTTGATTCATACGGTTTAGATGCGTTTAGAACTTCATTCTCCATATTTTTGATTGAGTAATAACATGAATTCTTTGGTTAATTCCTTGGTGAATTGATTACTAATTTGATTTCTTAGTTCTTAATCGTAACATTTATTTGTTCATATGCATCATACAAGTTTGATTTCGGTTTCGTATCTTGTTTACTAACCATCTTCCGATCTATTGCAATTGTATTTCATATACTACTTATGCTACTAACGAGTTTATTATTTGTGTAGACATCCAAGAATTGTCCAAGAATAAATTCTTATATTGTTGCATCTATACACATTCATTTTTATATCTTATTATTTATATTGGTGTTACTTTTTAATATTTAGTAATGTGTATCTAAGATACTTAGTACTTTTATTTTTTTATGTTTAATACTTTAAATTTATTACACATAATGCTTTTAGTATCTTTAGAATTGTAAATATAAACATACATATATATTTATTTCAGATATTTAGTATTATAAATATATACTATATACATATTACATTTATTATTATACTTTATCTATTCATTCATAAATAAGTTCGAATTACATTACCGTAATCTTCTTCGTATACCGGTTTCTTAGAATTAATTCATATAATCTATGCTATATAATAAAATAAAATACAATCATCGATATTTAAATTTCTCCGCATTTAATTCCTGTTTATATTGCTTTAAACATAATTAATTTACCGTTTTCTCTTTAATTTCAATTTATCCCCATTTGAAAAAATGTATCCCAATCCCTTTATTGCGTTGTAATTAATTTACCGCTTTCTATTTTTATTTTACCGTTTAATTCCCATTTATAATTCATGTATCCCTCTCCCAAAAAACAATTCTTGTAATAATTTAGTGCACATTTATTTTATTTAATTTAACAGTCACTTACACAAAACCAAAAAAAATCTTTTTAAACTAATATTTGTAAATCATTTTAAACCCGTAAGTCGACAAAGCTACGAGCGTCGCGATGACCACACATGCACACATGCGCTTGATCCTGGGCCTTCTTACGGTGAGCCTATTTCGATTAATTGTTCCAATTAGTCGTTATAGTGAACTAGCCCACTTTGCTAGTACCGTGTAATTTAATTATTTTATACTTGGGTTGGCCACCTTGTATGGGCTTTGTCGATTTTATTTGTGATTTACAATTATCTCGATCCTATTCTTTCTCCATTCACCAAGCATTTAAAACCCCTTCAATAAAAATCGATCCAGCGTCGAGTTATTTTTCAAAAAATCAATTTTCTACAAAACAAAAAAAACATGGTGCTATGGTATTTAAGTAAATCGTTAGAGGACAACGAGCGATTTAATTAAAATGTAAAGTATTTGGGCCATTAGAGGGTAACCCAATGACTTAAATACTTTATTCCATACATAATAAAAGTGAACTCGAGTCTTCTTCTCAAACCTCGATCCAGCGTCGAGTTATTTTCAATCCATGTTCTAAACAAAAAATAGTGCTATGGTATTTAATTAAATTGTTAGAGGATAGCGACGATTTAATTAAAATGTAAAATATTTGGGCCACTAGAGGGTAACCCAATGACTTAAATACTTTATTCCATACACTTAATAAAAGTGAACTTTGTTTCACCTCACTCTTTTCATAATAAAGATTTTGGATGAGAGATTATCAGTTGACCTCAATCACCAATCTCGAGTATTGAATCGTTAGAGGATATCCCAACGTTTTGGTACTTGTCATCCACAATTTAAAATCAATTCCAACTCACTCAAACTTCTTTTGTGCGCTCCAAGCACCATTTACCTTTAAACCCTTTTCAAGATTAGACATGATTCATTTAAAATTGAGATGTTTCTTCCTCTATTCCCAAGGTTTTCGACTTCTCCACTTGAGTACTAGAGGTGTTCTCAAACCCTCCCTCATGTTGGTGCGTAGTCTTTTATTCTTTATCACACCTTGTGGACGTTAGACGAGTCTTCTCCTTTAAAAATGACGACTTGTCTTTTCATTTAAAATCAATCAACAAACAATTATTTTCTAGAGGAACTACGAGTTTTGACTTTCCCATTGCGAGGGAATATGTAGGCAGCGGTTCGAAACCGTGTCAAACTCAAAATAATAAAACATTTCTTCTCCCTTTCTTTCTCATTTTTAAACTTAGAAGATCGTAAAATTTTCACACTAACACACAACTACACTTTGAACTAAATGGGTACCATCGAGTACGATGGATGTGAGGGGTGCTAATACCTTCCCCTTGCATAACCAACTCCCGAACCTGCATCTCTTAATTTCGTAGACCGTCTTATCCTTTTCTCTCGTGGGTTTTATCTATATTTTCCCGTTCTTCTTTTAGAACAAATAAAATTAGGTGGCGATTTCACTATTTTTGAAAATAAAATTGATTTTTGAAAATCGAGTTGCTTCAATGTGCAAGGCTTTGTTGTGTTTCCTTCCGGCAGGAGTCAAATCAGCATCAGAGAAGCCTAGGCCGTTGTTGGCAGCCAGGCTAGCAATACAAACTTCAAACTGGTCAGTAGTAGTGTCTTGCAGTACGTGAGCATTCTTCAGAAACTTCACTAAGGCCTTAGCATGAGCCTCGAGCCAAGCGAGCAAGCATGGAGATCTTGGACGGAGTTTGTCATAAGCATTCCACCATATTGTAGTCACTCTTCTTGATAATCTTAAAATTTCCTCCATTTCTTGTTTGGAGGTGTCTTGACAACTTCCTTTGGTACTACATGCGGCGGGATGAGTCCTTTGGTTCTTTCCCTCTAGCTTGGGGAATGGATTGAATAAATGGAATCTGTTGGAGTCATGATGTCCTTTGGAGGAGAGATATCGGAGAGAACACTCTTCGGTTCGGGTCACCTTACTTGATCCGATGATATTGTCAATGTCGGGAATGGTAGCTTCATGTAAGATCTTCAATAGTCGGAGGGTCTTGCTTGGCGCCATGATAGTAAACTTGGATCCATAGTCCCGAGGATAGCCTTGTTAGAGGAATACGGAACTGGTCCGGGAGAAGTGATGATGAGAGGTGCCACTCTAGGCACAGGATCAGCAGAGGAAATCCTTATAGTGTTAATATCAGCATAGACTTCTGGGAAATCGTCCCCCCATCCGGTCGCCTTAACATCTTCAATAGGAATCTTGTAGCTCTCAGGAACAGTGTACTTCACCATGTAATCATACTTTCCACTTGGCTTCCCCAAGGTATCCCATGCAGACGGTACAACTTCATTCACATCCTCAATCTTCAGTTTCTTAGACATGTCTTCACACAGACTCTCCACAGGTGGTTTCAGGAACAATATTTCACGGTTATCCATCATGCACTGAACTCGTCTTCTCAACCAAGCACAACCATCAGGTGCAAATGGGCACCAACGACAATTCTCTGGGCATCCTGGGTTGACACCGGCTTGCAGCAAATTCTTCTTAACAATCATCAGGGGAATGGTCAAGTCGTTTATGTTGAAAACGTAAGTATCCTCCCCAACATCATTGGAACTCTTGTCATGGTTAGGCATGGGCGCGTTGATCACATTCGGAGTCTCAACAGGCGGGTCAAACTCAATCTGCTTAGCTTCAATCAAATCTTGAATCTTGTTCTTCAGAGCCCAACAATCATCAGTGCTATGTCCAGGGCTATTGGAATGGTAAGCACACTTAGCATTAGGATTGTATCTCGGAGAGGAAGCGTTGATATTTTGAGGAGGATCCTTCAAAGTAATCAGCTCTACTTTCAACATGTGTTGCAAGGCTTGCGACAATGGCATGTTGATCTTAAAGTCTTGAGCGTTACGGCTCTGCGCGTTGTCTGTTGAGGTTGTCTTGATGCGAGGATTGGAGATCTGGCCCCACAGATTGTAGCGGTCGGTCTTGGCTCGGCTTTTACGACCATACATGTTAGCTTCTTTCTTACCACCAAAGATCTCTTGCGACATTTGATGATGACTCTGAATCTTTCCGCTCTTGATACTAGCTTCAATCGCTCTCTCATCAATATCATTCGGTGAATCCGGTGAAGAGTTTCAATCGGATGATTGAAGAATGGGCTGTCGGTGTTCCATAAACATATCAACCAACTCCCTATTGGACAAGGGTGGTTGAACTACTGCTAGATCTCTCCATTACGAGCATACTCCTTGAACTTCTCATCACGACCCATAGACATGCTTTGTAGTTGCATGCGGTGGGTGTCAATTCAACATTGTACTCATCTTGTCTGTAGAAAGCATCGCTGGTCACTCCAAGTACGGATCGGTCATTCTCTGGTGATAATACCACTCCAATTGAGTTCGGACAAACTCTCTTGAAAATAATGCATCCACAACTTTCATCATCGGTGTGGGGTTGATCTTGAACATAGGACTTCAAATGCGCTTTGGACGGAAATGCCATCATATTTGGCAAAAGTAGGAACTTTGAACTTGGGAGGAATCACCACACGGGAACAAAACTCAGTCATCAAAATTCATCCACGACATTTCGGGTTTTCCATAGCATTCAGACGGTCTTTTGCTTGTACTTGTCATCTTTATCAGTCTGGCTATAGTCGAGCGATCTCTCTTTCTCGGGCTCATGGTCATCTTCATTACCCTTGACACTCCCTCATTCTTGACACTTCCTTCGGAGACCTCTATCTGGCTAACCACTTTAGGACCACCTTTGTAGCGTCTGCCCATGTTGAGAAGACGACCTTCTTCTTCCTGTTGATGAGCTTCTTGGATATTCTTGGCCTTGGACCAAACTAGTGAACATTCTTTGGCCAGCATTACGAGCACGGAGATCTTTGTGATCTGTTCAAGAGCCATTTACGCTAAAATAAATAGCGAAAATGAAAACCGATCTTCAATGTACCTATGATGCAATGCTATGCTATGATATGTGATGTTTATGCAAATGCAATGCAATGTTTTCAAGGACCTTAGAGATTTAAATTTGTTAAACAAGCACGAACAAACATTTATTAGTACTCTTTTTATTCTTTTTTCTTTTTAAGTACAAAAGATAGTTCAAAACAATAAAAGGAAAGCATAAGAATCCTAAAGCTCTAAGTCTCCCATGGGCGCTTCCTCTTGGTGCCGAGGTAGGCGTTGATGCTTCGCTCCTCGTGAAGTAGCTTGGTCAACTCTAACACTTTCTTCTTGCTTGCGTAACACTGAGCTTCAAATGTATCCCTTTCTTCTTTTCGTTGAATCCAGGATCTCTTCAAGTCTTCAAAATCAGTAGGCATGTCGGGATGGAGAACGGTATGGTCGTCACCTATATAGCAGGTTCCATAATTCTTGGTAGAGCAGTGAATGGCATCATGAGGTTTTGAGCTCGAGCTCTCACCCATTTGAGGTAAGGTTCCCAATGAATGGAGTTCTGGTACCCCAAAGTCTTGGTATCAGTCTTCTTTACCATGCCCCAAGTGTGTATGAACCCTCGGTAATGCGGAGATCGTGGTTGTAGTCGAACACAATGTCTTGGAGAAGCATATCATGCGGACCGTCTCTTGAGCAAAACCAAGCGACGTAGAGCTAAAAAGGGTTGTAAGTAATACCTCCCTTATACCAAGTGGTACATTAGGTAATTCTCCACGCTCAATGAATGTGAAGTCCTTTTGAGAGAAAAGATTCCAACGGATATCTGAATGAGAGAGTGACATTAACCTTTGAGACCATCTCAACCTTTGTTCATTCTTCAAAGCGATAGAGGAAGGTGCGAAATAAACCACACGGAAAGTAGCGGTATACAACACATGAGAGTTCCTTGTCTCTTAGTAGTGCAGTGTGGAGCGAATCGGGATGTCTCCAAGTAAAGTAGGCATTGGATTATGGGTGAAACAACTTGATGGCGTTGACATCTATGAATTGATCGAGTTAGGAAATAGAACCAAACCATAGATTAGCAAGGCCACAATGTCTTGAATGCATGAAACTCATAACTTTGAGGAATTCTCGGGCTTTCTTAATTTGGAACTTAGCAAGTAAACCCTTAACTCCGCTTCTTGTTTCCCAATTGGCTTCAATATACGGCGCTTAAGATGTAAAAGTGATGCAATGTCTTCGTACCTAGGAACCTTTTCTAAAAGGTGAATGGCATTTGGTCAAATTGGTATCCCAAGTAGCCTAGAGAACTCTTCCAAGGTAGGAACTAGCGATAATCTGGAAATGTAAAGCAATGGTGTTTCGGATCAAAGAAGCTGGAATAGGACATGCATCATATCTTCTTCAAAAGGAGGTAACCAAGTCAGCAGATAACCATGTCTTTTGATGAGCGAGCATGGTGGAATTTACGAAACCAATTCTTTGGTGAGAAGGTATACCCATGAAGTTGATTCGGATAGTCTTTCTAGAAGCCATAATTCCTACAAAGCAGAGCAAAGATAAATCCTAGGTACTTGAAATAGTTAGAAATGATATGCAATGTGATGATGCCATGATGTCATGTTTAGCACACAAACAATTCACACAATGAGCCTAGGTTTAAGGCTTGCATGAGGTATAGGTGATTACCCACCAAAAGTTTGAGTTGGTTCATCTGTCCTATAATAATGTAGGGTTCTAGGAATCTCATATCATTGATCTTTCTCGTGGCGCTTATTTCAATACGACTACCAAGTGGTCGACGAAAATATCCCAAAGTCGATCTTAATGGCGTAGCATCAGTATCGCCGACCTTAGTCTGCACCCGGCCATCTCACTACCTTCTAATGGCCAAGATGGGTCAATTAAGGTTCTAAAAGTTTAGTTAATGCTTGATGACACCAGAAGCCAAATACTATCCTCAACTTGGAAATGAAGAGTATCGGGACATCAAAGTGTCACACTAACGTAGCCATCATGTTGACCGTTTCGATATCGTCTAGCAGTCGCGATGATTTATTGCTACTTGTTAGTGTTTTAAGTTAACATCAATTTTGGTAAAACTAGGCTTTAGAAATGTCTTGATAGATGTCATGACATTCGGAGATTGAAGATAAATCCTCTTGGACAAGGATGGTAAAAGTACAGCTCAGGAAGCTAAAGGCGTGCTTGAAATTTGACGTCGATGTCATAACGGATGTTATGACATTCGATGTGACATACTGCAGAATCAGTTTTCTGAGATTTTTCGGGAAGTTTATTGAGCATTTATTTATGTTTTACATTATTAGAAAGCATGCTCACGTGGCTGCTAGGTTAATCTTAATTAAACCTAAATTGGTTGTTGAACAAACCATGTTTTTAGGAGAAAATTAAGTGAACCTAGCTATCTTTATGGAACCAAAGCGAAGATTCGGGCGCTTCTATATAAAAATTCAACCCCTCTCTGACCACGCCTCTGGATTCCATTGAAGGCTTATGTTTGTGTCTTTATTAGGTTTTGTAACAGTTGGTATTGTGTAATTCTAGTTTCTCTTGTGAGCCAAGCAACTATCAATTGATAAGTGCATTGGACTAGGATTTCTTGTAAGGGTAGTTTATCACTCAAAGCTTTAAAGCACAGTGTTTGTCTCTTGATTAAAGCTTTGAAGCAAGATCAAGATATTTTATTGAAGTGTGTCTTCACAATTCAATTAGTCAATAGGTTGATATCAACTGCGGTGATTGAGGGGAGTGGTAGGAACTCATATCTAAGTAGGACTTAGGTAAAGGGTCATTGGGTAGTGATTAAGTGAGAAGGCATCAGTGGTGTGTTGGTTGTAGGGTCTTGATTGATCTGCTAATATTGAACTTTCTCCACGGCTTGTAGCCCCGGATGTAGGTTTGTTGAACAGTGGGTGAACAACTTATTGTGTTATTCTTGTATTCTTGTGTGAATTGCTAACACGATTGTCGGATCTTGTGTCATAACATTCTGTGACATCAATATCTGCTGCCGGAATTTCAATTGGCATCGAGGCGGGCACCACCTTGTTATTTACAGGTGAGATCTAGGGATAATAGTTTACGGCGTAATGGATAAGAAGGAGGATTTGGAGGAAGACCACCTATGCGGATGGGTCTAATTATGATTCTTGGAAGCCTCGTATGGTTGCCTTCTTAAGGTCGGTGGACATTAAAGCTTGGAGAGCTGGCGATAAAGGATGGAAACATCCACCAAGCTTGAGAAAGATGGCACTCTTGTCTTGAAACACGAGGAGGAATGGAGTAAAGAGGAAGAAGAGCTAGCTCTTGGGAACTCTAAAGCATTGAATGCTACTGTTCAATGGTATTGACGAGAATATCTTGACTGGTTCATCAATGTGAGCTGGCCAAGGATGTTTGGGACACTCGAGAACTACTCATGAGGAACATCCAAGGTGAAGATGTCAAGACTTGGATGCTCACTACCAAATTTGAGAATTTGAAGATGAAGGAAGATGAGAATATTCATGAATTTCACATGAATATTTTGAAATTACCAATGCCTCGGGAGCACTTGGTGAAAAGATGTCGAAGAGAAGCTGGTGAGAAAGATTCTCGGATCCTTGCCTAAGAGATTTGCAATGAAAGTCACTGCAATAGAAGAGGCTCAAGACATCACACCTTGAAGGTTGAAGAACTTATTGGATCCCTTATGACTTTTGAGATGGGAATCGGTGAAGCTGTTGACAAGAAAAATAAGAGCATAGCACTTGTATCCAACGAAGAAGGATGCAAGGTGGAAGATGAAGAGAAGATATCGAAGCTATTGCCATGCTTGGAAGGCAGTTCAACAAAGCGATCGGGAGGATTGATCCAAAGTCAAGGTCAAATGTCGAGGACATTCCATCGACATAGCGGATCTTATGACTCCATGAGAAGATCAAGTCAAAGGAAAAAGGAAGTCAAGGCGATAAAGTCAATGTCATGAATGTGAAGGATTTGGACATATTAAAGTGAATGTCACCTTTCTAAAGAAACAAAGAAGGAATGGCTCTCACAGTCGATGGTGATTCAGGAAGTGAATTTGAGGAAGAATGTGCCAAACTTGTCACTACTCTCTCTGGATTGTACAACTCTGATATGGATTCTAGTGATGAGGAAGTGACATTTAAAGAGCTTGCTGAAAACTACAGGAAGCTGTGTATAAAAAATGGTGAAGCATGTCGGCAAAGTGAGGAGTAGAAAAAGCTGATTGAGAAGTTGGAGGCGAGAATGTGAAGTTGAAGGGTGAGAAAGGAAAACAACCACTATAAATCACCTCAATAGTGATATTGTTATCTGAATTCAAACTTGATCGGATGTCTAAGTCTGTCAAAATGTTGACATCAGTTGATAAGTTGGAAGAAATTCTTGACTTAGACGAATGGGAAATAAGCATGGTCTAGGATATGTGGTGAAAAGCAACTGTTGGTGACATTAAGAAGAAGAGACATAGGAAAACAATGTCAAGCGGTGTCACAACCCAAAGCAGAAGTAATACGGCTCGGGGCTATGTATGCAAAGATTTGCAAATAACCGGAATGGAACAAACACAGGAAGTCAATGACAAAGAAGATGTCATACCACAAGCCAATGAGCAGTGCCACGGGTATATGAAGACTAAGTTTGTCTATAACAAAGGAAGAACAGACCTAATGAACCAATGTCAAAGCGAGATGTCACAACATTGGATTCAACATCAAAATCATAGAAACACGATCCAAAGTTTCAAAGATGGAGATGTTATTATTGTGGAAGGTTTGGTCACATAAAGTCCACTGCTATAGGCTACATGGGTATCTAATCAAGTTCCTTATGTGAAACCCAAGTCCAACAAGGCATCACACTCACCGGTGGAAGAAGAAAGACTACGACTCGATGCACAGTCTTCTCTTAGAGTACCTTCAAGGAGGATTGGTACTTTGAGTGGGTGTTCAAGCATATATTTGAGCAATCTTCTCAATGATTTTAAGCCTCATTCTACCAGCCTTGTTACCTTTGGGGATGGAGCTAAAGAAGAAATCAAAGGTGTTGGAAACTCAAAGCTGATGCGGGTTCCAAACACAGATAGATCTTCTTTGGTAAAAGGTTTGTTGCAAATCTCATTAGCATAAGTCGGCTATGTGATATGGGATTCATAGTTAACTACTAACCTGAATGTCTTGTGATTAATGATGAACAAGCGGTGATTATGAGTCGGATCAAAGGACAAGCTGCTACTTGTGAATCGAGAACCCGCTCGCCATCTATGTGCTCAGACAAAGATGAAGAGAAAGTAAAGTTGGGGCAAAAAGCGATCAGCCACACCTCGGAGGAATGAGAAGGATCGGTTCCATAGAAGTCGGAAGATTACCAGAGTCCACATGGGAAAAGAAAATCATGTGGTAATTGTAAGGTGGACGAAATCAGAATGTTTCACTCAATGTCGGACATTTGATCACTCTGATCTTGAAGCAAAGTACTAGGTTACGGAATGAGAGGTTGACCAAGTGTCTTCTTGTCAAATATTACGGATAAAATTCTTGGATGATATCCTCGTTGGCGAAGAGGAAATATCATGGTGACTTTCATCTATGGTAATAACTTAGTATGAAGAAGTCTCGAGACACAATGAAGAATGGCGACCACACTAGGACTATTACCCTTCCACATTTGAAGGTGTCCAAAGAACAAGTGGAAAAGGTGTTGATCAAAGCTTATGGAAAAGTTTACATTGGATGTGTCCCCGAGAAGTAATGTCATTCCTTGGATCGAAGCAAAACCATGTGGTCCTATACAATGTTGGTGAACTCTCAACGGTGATAGCAATTGTTCTAGGGTGGGTGGATGAAGCGGAACAGATTGAGTATAATGTAAATGCAGGATGTCATGACTTTGTCTTGTGACATTGTTACAAAAGTTCTTGAGGTTAGTCGACTTAAGACTTTAAGGGACAAATTGGGATTGTGTCAATATAAGGAGTTGTAGCAATTAAGCGTGCTTACAACAAGGGATAAAATGGACTTGTTTCTTCAATTACTCATAAGTGGGTTATTTAAGTATTTTCATCCTCATTTTAAAAGTCCAAGAATAGGAAGAGACTCCCACATATAAAGTTTCTCCTAAAGTAGTATCACTCTTTCTTCATCTAAAAGAAACTAAAATCCCTTGCCATTTTCACTCGGTCTCTCAACAACCAACATGAAAAATGTCTTCATCCTCGTCATCATCCCAAGGCAGGCTCTCCATCTCCCTCCATGGGTGAAGTCGGGAAAATGTTGAATCCATGCAGTGAAGCCTTTGAAGGTTACTCCATTCTGTGATAGCTCTTGATCGGAAAAAGTTAAGAAATTGCGCACAAATGCAAGAAGATCCAAGCATCCCCTGCGGTAAGACCTCATTCCATCATCTTACATTCCCCGGAAAGAGTGAACCCGGAGGAGTCTAGGTCTGCATGTAGCAATAGCTAGGATAGTGATGAGTATCCTAAATGAGAATCAATCATTCACAGGATTTCGGTTCCTCTAAATGAAAGTCTGCTAGCCCCAGCTTAGTAGTTGATCCGGATGTCACAGAGAATGTCAAGACATCGGTGATCATGATTCTCACGATAAGAATCTTGTTGATCCTACATTAAAGATTACGAAGTGAGTATTGCGATGCTTGTAATGAAACCCCCTGCTAATGAAGATGTGATTTACGATGATGTTCTTGAGGAATCTTGACTAAGAGTATTTACGATCTTGACTATATCTCGATAGTATCCTAGAAGAGACTCGGAGAAACGGTTTGTGATAATCTTGAAAAGTCTCTGTTCAAGATTAGAGAGATGGATAAAATCCACATCATAGACACGGATGAAGTATTCTCGGACAATGACCTCATTGCCAATGTTAATCCAAGCATTGCAAAGAGGATGATGAGAAAGAAAGGAAAGCAGTGCCTCACGAGCCTGTTAAAGTAAAGGTTGATGTAAATGTTTCTAAAGTGAGAAGCAGACCAGGTGAACCCTCTACAAAGAAATGTAGAGCAAAAGCGTGGTGGTGGCTCCGGACCCAGAGGACTCAATTGTAAAGAAAAGAAAAATGCAGATCTTGATCGGATCAAGATTGAGTTTGATGTTGAAATGAATATCATGACATCCATCCAAGGAAGAAGGCAACTCTTGGGAAGCCCATGGTGCTGAAGTGGCCATTGACAACATCTCGTTCCATCATCACGAGAATCTTTGAGAGATGGAAGTATGTTTGCACGAAGAGGATTGCTTTGGAGAGGGAGTTGAATAAGAGTGCTATGGAGTGTAAAGTTGTAAATCGATTAAGGAGGCGGGGCGGATGAAAGCAGTGGAGAAACTCTCAAGCTGTTATGAAACTTTGGTAAGAGTTTATTGTCAATCTCGAATGGGTGTGGAGATAGGAATTCGATGATAACAGGTTGTTTATGTGGGGAGAAAAATCAAGTTTTCTTCAAATGTGATCAATAGATTCCTAGGTAGAACTGCTAACACTCAGCCAGAGCTGGAAGAAACTGATAACAAGATTTGTCAAACCATCATTGCCAAACAAGTCGAACAATGGCCTCAAAGGGAAAACTCTCGGACAAATTAAGTGTCAAATTTGCCATCTTGCATAAGATTGGTGCTTATTTGGGTCCAACCAATCACAAATCCACTATTTCTAATGGATTGGGAAGATTCATTTATGCAGTAGGAACTCAAGCTTCCTTTGACTATGGATCCTACATATTTGATCAGACACTCAAGCATGCTAACAACTATGCTATCAAAGGACCAATAGCCTTTCCCTCTCTGCTGTGTGGAATTATAATTGATCGACATCGGACATTCTTGGTGAGATTGATGCAAGAGGCCCTGCTCTTGGCTTCCACTACTGTTCCAAGGAAGCATGTCGAGACATTGTCATGACATCTGCTGAGACATCAGTTGTCAAAGAAAATTCTCAGAAGGCCAATGTCATTGATGTGCTAAAAGAAACTTGCAAGGAGCTTGAAGCAAGAAAGCAAAGTCTGGAAGAGCTTATCTTACGACCATAGATTAGCAAGGCCACAATGTCTTCGAATGCATGGAAACTCATAACTTTGAGGAATTCTCGGGCTTTCTTAATTAGGAACTTAGCAAGTAAACCCTTAACTCCGCTTCTTGTTTCCCAATTGGCTTCAATGTCTGAGCGCTTAAGATGTAAGGCTGATGCAATGTCTTCGTACCTAGGAACCTTTTCTAAGGGTGAATGGCATTTGGTCAAATTGGTATCCCAGTAGCCTAGAGAACTCTTCAAGGTAGGAACTAACGATAATCGGAAATGTAAAGCAATGGTGTTTCGGATCAAAAGCTGGAATAGGACATGCATCATATCTTCTTCAAAAGGAGGTAACCAAGTCAGCGAGATAACCATGTCTTTTGATGGCCCGGCATGGTGGGAATTTACGAAACCAATTCTTTGGTAGAAGGTATACCCGTGAAGTTGATTCGGATAGTCTTTCTAGAAGCCATAATTCCTACAAAATAGAGCAAAGATAAATCCTAGGTACTTGAAATAGTTAGAAATGATATGCAATGTGATGATGCCATGATGTCATGTTTAGCACACACAAACAATTCACACAATGAGCCTAGGTTTAAGGCTTGCATGAGGTATAGGTGATTACCCACCAAAAGTTTGAGTTGGTTCATCACATTCTATAATAATAAGGGTTCTAGGAATCTCATATCATTGATCTTTCTCGTAGGCGCTTATTTCAATACGACTACCAAGTGGTCGTGAAAATATCCCAAAGTCGATCTTAATGTAGCATCGGTATCGGCCGACCTTAGTGCCTGGCCGGCCATCTCCTACCTTCAATGGCCAAGATGGGTCAATTAAGGTTCTAAAAGTTTAGTTAATGCTTGATGACACCACCGAGCCAAATACTATCGTCAACTTGGAAATGAAGAGTATCGGGACATCAAGTGTCACTAACGTAGCCATCATGTTGACCGTTTCGATATCGTCTAGCAGTCGCGATGATTTATTGCTACTTGTTAATGTTTTAAGTTGGCATCAATTTTGGTAAAACTAGGCTTTAGAAATGTCTTGATAGATGTCATGACATTCGAGAGATTGACGATAAATCCTCTTGGACAAGGATGGTAAAAGTCGACTCCTGTTGGGAAGCTAAAGGCGTGCTTGAAATTCTGAGAAAGCATGCGATGTCATGCGGATGTTATGACATTCGATGTGACATTCATTCGGCGAATCGGTTTTCACGAGATTTTTAGGAAGTTTGTTGAGCATTTATTTATGTTTTTGTTGTTAGAAAGCATGCTCACGTGGCTGCTAGGTTAATCTTAATTAAACCTAAATTGGTTGTTGAACAAACCGGGTTTTAGGAGAAAATTAAGTGAACCCTAGCTATCTTTATGGAAGCCCGAAGATTAAGGGGCTTCTATATAAAAATTCAACCCTACTCTGACCACGCCTCTGGATTCCATTGAAGACATTGAAGGCTTATGTTTGTGTCTTTATTAGGTTTTGTAACAGTTGGTATTGTGTAATTCTAGTTTCTCTTGTGAGCCAAGCAACTATCAATTGATAAGTGCATTGGACTAGGATTTCTTTGTAAGGGTGATTTATCACTCAAAGCTTTAAAGCACAGTGTTTGTCTCTTGATTAAAGCTTTGAAGCAAGATCAAGATATTTTATTGAAGTGTGTCTTCACAATTCAATTAGTCAATAGGTTGATATCACTGCGGTGATTGAAGGGGAGTGGTGGGAACTCATATCTAAGTAGGACTTAGGTAAAGGGTCATTGGGTAGTGATTAAGTGAGAAGGCATCAGCTGGTGTGTTGGTGTAGGGTCTTCAATTGATCTGCTAATAGTGAACTTTTCCACGGCTTGGTAGCCCCGGATGTAGGTTTGTTGAACAAGGCTGGGTGAACAAATTGTGTTATTCTTGCTGTATTTCTTGTGTGTGCTAACACGATTGTCGAATCTTGTGTCATAACATTCTGTGACATCAAGTATCTGCTGCCGGAATTTCACTACTTACCTAAAGGAAACCGGATCCGGTGTAGGATCCCACAAATATAATACCCAAGCAACCCTTAAAGATAAAGCAAGCAAGTCAAGCAAACAGTAAGATGATCTAAAAATCTTAAGGCATTCTCTCTTTAGGGTGTCTCCCGTGAGTCGGATTACATCTGGTGAACCGACTTTGTAGGTTTTTATCACAAATGTGCGGATAGCAGAGTCGCCACCGACTTTTCTTTTATCAATTAAGGGAAGGTAAAAGTACAGAAAAAGACCTTCGTTAGATTACGAGTAAGGAGAAGGTTATGAAAGGGAAGGTATTAGCATCCCTTTCCATCCGTGATTATCTACGGCTCTTAGTTGCTCTTAGATCACTTTAAAATGTTTTCGTGTGTTTGAAAAAATGTTTTGAAAAGGCATTTCGCTTTGACTTTGTAATGATTCATGTAGGAATGTATACAAAGTGTTCGGAAATGTTTCGTTTTTGAAAAGAGTTTGAACTTTGACAAAAGTGTGAGGTGTGAAAAGTATTTGATTGAGCAAGCAACTAAAAGTCTTATTACCTACTCAGAATTGGTCGTTTTCATGTTGTTTTACGTTCCTTTAGAATAACGCTATCCATACCATTAGTTGGTAGGTAACTCTATTTGATGGATGTGAGCGGGACATTCGAAGGGACATCGTATGGTCATAGAAAGCAACTTGTAGGAAGTATTCTAGCACATTCGAAGGGACTATCATCATTTTTCATAGGCGACAATCGAGGGTCAAGATCATGTATTCGGAGGCGACATCGTGGGTCTTATGATATTTGTATCGAAGGGACTATGATGATTTGTTTGTAGGCAACGGTGCTAGAATACCTCTACGTTCGAGGGACATGACCATTTGTATTCGTAAAGGCAACGAGAGAGAATTACCCTAAGGGGTGCATGTGTGAAAAGAGTGTGTTGATTTCAGGTATTTTTATCTTGAAAATTAGAGTGAGCTATGTCTGATTTTATCTTTCCATACACGCCTAGTTACTAACAGTTTATAGGGTGCGGAAAGTAAATTGCGGAAAGTAAAAAATGCGGAAAGATAAATCCTACGCTATTACATGGCTTTGGGGCAGATACATAATTGAAAAAGTGCGGAAAATAAAAAGTCCTAATTAAACTATTACATCCCATAGGAAGTTACATAATATGAAAAGAAAAGCGATAAAAATTGTCCGAAACGTTACAACCTGTGAACAGATGAAAAATCGGGAAATACGAAGAAATTGAATAAGAGGAAAATGTTAGTAAAAATAATAATTTTTGAATGAGAAAAAGTTTTCATGCTAGAAATAACATTAGTATGCTAAAATAATTTTTTTTAGGGATTTTTTGGAGTTAATTTAATGATTAAAAATCAATTAAAAGTGATTTAAATGATAAAATAGAAATTAAATTAAATATGCATGCAAAAATAATAATTTTAATTTTAAGAATTAAATAAGTATTTTTATGATGAGTATGCAAAAAATAAATATTTTTGGTATTTTTTAAATGCATGATCAAAATTATGAAAGATAAATTAAATTGAATGAAAATATTAAAAGAAAATAGAAAATATGAAAATAGTTAAGTTTTGTAAAAAGGAAAAAGAGAACCGGTCCTGGTGTGGTTCGAACTCATGACCTCTTGGGAATCTTCTCAAACAAAGCCTTAACCAACTGCGCCATGATGTACTTGGTGTTTGGAAAACCAAAATCAAATCAATATGAATGATTACGTGTCACGGGAATGTTTGAAAGCAGTCGACGCGCGTGGACCCGATTTAAATACATGAGCGAATCGAGCGAGTTGCCACGCGCTTCTGGTCAACCACGTCAGCGGCGGGCCCTAACCCGGTCGTCTTCTCCGGCGAAGTTTCAAACACGCAAAAACGTGAAATAAATGGACAAAGTACCTAGCCCCTAAATCGAAATTGCGAGTTCAATGGTGATGTTAGTTTCGATTGAAGCGCCTCTAGCTACGGTTCGAGCTCAGCAGTTCAAGAACCTAAACATGGCATCACACGATTTTGCGTTCAAGCTTTCTAACAATTGCCGGATCATGTATAATGAACCTCATGAACACATTAAAACCATTAGAATCGATTAAAACACGCAAGATAAATAAAATGCAAATTCAAGAAAATTTTGAATATGTATGAACATGTATGCATCGATTCAGTTATTTTGATCATTGATAATGATGTCTTACTCAAACTTACCTCGGGAACACGTTTGGATGGGTGAGAGAGGCTGAAAGTGGCTGGAAATCAAAATTCGAATTTTGACAATTTGAGAAATTTTTTGACAAAATAAGGGTTATGCTTTGAGCTAGGGTTTCGTGCCGTTTCTGATGCAGCTTGCTTGGTATTTATAGAGTGATTTGGGATGGCAAAGAGAGTGAAAAAAGATTGCATCTTGAATGTGCATTTATTTCTTTTCAAATAAAATCAAATTTTGGAAAAAATTTGATTTTCTCTTCAATGTGAGAGCTAGCACGAATTTGGCATGTTCCATGGGCTATCTTGGACCTCAAGTTTGATAGAAATTCACTCCTTTTAAAAAAATATCTTATTTTCATATTTTATATAATTTAATTTTGAATTAAATGGTTTTAAATTCAAAAATAAATCAATAATATAGAAATTTGTCATGGCCAAGCATCAATAGGTCAAAAATAATATTATGATCAAGTTTGAATCATAAAATTATAGGCCCATTTGGAAAAAATTGCATTTTGACAAATATCTCCTTTTGTGCAATTGTCCAAAAATGTCCAACTTGTGAATGGTGTATTTTGCTCAATTTTCCACATTTTTGAGTGTTCTTGGACTTTTTGGAAATCTCTAAGAGTCCTCTAACCAACCTCTTTGGTTTCATCTCAATTGGAGTTTCCATGCTTAATAAATCTTCAAAACAAAAAGTTGACTTTTTGTTGACTTTGAAAAGGACCTGTAATGTTTTGATCCATACTTTCCAAATGAAGCATTTTTTTGAACATTCTTGTGAGACATGAAGTTGTAGAGAATTGAATTTTCTTCATAAAAATAGGTGTTGAAAAATATTTTGAGAAAGTATGAAGAAGTTATGCTCAGTCAAAGTTTGGTTGACTTTTCACTAAGAAACCCTAATTTGGAAAGTTTGACTTTTGAGCAAATCTTGAGTTTTCTTGATGAATCATGATCAACCCTTGATAAAATGATGAATGTAACTTCAAAATGAGGATGTTGACCAAAAATCATGAAGTTTGGTGTATGTTGACCACAGTTGACTTTTGTCCAATATAGCGATTTTCAACCATCGAGCAATTGTAGAAACTTGACTTGTAAGGCTTGAAACTTGACATGGAGAGTCTTTGAAGCATATGGGAGGCATGATGACCATTGGAGGTGTTTAAGTCCATCTTGATCTGAGAATTGCCAAACCCTAGTTTGGGTTGATTATCTAGGAGAGGGTTTGTCTGATCAACCCTTGAGGAATCCTTGAGTATGGATGTATGCAGTGTCTTGAGAAGTAGGAGGGAAAATTTTGGGGTATGACACCTGCACTATTTAAAAACCTTTTTAGAAAGGACGTGCTTCACCCGCACCGTTCCTATACTTTTTACGAAAGGATGTACTTCCATTGTTTAAAACCTTTTAGAAAGGGCGTGCTTCACCCGCACCGTTCATAAAAAACACAAAACCCACCCAAACATGTGAGCCGAACTACGACGCCCTGACTTTCCCATTGCACGAAGGAATACGTAGGAATCTTTTAAGGGGGCTCAATCGAGCAAAACTTTGTAAATACTTCCTTCTTTTCCCCGTGTTTTCTTTATATTCTTTTCTTTCACATGCATTCTCTTTTAGCATACAGATATTGCGATTAAGCAGTAAATAGATATAAACACACCCATTAGATAGAAAATTGAAGTAGATATCGTAGAGTACTACGGGCGCGTAGGGTGCTAATACCTTCCCCTCGCGTAATAGACTCCCTTACCCTATCTCTCGGTCGCAAGATCGTGTCTTATCCCTTTCAGGTTTTCTCGATATGTTTACCTTTCTCCTTTTGCGAGATAAAAAACGTTCGATGGTGACTTCATTGATATAGTTATCGGATGATGTTCAGCAAGTTGTTTTAATACAAGGTTCTTAAAAATCAAGTGTTGAAGCTTCTGAAGAGGAAGATCTGAAGATTCAGAAGCCTTGAATTTTTTATCAACCAACAGTTAGATTCTCCACTTTTACATTATGCTCGTGAAGCCGCTGAAGTGCAAAAGGAAAGAAGATAACGTTAACGTGGTACAACAGTATATGGTAAAAACAAATCTCATGAAGGACGGACATTGCGTACGATCTTGTCACCCACATTCTTTCAAGCCTCCACAAATCTCATATTCCAAATGTACCCTCCAACGGTTACATCATGCATGGAACTATATAAGAGCTTGAAGACTTGAAAAAATAGCTGCTAATTTACGAGGAAACTCTCCGCGCATAAACTCTTTATTCTTTGTAAAAAGATGTAAATTCATACAAGTCATTTTGTACTAAAAATATGTTTACATAATCAGCTTGTGTAGAAGCATATTTACTTGTAAACAAACTTGTTATCAATCTGTTGTTTGATTGTTCCTTGAATGACCAGTTGGGCCAGCTTCTCAAGAAGTCTAGGACAGTTAGTCTCTGAGGTTGTTAGTCACACAAAGTTGGTTTGTGTAGGTGTTAGTCACTGGCGGTTGCCCATGCAAGTTGTTAGTTCTATTGATTGGCAGAAATTTTGGTAAAACATTCTTCTTAGAAAATGCCATGAAAAATACTGAAGTAGCAGATGTCACAACAGATGTCCTAACATCTGAAACTGACATAATTGGTTTAACTTCAGAATTTTTAGGAAGCAGTTTGTTTGTTATTTGTATGCTTCGATTAAGGAAGCTTGAGAACATCTTCAGCAATATACTTGGAGATTTTATCTCTTGCTTTCATGGAGAAAAGATAGGAAGAGCTGAAGAATTGTGAGTAACAGCAACTAACAACCCTAGTTGCTGTTACTCTATTTGAAGGCTACAAACCTTATTTTGCAGTTGGCCATTCTAGATTTCAAAACCTATATTTTTATTGTTGGTTGTTTATTGTTTTGGTTATTCATTGTTCATTGTGAGCCTCTCTTGTATTTATACATGAGTAGGACGTTTGTTGAGTTGTAACTTGTCAATCACCATAAGCTTTGAAGCAAGTGTGATTGTGTGTCTTTGAAGAGTGTCTTCAATTTCATTATTGTTAAGTGTCTTCGCGTGTGACTTAGGGAGTGAGCTGAGGTTCTCATATCTAAGTGAGGTATCTTAGGTAGAAGGGTCATTGGGTAGGGTAATAGTGAGGAGTGTAAACAGGGATGTTTAGCTCTGAATTAATACTGCTGATAATGAACTTTATCCCTGGCTTGGAAGCCTCACTATAATAAAAGTTCTAGAATTACTTCACATGGACTTAATGGGACCAATGCAGGTAGAAAGTCATGGTGGGAAGAAATATGCATATGTGGTGGTGGATGATTACTCGGATATACTTGGGTGAATTTCATCGAGGATAAAACATAAGTCTTTGATGTCTTCAAAGACCTCTTGAAGGATTCAAAGAGAAAAGCGACTATGTGATCCAATCAGTGACCATGGAAAAGAATTTGAAAACAACAAATTTGTTGAGTTTTGTTCTTCGAAGGAATCGATCATGAATTCTCACCCCCCATTACTCCTCAACAAAATAGGATTGTAGAGCGCAAAAATAGAACACTACAAGAATCCGCTAGAGCAATGATTCATGCTAAAAAATTACCCTACTACTTTTGGGCTGAGGCCATGAACACTGCATGCTACATTCATAACAGGGTAGCTCTAAGAAAGGGTACATCAACTACCATTATGAAATGTGTAAAGGAAGATAACCTACTGTCAAATACTTCCACATCTTTGGAAGTAAATGATATATATTAGCTGATCGAGAACAAAGGAGAAAGATGGACCCCAAGAGTGATGAAGGAATATTCCTTGGATACTCCATAAATAGAAGATCATATAGAGTCTTCAACAACAGAAAAAAAGTCATGATGGAATCCATAAATGTCGTTGTTGATGATAAAGGATGGAATGAGGGAGCTGATGTCTTAGACAATGTCGAAACATCCCTAGAAGACACTTCAACTAATGCCACAAATGAGCATGATTATCCTCCTCAAAATAATGGAGAACCTCTAGATGATCAAGTAACCAAAGGACCCTCTATCATGATTCAAAAAGACCATCCCAAAGAGCTCATCATAGGAAATCCAAAAGAAGGAGTCACCACTAAATCAAGAGAAGTTATCACTAACTCATGTTTTGTCTCAAAAATTGAGCCTAAGAATATCAATGAATCCCTTAAAGATGAATTCTAGATCAATCCCATGCAAGAAGAACTAGAACAATTCAAGAGGAATGAAGTCTAGGATCTAGTCCGAAGACGAGAAGGAATCAATGTTATTGGCACCAATTGGGTTTACAAGAATAAGTCGATGAAGAAGGACTAATTCTAGAAACAAAGCAAGTGGTTGTAAGGATACACTAAAATAGAAGGAATAGACTTTGATGAAACCTTTGCCCTAGTAGCTCTTCTTGAGTCAATCAGACTACTACTAAGAGTTTCTTGCATCCTGAAGTTCAAACTGTTTCAAATGGATGTGAAGAGTGCCTTCCTAAATGGCTACTTAAATGAGGAAGTATATATGGAACAACCTAAAGTTTGTTGATCCCATAACTCCCAACAATGTATACAGATTGAGAAAGCTTTATATGGATTAAAAAGCTCCACGAGCTTGGTATGAAAGGTAGCGAGTTTCTAGTTGAAAATGGATACATGAAGGGTGGCATAGACAAAACCACTGTTTGTCAAAGACGAAGAAGGATGTCTCATGATTGCTCAAATCTATGTTGATGACATTGTTTTTGGTGGGATGTCTAATGAGATGGTTCAAAATTTTGTCAAACAAATTCAATTGGAATTTGAAATGAGTCTTGTTGGGGAATATACTTACTTCCTTGGTCTACAAGTTAAACAAATGGAAGACTCCATATATTCATATCCATATTTATTGATATTGTCAAGAAATTCGGTGTGGAGAATGCAAGTCACTAAAGAACACCTGCTCCTACTCATTTGAAGCTATCTAAAGATGAAATAGGTGTAAGTGTTGATCAAAGTCTCTATCGAAGTATGATAGGCAACCAACTATACCTCACAGCTAGCAGGCCATTCATTGTCTTTGTTGTTGGAGTCTGTTCCAAATATCAAGCTGAACCCAAAGTAAGCCATATCAATTAAGTAAAGAGAATACTAAAATATGTCAATTGAACATATGACTATGGCATGTTGTACTCCCATGGATCAAGTTGCGTTCTAAGTGGATATTATGATGTTGATTGGGCAGGAAGTGATGATGACAAAAAAAGTACATTTGGAGGATTCTTCTTATTGGTGTTAGCTGGTAATTTCGATGAAACTACTTTGTTGAAGAAATGGGCTTAATGTTAGGTTGATGTTCATTCGAATAAGGTTCAAATATGAATGATTTGGCTGATCAGCAAGGAGTTTTGAATAAAGAGCAGTTGGTTGAAGAGTAAGAATTTTTACTTTGCAAGTGTTTTAATTTTGAATGAAGATTAGCTAAATAAGAACTTGAAGTTCATTTAAGGATTTTGAATATCTGTTTTATTATAAAGATTGAATTAAAAGAAAGCAGTGCAATGAAGAGGTTTCTAAATTCAAAGCGAAAGATTTGAATTCTGAGTCCGTTCAAGATTCGAAATTCAAATAAAAGGCTCCATTTTTAAAAGATGCGTGGAAGCCACTAATTGTACGAGGCATGCAAGCTTCGAACGTGGCATAATTCTAGAGTAGGACCGTTAGGGTCGAAATAGTATAAATAGACGTTCTAGTGTTAGAATTTGGGGTGTTCATTTTGTACTAAAAACTCTTATATACTCAAACTACCAATTGATTAAGGAAAACAAGTGGCGGATACCACGTACGTATAGAACACCATTGTTATACTTTTTGTAGTTTAAATTAAGTCTTTTAAGTCTTTCATTTTCCTTTACTTTTCAATCAAGTATTTACTTTTCTAGAAACCTTTACTTTCTTGTCAAAGTCTTTTATATTTTATCCATTTTACTTACAAAGTCTTGTGTTTAAATTTCAAAGTCTTTTCTTAAATCGAAGTCAATTACTAATTTAAGCATTATTTCGTTAGTACGTTTTGTTACATAAGAAATTGCTTTCAAACGAATTCATAGAATTTACTTTAAGATTCTTGTATTATACTTTGAAGATACAAATCCATAGATAACAAGTGAAATATGAACACGAAATTTAATTCAGACATAACAAATTATGACACATGTCCTAGGATCAATCTAGTCGATCCTACAAGTAACCAAAACCAGTAATTTGGAAGACTAGCGGTTGTTTACGAGAAATCACCGTAAACAAATTGGCATGTCCAGTGGGACAGTGTCATAAATAAATTCATGTGTTACGTTTCGTTAAAAACCTTTTAAAGATCTTCTAAGTCTAGAGTTCGTTTTGTTATATGAACCTTAGAAGTGGAAAAGTAACAAATAGTAACCAACAAATATCCAGAAGAAAACATACTTAAAGAATGGTTAACACAACTAACCAAGATGGGGGACAAAATCCCCCACAAGGGAATGACACAGTCATTTCTGGTTCGACTGATGCATCTAGTACAATCTCCATTTCGCAGGCCATACCAGTGGCTACAAACACTGCAGCCATAGGTAATATGGGTGGTTCGAATTTAATCCCTATAGGCACGATGGAGATGCCATCGAACATATCATCAGTGCCAATCTTGTCAAACGTAGGAACCCAAGCCCAATAATATTCGACTCCCACAAGGCCTCTAGGTTTCTATGCCTTTAGACCTAGAAATCCCCAATATGGAATGCCAACTTCGTTTATGGCAGGATTGCACAATGCATCAACCTCTTCTCCAATCCAAGGGTTTGGTTCTAGAATGAACCATTTGGGCCCTAACACCCAGAATTTAGGGAGTTTTACCCAAATACCTACCTTTACTACAAATAATCAAGAAACATTTAGGCAACAAATGGATGATAGTAACCATGACATGGTAGGAGTACTAGCCCTTGAAATGAATGCCATCTTTACTCCTTTAATCCAGAATATTACTATAACCAACCAAGAGAATTATGCCCAAATGGCTCGAATAGTAGATTTTTTGGCGCCCCTGATGCGCTTACAAGATGTAGGCAAAATCAAACAGTGGTTCGAAATGAAGAACCCACCATTGAACAAATTCGACCCCCTAGACAAGAGGTCGAACATAGAAATGTAGGGGCAAGGTTAAGGAAACAAGAAGTTCATAAAATACAAGAGGAACAACCTAGAAGAATAATGATGGTAAATAGGGAACAAAATGCAGACGAAGTTGTTCATAGGGTTAGAAATGATAATATGGTGGCAGAAAATAATCTGACTGCCATGATCGAAAGAATCATGACCTAAAGTGGTTTAAACTCAAGATTTAGGAGACCAAATTACACGTCCTCTATTGCAGACTATATTTTACAATCTGGTTGCCCAGGGGTAGTAAACTCCCTAAATTTGGCAAATAATGAAAACCTTAAGATAAAATATTTTCCAAGTTCTCTGACTAAAAATGCTTTCACTTGGTTCACAACTCTCCCCCAGGGTCCATAGATACTTGGCCCTATTTAGAAAGATTATTCCATGAAATTTTTTACATGGGCCAGTCTAAGATAAGTCTAAAGGAATTAGCAAGCATTAAGAGGAAATTCACAAAACCAATAGATGACTATTTGAATAGGTTCCGCCTCTTAAAGTCTAGATGTTTCACTGTGGTCCCTGAACATGAATTGGTCGAAATGGCTGCTGGTGGCCTAGATTATTCTATTCGAAAGAAACTAGATACACAATACTTAAGAGATATGGATCAACTAGCAGATAGAGTTCGACAAGTAGAAAGACTAAAGGCTGAAAAGGCTAGGGCTAGTAAGAATTATAAGAAAGAAAGAATAGCCTACATATAGGCTGAAGAAGAAAATTCAGATGAGTATCAGCATCCTTATAGATTCGATCAACTCAAAGTGGATCTTGCAGAATTAAAGCAAGCACCCCCTTATTCTTGCAAAGTTTTGGTCCCTTCGAATGGAAAAAATCCTGTCGAAAATGAGAAAAATGATAAATTCCCTAAGAAAGTCTACATGTTTGACATAACTAAATGTGATGAGATATTTGATTTGCTTGTCAAAGATGGCCAATTGATAGTGCCTTCTAATCTTAAAATTCCTCCGTTGGAACAATAGAAGAAGAGAGGCTTTTGCAAATATTATAATTTTTTAGGCCATAAAACCTCAAAGTGCTTTCTTTTCAAGGATTTGATTCAAAGCGCTATCAAAGAAGGAAGGCTCAAGTTTGTTGACAGAACGAAGAACCCTATGAAGGTTGATACCGACCCTTTGTTGACGGCTGAAACCAACTATGTTGAACCATTGGATGTTAACATGGTGGAAGTTGGTGGGAAGAATGCTGAACAGGATGATGAATTCGAAGAGGATGAAGATTTCTTAATAGTTGGAGACAATATGAAGACTACTAAGGGTTTTCCAAACGTGATTCAATCGAAGCTATTTGATGCTTCAATAAGTGCTACTAAAGCCTCAATTGTTAATGAGAAGATGGATGAGGCTACTGAAGGCCTCAGGGAGAAATTTGAGAATGTCCAGATCATTGAAGGCCAGGCTTTGGGTGTGAACATGGTTGATTTTAACCAGTCTCATGCAGAAATGGAAGAGGTCGAAAGATGCCTAGAGATGGAAAGAGAACAGATGAGGGGAGGCTACCCAAATAAGAATGCCAACTTGCATGATTACCTGTTCCATTTCCATAGGAAGAACCAGGAGATGTTGTTGTGCCCAAGGTGTAGCATATTATGCAATCAAAGAGTCACTGCTGAATTCGAAAGGGCTCAACATGCACGAACAGGAGTCAATTGGAGACAAGACAATCAATTGTTTAAGGTGTATCCAAGAGCTTGGGAGGGTCTGTTAGGATTTCTGGTTCGCTGGCATAAGATTGGGACGGAGTGTTTGTTGTGCCCAAGATACGTTGTTATTTATGACCAGAAGATGGTTGAAGCCTTCGAAAGGATTCCCTTCGCACCCTACTGGAGCCACCATGGCAGGACGCCTTCGAACCCTGATTTTGGTGGAAGAAACATGCAAAGAACGCCTGGCAGTCCCTATCCTAGGGGAGCAAAAAGAGTTACCTTCAAGTTGCCTGTTGAAGTCCTCATTGATAGATGACTGCAAGCAAAATCAAACAAAGGAAAATAAAAGTGGAGAAGTTTCGATCAAGGGGGTAGAAGCACAATGGCGTACATGAAGTAGTTAACCATGGCAAAAATAGAGGAAATCAAACTAGAGGACTACAAGGGGAAAAAACCCATGTCCAGATCTCAATGGCGAAGGCATCAGAGGAACAAAAAAGCTGAAAGGGAATCGAAATCGAAGGAAGTAGGAGAATCAGGTACGAACCGTCCATCATCCACAATCTAGACTGGGGGCAAACCTCTAGTGACAAGAAGACTTTTTCACCCTAAAAGGAAACCAGTGAAGAGAAAGTGCAAAAAATAGTTGTGAACGAAGAAGAGATGATGACGGACGACTTCGAATCAGAAAGAGAGTCTTTTTTTAATGTTAATTGTAATGTTGTATTTGTACTACCCTATGAATATAACCAAGACACTGAAGTAGATGTAAGTGAAGAAAATGATGAAGAAGAAATGACAAAACACAGACCTGTGTGTTACTATGTCATGAATAATGGAGTAATCGAAGAGCATAATGCTTTCTTCGAAAGGCCAGATGCAGAAATGAAGAACCATTTGAAGCCATTGTTCATTCGAGCAAAAGTGGAGTAGGTTGGAATAAACAAGGTCTTGGTAGACGGAGGCACGACTGTAAATTTAATGCCTCAATTCATGCTGAGGAAAATTGGTATGCTCGACTCGGACATTAAGCCTCACAACATGGTTTTGTCCAACTATGAAGGAAAGATACGACAAAATTTGGGCGTAGTGCAAGTAGATCTAACTGTTGGCTCCATTACTAGGCCAACAATGTTCATGGTGATTGCCTCAAAGGAAAATTATAATCTGCTATTGAGAAGGGAATTGATTCATGGCGTAGGTGCAATCCTTTCATCTATGCACCAAAGGTTGGCAATATGGAGGGATGATGGAATAGTGGAAAACATAGAAGCTGATCAAAGCTACTATATGGTAGAAGTAAATCATGTTGATAAGAGGAACTTCGATAGAAATATGGCTAATATAGGGCCATGCAACCCAGTAGAGAAGGCGTTCGAACCCAACAAGAACGCTTTGTACTTCGTAACTCTTCACCCCAATGGGTTTCAATGGGATAGGTAAAACATGTGGGATGGACAAAAAGTCAAAGGGACTTCAGGAGTACGTCCAGCTGGCTGGAAAGATGAAGATGTCGATTATGGTGAGTCTTCCTTTTTCAAAAGGATTTCGGCCTACTTGGCTGAAAATAATATGAAAACGGCTTTCGAAGTCGAAGTAAAAAATATGGTCGTTGAAGCCATGGATAAAGAGATAACAACAAAAAAACAAACAAATGCAACAAGTCCTAGGAAGTGCATCAAATCTATGCCCTTCGATGGACAGGTTTCAAAACCATTAGACCAGAGGTTAGATGCAATCTATGATCAAGAGCCTTTGGGATTCGAAAGGGATCCTGAAATGACAAGCGCGAAGATGCTAGCGTAGGATCCACTCGAAGAAATCAATATAGGAGACAACGTCGAAAAGAGAGTGACGTACATCAGTGCCAAACTCAGCCCAGGTTTAAAAAGAAGGTTGATCGAAGTGTTGAAACAGAACAAAGACTGCTTCGCCTGGGATTATGACGAAATGCTTGGTTTGAAGAGAGAGCTACTCGAACATAGGCTTCCGATCAAGGATGGCAAGAAGCCCATCAAGCAGATGCCTCGAAGGTTTGAACCAGCAATACTCTCGAAGATAAAAGCAGAGATCAAGAGACTCCTTCGCCGCAAGTTCATAAGGACCACAAGGTATGCCAAATGGCTTGCTAATATAGTATATGTTATTAAGAAAAATGGTTCTTTAAGAATTTGCATAGACTTTAGGGACTTAAATGTTGCAACCCCTAAAGATGAGTATTCCATGCCTATAGAAGAAATGTTAATTGATTCAGCTGCAGGCTTTGAATACCTAAGTATGTTAGATGGATATTCTGGATATAACCATATCTTCATTGTTGAAGATGATGTTCCTAAAACAGCTTTTAGATGCCCAGGAGCCTTAGGCACCTATGAATGGGTAATTATGCCATTTGGGCTAAAAAATGTTGGGGCAACGTATCAAAGAGAAATGAACTCTATATTTCATGACTTCATTGAATCCTTCATGCAGATTTACATAGATGGCATAGTAATAAAATTTGTGTCAGATGAGAGTCATTTAGATCATCTCCGCCAATCATTTGAAAGAATGAGGAAACATGGCTTGAAGATGAATCCTCTCAAGTGTGCCTTCTTTGTGCAGGCTGGTGATTTCCTGGGCTTTATGGTCACAAGAAGGGGATCGAAATAAACCAGAACAAGAGGAAGGCGATTATGGAGACAAAACCATCAACAACAAAGAAAGAGTTACAATCCCTCTTAGGCAAAATCAACTTCCTATGAAGATTCATATCCAACCTAAGTGGGCGAACTCAAGAGTTTTTTCCTCTCCTTTGTCTCAAATAGGGGAAATTTTGAATGGAAGGAAGAGCACAAAGCAGCATTCGAAAAGATTAAAGATTACTTGATGCATCCTCCCATACTCTCACCATCCTATAGGGACAAACCTATGAGGTTGTACATATCCGCTTCGAATGTAACAATAGATAGTATAGTAGCTCAGGAAGACAATGATGGCATTGAAATAACCATTTATTATCTAAGTAGGGTTTTAAATAATGTAGAAACAAGATATAGTACTTGTCTCTGCTTGTATTTTTCATGTACCAAACTTAAATATTATATAAAACCTGTTGATGTTTATGTTTCGTCTCATTTTGATGTGATTAAACATATGCTTTCAAAGCCAATTATGCATAGTAGAATTGGAAAGTGGGCCTTAGCGCTCACTGAATATTCCTTAGCCTTTAAACCTTTGAAGGCTATGAAAGGTCAAATAGTTTCAAACTTCATAGTAGATCACTTTGTGGTTGAAGATTTAACATTAAATTATGTTGAAGTGCAACCATGGAAACTATTCTTTAATGGATCAACACACAAAGAAGGAAGTGGAGTTGGGATTCTTATAATTTCTCCTGAAGGAATTCCAACAAAATCCAAGTATAAATTAGAAGGCCCTCCTTGCTCGAATAATGAAGCTGAATACAAAGCACTCATTGCTGGACTTGAAGCTTTTTTAGAATTGGGGGCAAACATGGTCGAAATCAAAAGAGACTCGAAGTTAGTAATCAAGCAAATAACAAAAGAGTACAAGTGCATAAAAGAAAACCTGATTATGTATTTCGTTATTGCTAATAGATTGCTTAAAAAATTTGAATATGTGGTTATTAAACATATTCCCAGGATAAAAAATCAAGAGGCAAATGACTTGGCTCAAATAGCCTCAGGGTATAAAGTGTCCAAGGAAAAGCTCCAATACTTTATCGAAGTGAAAGAGAGAGTAATGGCTACTAAGTTATCCCCATCAGACTTAGAAAACTCAAAATTGGGATGTGCCAATAGAGAAGAGTTCGAAGTGTTGGCTATAAACGCTTTGGCTGATACATATTGGCGAAGTCCAATAGTAAGTTATTTTAAAGACCCTTCAATAGATACAGAGAGAAAGATTAAATATAGAGTATTGTCCTATGTATTAATAGGAAGCGAAATGTTGAAGAAAACTCCAGAAGGGGTCTTGACTAAATGTATAGGGGAAAATGAAGCATACTTAGCCTTATCCAGTGTACACAGTGGGGCATGTGGGGCACACCAAGCAGGTCATAAGATGAAATGGTTATTATTTCGATATGGAATGTATTGGCCCACTATGCTCAAAGATTGTATACAGTTCGCTAAGGGTTGTGAGGAATGTCAAGTTCATGCAGGCATCCAACATGCCCCTGCAAGCGAATTACATTTGATTGTTAAGCCTTGGCCCTTTAGGGGATGGGCATTGGATTTAATTGGCGAAATTCGACCAACTTCGTCCAAAGGACAAAAATATATCTTAGTAGGTATAGATTATTTTACAAAATGGGTCGAAGCAATACCTTTGGTAAATGTCGATCAAGAAACCATTATCGAATTTATCCAAAAACAAATAATTTACAGATTTGGAATACCAGAGAGTATTACAACAGACCAAGGGTCATTTTTCACAGGTCGAAAGATGCAAGAATTTGCGTAAGAAATGGGTTTTAAGTTACTAACATCTACACCATACTACGCTCAAGCAAATGGCCAAGTGGAGGCAGCCAACAAAGTGATAATAGGTTTGATAAAGAAACATGTAGGACAAAAGCCAAAGAATTGGCTTAAGACCTTGGATCAAGCTTTGTGGGCATGTCGAACGTCTCCCAAAGAAGCAACAAATACTACCCATTTCAACTAACGTTTGGACATGATGCAGTCCTACCAGTCGAAATACACTTGCAATCAGTAAGAATTCAGAGGCAAAGCGAAATTCCTTCTGAGCACTATTGGGAAATGATGATGAACAAATTAGTAGATATAGATGAAACTAGGCTACATGCTTTAGAAGTTTTGAGAAGACAAAAAGAAAGAGTAGCCAAAGCATACAACAAAAGGGTCAAAAGTAAGTTATTTTCAATTAATGATTTAGTATGGAAAGTTATATTACCCATGGATAGAAAGAATAAATTATTAGCTTTACGCTTTTATTTTATGCCTTTATTTTTTCGCTTTTTATTTTTTTTCTCTTTACTTTATGCACTTTACTTTTAGCATTTATATTTCATGTCATTTTTCTTTGCTCACTTGAGACTTTATTTTCTTGTCATTTTGAATTTTATCACTTGAGCTTTGTTTTTTTTGCTTTTCAAAATACCTAATAATTCAACTTAAACATAAAAGACTTTTAATTGGACTTGGTTACTATCCCTATGCTCGGAGTTTGATCTTTGGACTTAGGATTAGGACCTCTACCTCAGCTCGGAGATTTTTGTGACCTTGGTGTTATTCTATCTCGCTTGGTTATTATCTTTGTATGCATGTTATTCCGTTTATACTCGATCATATGCGGGTTTACTCTAAATACAGTCGTTACTCTGCCCGTTTTTCTTGAGACATGAATTTATCTAAGGCATTGATTTATTTGAAGCTTGGTTTTTTGACTGGTTATTTGTTGCTTGTGTGGTAATCCAAAGGATTGGATATGGTATTGGATTTTTGATGTCAAGTACTATCTTTCTCACCCCGTTAGGTCTTTCTTTACCATTTGTAATACCCCAAAATTTTCCCTCCATCTTCTCAGGATATCTCATACATCCATACTCAAGGATTCCTCAAAGGTTGATCAGACAAACCCTCTCCTAGACAATCAACCCAAATTAGGGTTTGGTGATCCTCAGATCAAGATGGACTTCCAACATCTCCAATGGTCTTCATGCCTCCTCATATGCTTCAAAGATTCTCCATGTCAAGTTTCAAGCCCCACAAGTCAAATTTCCTCAGACAATTGCTCAGATGGTTGAAAATCAGTTGTATTGGACAAAGAGTCAACTGTGGTCAACATACAGTCAAACTTCATGATTTTTGGTCAACATCCTCATTTTGAAGTTACATTCATCATTTGATCAAGGGTTGATCATGATTCATCAAGAAAACTCAAGATTTGCTCAAAAGTCAAACTTTCTAAATTAGGGTTTCTAGGTGAAAAGTCAACTGAACTTTGACTGATCATAACTTCTTCATACTTTCTCAGAAATTTTTCCACCACCTCTTGTTTTGAAGGAAATTCAATTCTCTACAACTTCATGTCTCACAAGAATATCCAAAAAATGCTTCATTTGAGAGGTATGGCTCAAAACATTACAGGTCATTTTCAAAGTCAACAAAAAGTCAACTTTTTGTTTTGAAGATATATTGAGCATGGAAACTCCAATTGAGATGAGACCAAAGAGGTTGGTTAGAGGACTCTTAGAGCTTTCCAAAAAGTCCAAGAACACTCAAAAATGTGGAAACTTGAGCAATATACACCATTCAGAAGTTGGGCAATTTTGGACAATTGCACAAAAGGACATTTTGGTCAAAATGCAAAATTTTCCAAATGGGCCTAAAATTTTTTGATCCAAACTTGTTCATGACATTATTCTTGACCCATAAATGCTTGGCCATGGCAATTTTCTATTTTATTAATTTATTTTTGAATTTTAGAACATTTAATTCAAAATTAAATTATATAAAATATGAAAATAATATATTTTTCCAAAATGGCTGATTTTATACCAAACTTGAGGTCCAAGGAAGCCCAAAACACTTGCCAAATTCGTGCATGATCATGCATTGAAGAGGAAATCAAATTTCTTTCAAAAAATTGATTTTATTTGAAAAATATTGAATGCTCCAAATCAAATCTTTTTTCACTCTTTTTCCTCTCTCAAATTCCTCTATAAATAGCCAGCATTACACACTACAAAAAACACAAAACCCTAGCTCAAAGCATAGCCCTTATTCTTGCAAAAAATTTCAAGAAACTTGGAAAATCGGGTTTCAATTTCAAGCAGGTTGCAGGCCAATTTGAACATTCAATCACCTTCTTGAGGTTCCAATGAATCGATCCATACTCATACCTCAAGCCAGGCCGGATCGTGTTCTTGGACTCTCACGGTTTGAAATTTTCTCAAATTCAATTTTGTTTTCCATGCATTATTAATGTTATTTGTGTGTTTGTATCGATTCAGGTGATGTTTAGGGCATGATCGAACCCTCACATGCAAGCTTGGACGTGGAAATCATAGTACCATTATTAGGGCTTTTGTATTTCGATCGATGGGTGTTACACTTTTAGGAAAACTAAGGCCACCAATGGATTCGGAGGGTCGATTTAGGGGTAGGGTCCCTCTTCCCATTTATCGTTCGTATTTTGTTTGTTTCATTTCGAGGCCAGGAGAAGGCGGCCGGAGCTAGGGCTCGTCGTTGACTTTAACTTGACCGGCGAGGATTGCGTGTACGATGGCTTGCTCTGATTCGCTCGTTCACGCTGACTGGGGTCCGCGTACGCACGCTGACTCGTTTTCAAACCTCTCCCTGACGCGTCATCATCCATAAGCTATTGATTTCAACTTTTCCAACATCAAATGACACTTGTCCGGTGGTTAAGCTATTTGTTGGAGATGCTCTCAAAGGACACCAGTTCGAACCATGCCAGGACCGGTTTTACATTCTTTTTTACAAAACTCATGTTTTCTCATATTTTTCTATTTTCTTTTTTATTTTAACATTTTGCATCTATTTTAATTTCTTTTCATATTTTTGTTTCATGCATTAAAAATTACCAAAATATTTTTTCCTTTTGCATTTATTTTCTGAAAATACTTATTTAATTTATAAAATTAAAAAATATTATTTTGCATGCATATTTATTTTTATTCATAATTTAGCATTTAAATCAATCTTAATTGTATTTTAATTATTAAATTGCATCCAAAAAATTATTCTAGCATATTTGTGTTATTTCAAGCATGTCATATTTTTCTCATTCAAAAACTTGTATTTTTCTAACATTTTTTCTCTTATTCGATTCATCTCGTCTTTTCTGATTTCTCATTCTTTTACAGGTTACTCCGTTTCAGACGGTTTCTTTTACCGTTTTCATTTTTCTAATAATGTAACTGTTTATGGGATGTAATAGTTTAAATTAGGTTTTAATTTTTCGCATGTTTAAATTATGTATCTGCCCCAAAGCCATGTAATAGCGTAGGACATTTACCTTTCCGCATCTTTATATTCCGCATTTTAATTTCCGCACCCTATAAATTGCTAGTAACTAGGCGTGTATGGCAAGATAATAACCAACATAGCTCACTAATTTTCAGGATAAAATACTTGAATCAACACACTCTCTTCACACATGCACCCCTTAGGGTAATTCTCTCTTGTTGCCTTTACGAATTCAAAATGGTCATGTCCCTCGAACGTAGAGGTATTCTAGCACCGTTGCCTTCAAAACAAATCATCATAGTCCCTTGATACAAAGATCATAAGACCCACGATGTCGCCTCCGAATACATGATCTTGACCCTCGATTGTCGCCTCGAAAATGATGATAGTCCTTGAATGTGCTAGGATACTTCCTAAGTTGCCTTCTATGACCATCGATGTCCCATCGAATGTCCGCTTACATCCAACGAATAGGGTTACCTACCGACTAATGGTATGGATAGCACTATTCTAAAGGAAAGTAAAACAATACGAAAACGTCCAATTATGAGTAGGTAATAAGACTTTTAGTTGCTTGCTCTATCAAAATACTTTTCGCACCTCACACTTTTGTCAAAGTTCAAACTCTTTTCAAAAATGAAACATTTCCAAACACTTTGTACACATTCCTACATGAATCATTACAAAGTCAAAGCGAAATGCCTTTTCAAAACATTTTTGTCAAACACACAGAAAGCACAATTTTAAAGTGATCTAAGAGCAACTAAGAGCCCGTAGATAATTACGGATGGAAAGGGGTGCTAATACCTTCCCTTTTCATAACCTTCTCCCTTACTCAGAATCTAACGAAGGTCTTTTTCTGTACTTGTTACCTTCCCTTAATTGGATAAAAGAAAAGTCGGTGGCAACTCTTGCTATCCGCACATTTGTGATACAAAAACCTACAAAGTCAGTTCACCGTGTTACAGAACTGGCGACTCTGCAGGGGAAACACCCTAAAAAGAGAGAATGCCTTAGGGATTTCTAGATCACCTTTATTGCTTTCTGTTTGACTTGCTTGCTTTATCTTTAAGGGTTGCTTGGGTATTATATTTGTGGGGGATCCTACACCCGGATCTGGGTTTCCTTTTAGGTAAGTAGCAATAAATCGTCGCGACCGTTAGACGTATATCAAAACGGTCAACATGATGGCTACGTTAGCGTGACACTTTGGATGTCCTGATACTCTTCATTCCCAAGTTGAGGATAGTATTTGGCTTCTGCGTGGTGTCATCAAGCGCTAACTAAACTTTTAGAACCTTAATTGACCCATCTTGGCCATTAGAAGGTAGTGAGATGGTCGGCTTTGGTGCAGACTAAGGTTGGTTGATACTCGATGCTACGCTCATTGAGATCAGACTTTTGGGATATTTTCGATCGACCACTTGGTAGTCGTATTGAAATAAACGCCTACGAGAAAGATCAATGATGTGAGATTCCTAGAACCCGGTTACTATTATAGGACAGGATGAACCAACTCAAACTTTTGGTGGGCTAATCACCTATACCTCTTGCAAGCCTTAAACCTAGGCTCATTGTGTGAATTGTTTGTGTGTGCCAAACATGACATCATGACATCATTTGCATTGCATATCATTTCTAACTATTTCAAGGACCTAGGGGTTTATCTTTGCTCTGTTTTGTAGGGAATTATGGCTTCTAGAAAGACTATCGAATCAACTTCATGGGTATACCTTCTCTCAAAGAATTGGTTTGAAATTCAGACCATGCTCGGTTCATCAAAAGACATGGTTATCTCTTGACTGGTTATCTTGGTTTTGAAGAAGATATGATGCATGTCCTATTCGGTTCTTTGATCCAAAACACCATTGCTTTACATTCCCAGTTACAGTTGGTTCCTACCTTGGAAGAGTTCTCTAAGCTACTTGGGGTACCTATTCTTGACCAAATGCCATTCACCGGTCTAGAAAAGGTTCCTAAGTACGAAGACATCGCATCCGCCTTACATCTTAAGTGCTCAGACATTGAAGCCAATTGGGAAACCAGAAGTGGAGTTAAGGGTTTACTTCCCAAGTTCCTAATTAAGAAAGCCCGAGAATTCCTCAAAGTTATGAGTTTCCATGCATTCGAAGACATTGTGGCCTTGCTAATCTATGGTTTGGTTCTATTTCCTAACTCGGATCAATTCATAGATGTTAATTCCATCAAGTTGTTTCTTACTCGCAATCCAGTGCCTACTTTACTTGGAGACATCCTACATTCTCTCCACACTCGTACTACTAAGAGACAAGGAACTCTCATGTGTTGCGTACCGTTACTTTCCAGGTGGTTTATTTCGCACCTTCCTCCATCAGTATTGAAGAACAAACAAAGGTTGAAATGGTCTCAAAGACTAATGTCACTCTCTCATTCAGATATCCGTTGGAGTCTTTTCTCTCAAAAGGACTTCACATTCATTGAGCGTTGTGGAAAATTCCCTAATGTGTCGCTACTTGGTATAAGGGGAGGTATCACTTATAACCCTTCTCTAGCTCTACGTCAGTTTGGTTTTGCTCGAAGAGATGGTCCACATGATATGCTTCTCCAAGATATTGTGTTCGACTACAATCATGATCTCCAGAATTATCGACGAAGGTTCATACACGCTTGGGGCATGGTAAAGAAGACTGATACCAAGACTTTGGGGCACCAAAAACTCTATTCCTTGGGAACCTTACCTCAAATGGGTGCGAGCTCGAGCTCAAAACCTCATGATGCCATTCACGCCTGTTCTACCCGTAATTATGGAACCTGTTGCTATAGGTGACGTACCCTATACCGTTCTCTATCCTGACATGCCTACCGATTTTGAAGACTTGAAGAGATCCTGGATTCAACATAAAGAAGAGAGGGATACCTTTGAAGCTCAGTGTTATGCAAGTGAGAAGAAAGTGCTAGAGCTGACCAAGCTACTTCAAGAGGAGCGAAGCATCAATGCCTACCTCGGCACCAAGAGGAAGCGCCCATGGGAGACTTAGAGCTTTAGGATTTATATGCTTTTCTTTTATTTTGAACTATCTCTTGTACTTAAAAGAAAAAGAATAATAAAAGGAGTACTAATAAATGTTTTTTCATTGCTTGTTTAACAAATTTAAATCTCTAAGGTCCTTGAAAACATTGCATTGCATCCGCGCATAAACATTGCATGTCATAGCATAACATTGCATCACAGGTACATGGAAGATTGGTTTTCTCATTTGCTCGCTATTTATTTTAGCAGAAATGGCTCTTGAACAAACCGTCAAAGATCTCCAGGCTCAGAATGCTCAGTTTCAGCAGATGTTCACCAGCTTGGTCCAAGGCCAAGAAGATCTGAAGAAGCTCATCAACAGGAAGAAGAAGGTTGGCCTTCTCAACATGGCGAGCTACAAAGGAGGTCCTAGAGTGGTTAGTCGAATTGAGCTCTCTGAAGGAAGTGTCAAGAAGGAGGATGAGCAAAGTAACAAGGGTGAGGGCGAAGGTAGTCAGCATGAGCCTGAAAAAGTCTATGATGATGGCCAATACTCTGATGAAGATGACAAGTACAAGCAACTTGAAGACCGCTTGAATGTTGTAGAAAACCTGAAGATGTCCGGGCTGAATTTTGATGACCTAAGTCTTGTCCCTGGTGTTGTGATCCCTCCCAAGTTCAAAGTTCCTACTTTTCCAAGTATGATGGCATGTCTTGCCCCAAGCTTCATTTGAAGTCCTATGTCCAGAAGATCAATCCCCACACTGATGACAAAAAGTTGTGGATGCATTATTTTCAAGAGAGTTTGTCCGGAACTCAATTGGAGTGGTATTATCAGCTAGAGAATGACCGTATCCGTACTTGGAGCGACTTGGCTGATGCTTTCTACAGACAGTATGAGTACAATGCTGAGTTGACACCCCACTTGCATGCTACAAAGCATGTCTATGGGTCGTGATGAGAAGTTCAAGGAGTATGCTCGAAGTGGAGACCTTGCGAGTTCAACCACCCTTGTCCAATAGGGAGTTGGTTGATATGTTTATGGGAACAACGACAGGCCCATTCTTCAATCATCGATTGGAAACTCTTGATGGATTCACCGAGTGATATTGACAGTATTGAAGGTATCAAGAGTGGAAAGATTCAAGTAGAGACATCTTCAAATCTTGAAAAGATCTTTTGGTGGTAAGAAAGAAGTTAATGTTGTGTATGGTGGAAAGGCCGAGCCAAGACCGACCGTGCTCAATCTGTGGGGGCGTTGTGATCTCGATCCTACATCGGTACAACCTCGTGAGACAGTAGCGTAACCGAGCAGCAAACGATTCTGATCAACATGCCATTGTCGCAAGCCTTGCAACACATGTTGAAAGCGGTGATTGCCTTGAGGATCCTCCTCAAAATGTCAACACTTCCTCTCCGAGATACAACCCTAATGCTAAGTGTGCTTACCATTCCAATAGCCCAGGACATAGTACTGATGATTGTTGGGCTCTGAAGAACAAGATTCAAGACATGATTGAAGCTAAGCAGATTGAGTTTGACCCTCCTGTTGAGGCTCCGAATGTGATCAACGCTCCTATGCCTAATCATGACAAGAGTTCCAATGTTGTTGGTGAGGATACTTATGTGTTCAACATAGATGACTTGACCATTCCTCGATGTTGTTAAGAAGAATTTGCTACAACGGTGTCAACCGGGATGCCCAGAGAATTGCCGTTGGTGCCCATCTGCACCTGATGGTTGTCCTTGGTTGAGAAGACGTGTTCGGTGCATGATGGACAACCGTGAGATACTATTTACGAAACCACCATGCGGGTGTGAAGATATGTCTAAGTTGAAGATTGACAATGCGAATGAAACTGCACCATCTGTGTGGGATACCTTGGGATAGCCAAGTGGAAAGTATGATTACATGGTGAAGTACACTATTCCTGAGAGCTACAAGATTCCTATTGAAGATGTTAAGGCAACCGGATGGGGTGACGATTTCCCAGAGGACTATCTTGATGTTAACACTATCGGATTTCCTCTGCTGATCCTGTGCCTAGAGTGGCACCTCTCATTATTACTTCTCCAAGACCAGTTCCGTATTCCTCTGATAAAGCCATTCCTTGGAATTATGGAGCTGATGTTTACTATCATGGCGTCAAGCAAGACCCTCCGACCATTGAAGATCTTACAGTTGAAGCCACCATTCCTGACATTGACAACATCACCAGATCAAGTAAGGTGACCCGAACCGGAAGAGTATTCTCTCCAGAAATCTCTCCTCCAAAAGACACTGCGACTCCAGCTCGCATTCCAGCTATTCAATCCATTCCCCAAGCTAGAGGGAAAGAACCAGTGACGCATCCTGCTCAGCCAGAAGTACCAAAGGAAGTTGCTGAAGACACCTCCAAACAAGAAATGGAGGAGATTCTGAAGATCATCAAGAAGAGTGACTACAATGTTGTCGAACAGTTGGGACAGACTCCGTCCAAGATCTCCATGCTTGCACTACTCTTGTGCTCTGAGGCTCATGCCAAAGCCTTAGTGAAGTTTTTGAAGAATGCTCACATACCGCAAGACACTACCACTGATCAATTCGAAGTTTGTATTGCTAGCCTGGCTGCCAACAACGTCCTAGGCTTCTCTGATGCTGATTTGACTCCTGCCGGAAAGAAACACAACAAAGCCTTGCACATATCTGTTGAATGCAAGGGCATTACATTGTCTCATGTTTTGGTTGATACCGGTTCTGCTCTGAATATCCTTCCGAAGACTGCTTTTGATCGACTTGATGTTGAGGGTTGGTTACGAGACCGGTGACATTATTGAGAGCTTTTGATGGTTCTAGCGAGCGGTGCTTGGAGAGCTCACTCTCACTGTTAAATCGATTCCCGGACTTTTGACTCCACTTTCTTTGTCATGGACATCCGTCCTTACTCTTTCCTACTTGGGCCCTTGGATACATGGGGCGGTACCTCACCCTACATCGGTGAAATACGGTGAAAGGAAAAGTTGCTACGGTATGTGGTGAGAGGAGTATATGGTCGATCATCTGGTCATTCCGATACCTCGAGATGGAAGGTGAATTCTCTGAGACTCCTGTCAAGCTTTTGAAACAATTCCCAGAGTCATGCCTGTTAACTCTCTTGCCACTCCTGAAATTACGCAAGCTCCGCCTAGGATGGCCTCACTGAAAGATGCTCAAGCTGCAGTTGAAGAAGGTAGTACTATTTGGGGTCGGCTCCCTGATCTTCCTTTCAAATCTGACAAGACTGGTTTAGGCTTCACCATCAAAGGTCAGAAGATGATACGCCGCAAACGTGTTGGCCAACTTCCTTTCCGCATCAGCCAGAATGGAATCCATGCTATAGAAGACGACGACAACGGCTTCGACATCAGAAAGTGGATCTTCTTAACTCCAGATCATGGGCTCTTTCGGGAGTAATTGCTCTTGTTTTGTTTTGCTTTACGTATTTCTTTATGTTTTGAACAATAAACTTTGAAAGCCTAGTGCCTTGCCGGGGCATCATGGCTCGTTGAGGTTATTATCGTCGTTTGCGTATTTTCATTCAATAAATTCGTTGGACTTTTGCATTCGTTGTTTGTTTTCTTTCTTTACTTTATCACCCCAAAAAGCTATGTGTTTCTTACACCCACGTGATACAACTGCGAATCACTCCGAATCTCGTTGATATGACCATGCTATTGCTAAATATGACTTGATAATCCGATCTACCTAAGAAGAAAGTGAGGAAGATTGTGAAGTGCAGGAGAACTTGTCGGGCTACAGCAAGAAGATCGAGTTATACACACACGAAGAGCAAGTTGAGGTTGTGAACTTGGGTACTAACGAAGACAGAAAAGAGATCAAGATAGGAGCGGGTCTTGAGAACAGTGTCAAAGAAAGGTTAGTTCAGATGCTACGAGACTATGTTGAAGTTTTTGCTTGGTCATACGAAGACATGTCGGGTTTGGACATTGATATTGTGGTACACTGGTTGCCAACAAAAGAGGGTTTTCTCCCAGTGAAATAGAAGGTTCGTCGCATGCGTCCTGAGATGTCAGAGAAAATCAAAGCCGAAGTTATGAAGCAGTTTAACGCCGGTTTCCTAGCCGTTACCTCTTATCCGCAATGGGTTGCTAATGTAGTGCCTGTGCCCAAGAAGGATGGCAAATACGAATGTGTGTGGATTACGAGAGATCAACAAAGCAAGTCCGAAGACGATTTTCCACTTCCCATATTGATGTTCGTTGACAACACTCGGCATAAGGTTTTCTCCTTTATGGATGGTTTCTCCGGTTACAATCAAATCAAAATGGCTCACGAAGACATGGAAGACTACTTTCGTTACGTGGGGCACTTTCGCTACAAAGTTATGCCGTTCGATGAAGAGCGCCACTTATCAGCGTGCTATGGTAACATTATTTCATGACATGATTCATCACGAGATAGAGGTCTATGTCGACGACATGATAGCTCGGTCACAGACTGAAGAAGAACATCTTGATCATTTGCAGAAATTGTTTGACAGACTAAAGAAGTACAGGTTGAGACTTAATCCTAATAAGTGCACTTTTGGAGTCAGATCCGGAAAACTCTTAGGGTTTGTTATCAGTGGTAAAGGTATTGAGGTTGATCCCGCCAAGGTTAAAGCTATTCAAGAGATGCCAGCGCCCCGCACCGAGAAAGAAGTCAGAGGTTTCTTGGGTCGATTGAACTACATTGCCAGATTCATTGCACATCTAACTACTACTTGTGAGCCAATCTTCAAGTTACTAAAGAAAGATCAAGTAGTGGAATGGAATGACGATTGCCAGATCGCTTTTGACAAAATCAAGGAGTACCTACAGAATCCTCCCATCTTGATGCCGCCCACCGAAGGAAGACCTCTTATCATGTACTTGACAGTGCTAGAGAATTCAATGGGATGTGTGTTGGGGCAACATGACGAGTCTGGTCGAAAAGAGCATGCAATATACTACCTTAGCAAAAGTTTACCGGCGTGAAACAAGATACTCACACTCGAGAAAACTTGCAACGCTTTAACTTGGCTTTCCGACTAAGATAGTATATGTTGACTCACACTACCTTGTTGATTTCAAGATGGATCCGATAAAATACATATTTGAGAAACCAGCTCTCTCGGAAGAATAGCAAGATGGCAAATGATCTTGGAGTACGACATCAATACACTTCTCGAAAGCGGTCAAAGGAAGTGTAGTAGCCTATCATTTGGCTCATCAAGCCGTAGATGACTATCGACCTATGCGATTCAATTTCGATGAAGATGTTTTACTAGTTACGATTATGAAGAACCGGGAGACGAAGGACACGAACAAGGATCCCGATGGACTATGGTCTTTGATGGAGCCTCAACGCACAGCAATGGCATTGGCGCCATCATTACATCCCTACAGACGGACACCGCCTTTCACCAGATTATGTTTGGTTGCACCAATAACATGGCGAATACAAAGCGTGCATCATGGGTATCAAACGCTATTGACTTAAGAATCAAGTTCTTGGTGTATGGAGACTCGACTTTAGTCGATCGAGTTAAGGCGAGTGGGATATGAAGCATCCGAACCTTATTCCGTATCGAGAGCATGTTTTGAGTTTGATCCCTACTTTGAAGAGATTACTTTCAATCATATTCCACGAGAAGAGAATCGGTTGGCGGGGCGCATTGGCTACTATGTCATCTATGTTCAAGATCGGATGGGACAACGAGGCTCCCGGATCACCATTGAGAAGTTCCACGAACCCATATTGTTATGAGCTTGATCGAGAGAAACCTTGGTACTATGATGTGAAAAGGTATCTTGAGACTCGGGAATATCCAGAGGATCATCAATGATAAGAAGTTCTTGAGAAGATTTGCTTCAAATTCTTCCTCAACGGCATCTTATACAAGCGCAACCACGACTTGTGCTTACTCCGTGTAGATCGAAAATACGAATCATGGAAGATTTACGAAGGCGCATTTGGTACCCACTCCGGTGGACACACCATGGCTAAGAAGATTTTGAGAACAGTTACTATTGGTCCACCATGGAAGGCGATTGTCACCGCCGCTCGATCTTGTCACAAGTGCGGTTATCTCGACAAAGTGCGTACCTGTACTTTGAATGTCCTATGACTCCTTGGCCTTTTGCAATATGGGGCATTGACATGATCGGAGAAATCAAACCCACAGCTTCCAATGGACATCGTTTCATCCTTGTGGCAATTGACTATTTCACCAAGTGGGTAGAAGCCGCCTCGTTCGCATCTGTTACCAAGAATGTTGTGGCTCGATTCATCAAACATAATCTTATCTGTCGATATAGCATTCCCGAAAGGATTATCACAGATAACGGTTCCAATCTCAACAACAAGAAGATCACCGAACTCTGCACGCAATTCAAGATCAAGCATCACAACTCTTCTCCGTATCGGCCTAAGATGAATGGCGCAGTGGAAGCCGCCAATAAGAATATCAAGAAGATCATACAGAAGATGACAGTGACTTACAAAGATTGGCATGAGATGTTACCATTTTCTCTTCATGGTTACTGCTTTTCTGATCGGACATCAAGGCAACCCCTTTCTCTTGTATATGGTATGGGCGGTCCTACCCATCGAGGTTCGGATCCCTCAACGAGTCCTTCAGACGAGAGTTAAGCGAAGCGATTGGATTCGGACTCGCCTTGACCATTAACTTGATCGATGAGAAGCGACTCGCATCCATCTTCCATGGACAGATTTATCGAGCGAATGATCGAGCATTTAACAAGAAGGTCAAGCACCGAGTCTACCAAGTCGGTGATCTAGTAGTCAGCGCATCATTCTTCCACAAGGTGATCCAGGGCAAATGGACTCCCCCTCGAGGGACCGTTTGTAGTCAAGGCAGTTTTCCGTGAGCTATGACACTTAGCACCATGGATGGTGAAGACTTCCACACCACGTGAACGCAGACATAGTCAAAAATACTACGCATGAAAGAGACCCGCTAGGTCGATGGACCTAGGCAAAAATAAGGGCATCTGGCGAACCAAAGGGTTCGGGCAAAAGTTAAGGATATATACAAAAGATGTACACCGCAAGTCGAAAACCGAAAAGGCGGCTTGGGCAAAAAGGGTATCGGTGGCGAAAACCGAAAAGGCGGTCTAGGCAAAAGTTAGGGATTTAAGCGTCGACTATGTCTCTTCGGATCACCGCTTCCAGGCTACTATCATTCAAGATTCAAATGGCGAAGATCTACTCACTTTCACAAGGAGATGAGATAGTTGAAATATATGAGTACTAGCATGGTTGGAACTTAACGAGATTGTTTCCATAGCTTTTACCTTTCTTGTGTACAAACTACTTGGCCATACGCCACATTTCAAATAAATACAAGTTCTTTCTCTTTACATTTCTCACTATTGTCGTTTGCAATAAGTCCAACGTTTACTTTGAATGATTATATGCATTTGACAATAAGAATCTAATCACAAGCATGCGAAAAGTGAACAAACAAAAGTAATTAGTACAGGCTCCAGGAATTGAGATGACAACAAAGATCACCAAAAACATTCCCCCGCAGAACATAATTCCCGCAGAGGTGTCACTCACTAAACCTCCCCAGGAGTATATGTTAATCCACGCGGTGATTCCACTGAGCAATGTTACATCGGTCTCCAGCGTAACACTTCATCCCGGCCAAGGTATTTATCATCAGAATATCTCCCAACAATTCCCTTTTCTCCATCAACGAAACTTCGGTCGAGATAGTGCACCGGAGAAAATCTACATTCCCCAGTCAGAGATTCCAACGGGCCCCAACCCGGTCTCCTAGCAACCATCAAACGCTCTCCAACGAGATGTACACTCAAAATCCCCAGTAGAGCGCCACCTAATTTTTCCCAACAGGGTCTACATGCAAGATCCCCAACGGACTTTCTCCCAGACTCTCCCCAGCAGGGTCTATGTATGAGATCTCCAACAACGAGCTTCTCAAATCTCTACCTTCCTCAACAATATCTAGGCCTGGAACTTGGTCAGATAGTGCACCGGAGGAATCAAAGCTATCTTTCTTCTCAGGATCTTCATCCTCAAGCAGAAGTCAGAAATCTCCAAACAGAACATACGCATCTTCTTCAAGATGGATATGTTTTGAAATACCACAACATCTATCATTCATACATTACTCGTAAAGTCATAATTCATGCATATGTCATTCATACACATTGTCATGCATCATACTTTGCATAAGACTAACAAATATTCTATCAAAGTTTCTCTTGTTTTTTCCAAAACAGGTGAAAGTCACTTCTGTCTGACGCAAACAGGTCCAGGATTAAGCCCCGAATCGACGGGAAAACTATCTGAAAGACCGCCCCCTAGTTGTCCTCCGACAGCAGGTCCAGGATTAAGCCCCGAATCTCGACGGGAAAACTATCTGAAAGACCGCCCCTAGTTGTCCTCTGACAGCTGGTCCAGGATTAAGCCCCGAATCTCGACGGGAAAACTATCCGAACGACCGCCCTCGTTGTCCGCCGACAACGGATCCATGATTAATACCCGAAGCCAGACGGGAAACCCTATCCGAACGATCACAAGTTATCCTCCGATAACAGGCAGTGGATCAACACCCGATTCACAACAGGGAAGATATCCACATTTTGCCAACTACTATCCCCTCAGAGTAATCAGCACGAAGATCTACTCTGAATCATTCTTATTATCAACAGCAACTACAGAGTCTAGCATACGACTCAGTTGCCTTGGATGGCATCTTAAGCCCATCTCCGACTACTTATCAATATTTCTCCACTTTCAGAATGCTTCATATTTGGTTAAAAATCAATACAAATCAATAACTTCATTCAAAGATGAGCGCAAAGTCTAACGTACGACTCCTCCCGGATGGCATCTTAAGCCCATCTCCCGTGTTCCTTCCAAAAACGTCTACAGAGCCTAGCGTACGGCTCACTCCACAGCATCGACCCTTCCAGATGGCATCTTAAGCCCATCCCCGTCAATTCTCCTATCAACGTTCTCGAGTCTAGCGTACGACTCATCCCCCAACGAAATCTCCAGCTTCTCCAAATGGCATCTGTAAGCCCATTCCCGCATCATCCAGCGATTGCAAATTTTCAGGTGTACTCGAGTGTTCAATAATCTTCTAACTCCAGGTCACGAAAGGCAAGCATGCCAATCTAACCCTTCCAGTACAAGAAGATTGAACAGGGGCATCTGTCATACCCCAAAATTTGCCCTCCATCTTCTCAGGATATTTCATACATCCATACTCAAGGATTCCTCAAAGGTTGATCAGACAAACCCTCTCCTAGACAATCAACCCAAATTAGGGTTTGGTGATCCTCAGATCAAGATGGACTTCCAACATCTCCAATGGTCTTCATGCCTCCTCATATGCTTCAAAGATTCTCCATGTCAAGTTTCAAGCCCCACAAGTCAAATTTCCTCAGACAATTGCTCAGATGGTTGAAAATCAGTTGTATTGGACAAAAAGTCAACTATGGTCAACATACAGTCAAACTTCATGATTTTTGGTCAACATCCTCATTTTGAAGTTACATTCATCATTTGATCAAGGGTTGATCATGATTCATCAAGAAAACTCAAGATTTGCTCAAAAGTCAAACTTTCTAAATTAGGGTTTCTAGGTGAAAAGTCAATGAACTTTGGTGATCATAACTTTCTCGAAATTTTCCACCACCTCTTGTTTTGAAGGAAATTCAATTCTCTACAACTTCATGTCTCACAAGAATATCCAAAAAATGCTTCATTTGAGAGGTATGGCTCAAAACATTACAGGTCATTTTCAAAGTCAACAAAAAGTCAACTTTTTGTTTTGAAGATATATTGAGCATGGAAACTCCAATTGAGATGAGACCAAAGAGGTTGGTTAGAGGACTCTTAGAGCTTTCCAAAAAGTCCAAGAACACTCAAAAATGTGGAAACTTGAGCAATATACACCATTCAGAAGTTGGGCAATTTTGGACAATTGCACAAAAGGACATTTTGGTCAAAATGCAAAATTTTCCAAATGGGCCTAAAATTTTTTGATCCAAACTTGTTCATGACATTATTCTTGACCCATAAATGCTTGGCCATGGCAATTTTCTATTTTATTAATTTATTTTTGAATTTTAGAACATTTAATTCAAAATTAAATTATATAAAATATGAAAATAATATATTTTTCCAAAATGGCTGATTTTATACCAAACTTGAGGTCCAAGGAAGCCCAAAACACTTGCCAAATTCGTGCATGATCATGCATTGAAGAGGAAATCAAATTTCTTTCAAAAAATTGATTTTATTTGAAAAATATTGAATGCTCCAAATCAAATCTTTTTTCACTATTTTTCCTCTCTCAAATTCCTCTATAAATAGCCAGCATTACACACTACAAAAAACACGAAACCCTAGCTCAAAGCATAGCCCTTATTCTTGCAAAATTTTTCAAGAAACTTGGAAAATCGGGTTTCAATTTCCAGCAGGTTGCAGGCCAATTTGAACATTCAATCACCTTCTTGAGGTTCCCAGCAATCGATCCATACTCATACCTCAAGCCCAGACTGCCCAGATCGTGTTCTTGGACTCTCACCGGTTTGAAATTTTTCTAAAATTCGAATTTTGTTTTCCATGCATTATTAATGTTATTTGTGTGTTTGTATCGATTCAGGGTGATGTTTAGGGCATGATCGAACCCTCACATGCAAGCTTGGACGTCTGGAAATCATAGTACCATTATTAGGGCTTTTTGAACTGTTTCGATCGAACTGGGTGTTACAGGCACTTTCAGGGAAAACTAAGGCCACCAATGGATTCAGGAGGGTCGATTTAGGGGGGTAGGGTCCCTCTTTCCCATTTATCGTTCGTATTTTGTTTGTTTCATTTTCAGGGCCACCGGAGAAGACAACCGGAGCTAGGGCTCCGGCGTCGCTGACTTTGCTTGACCGGCGAGGGATTGCATGGCACGATGGCTTGCTCTGATTCGCTCGTTCATGCTGACTGGGGTCCACGCACGCTGACTCGTTTTCAAACCTCTCCCTGACGCGTCATCATCCATAAGCTATTGATTTCAACTTTTCCAACATCAAATGACACTTGTCCCAGTGGTTAAGGCGCTAGCTGTTGGAGATGCTCTCAAAGGACACCAGTTCGAACCATGCCAGGACCGGTTTTACATTCTTTTTTACAAAACTCATGTTTTCTCATATTTTTCTATTTTCTTTTTTATTTTAATATTTTGCATCTATTTTAATTTCTTTTCATATTTTTGTTTCATGCATTAAAAATTACCAAAATATTTTTTCCTTTTGCATTTATTTTCTGAAAATACTTATTTAATTTATAAAATTAAAAATATTATTTTGCATGCATATTTATTTTTATTCATAATTTAGCATTTAAATCAATCTTAATTGTATTTTAATTATTAAATTGCATCCAAAAAATTATTGTAGCATATTTGTGTTATTTCAAGCATGTCATATTTTTCTCATTCAAAAACTTGCATTTTTCTAACATTTTTTCTCTTATTCGATTCATCTCGTATTTTCCGATTTCTCATTCTTTTACAGGTTACTCCGTTTCAGACGGTTTCTTTTACCGTTTTCATTTTTCCAATAATGTAACTGTTTATGGGATGTAATAGTTTAAATTAGGTTTTAATTTTTCGCAAGTTTAAATTATGTATCTGCCCCAAAGCCATGTAATAGCGTAGGACATTTACCTTTCCGCATCTTTATATTCCGCATTTTAATTTCCGCACCCTATAAATTGCTAGTAACTAGGCGTGTATGGCAAGATAATAACCAACATAGCTCACTAATTTTCAGGATAAAATACTTGAATCAACACACTCTCTTCACACATGCACCCCTTAGGGTAATTCTCTCTTGTTGCCTTTACGAATTCAAAATGGTCATGTCCCTCGAACGTAGAGGTATTCTAGCACCGTTGCCTTCAAAACAAATCATCATAGTCCCTTCGATACAAAGATCATAAGACCCACGATGTCGCCTCCGAATACATGATCTTGACCCTCGATTGTCGCCTACGAAAAATGATGATAGTCCCTTCGAATGTGCTAGGATACTTCCTACAAGTTGCCTTCTATGACCATCCGATGTCCCTTCGAATGTCCCGCTTACATCCAACGAATAGGGTTACCTACCGACTAATGGTATGGATAGCACTATTCTAAAGGAAAGTAAAACAATACGAAAACGACCAATTCTGAGTAGGTAATAAGACTTTTAGTTGCTTGCTTTATCAAAATACTTTTCGCACCTCACACTTTTGTCAAAGTTCAAACTCTTTTCAAAAATGAAACATTTCCAAACACTTTGTACACATTCCTACATGAATCATTACAAAGTCAAAGCGAAATGCCTTTTCAAAACATTTTTGTCAAACACACAGAAAGCACAATTTTAAAGTGATCTAAGAGCAACTAAGAGCCCGTAGATAACTACGGATGGAAAGGGGTGCTAATACCTTCCCTTTTCATAACCTTCTCCCTTACTCAGAATCTAACGAAGGTCTTTTTCTGTACTTTTTACCTTCCCTTAATTGGATAAAAGAAAAGTCGGTGGCGACTCTTGCTATCCGCACATTTGCGATACAAAAACCTACAAAGTCAGTTCACCGTGTTACACCATTACCTTTTACTTTATGCACTTAGGTTAGCCTCTTCATCACCTTCCATTTTCTTTAATTTTCAAAATCTTACCTCTTTTTTCAAAGGATTCTTGATTTTCAAACTTGAACCGCTTTCATATAAAGATTGGACTTAGGTCCATTCCTTTTCAAACTTCTTTTCTTAATAAACTTTCAATTCATTTAATTAAACTTCGACCATTTTTTGTAAGACTAAAAAATGCATTACCTTAACATAACTAACCCCCGGTCCCAGATCTCTAATCTTTTTTTTTAGGATTTTATTAGCTCTTTTACATAGTCCTTTGGATAAAATAAAAGTGCGGTCGCGACTCTTTTGTTATTTTTTCGATTTAAGTCAATTCAATGGCTTACACTCGCGGTTCTTGCTGCTACACCTACACCAAGAATTGAAAAGAAAGTCAGAGGTTTCATTGGGCATTTGAATTACATTTCAAGGTTCATTTCCCATATGACTGCGACTTGTGAGCCAACTTTCAAACTTCTGAAGAAATATAAAGATTGTGTATGGATAGATTATTGTATAGGGCATTTGAAAGTATCAAAGAGTATTTGCTTGAGCCTCCTATCTTGAACCATCCTGTGGAAGGAAGACCATTGGTTTTGTATCTGACTGTGTTAGATAATTCCATGGGTTGTATCTTAGGACAGTAAGATGAAACCAGAAAGAAAGAGTATACAATTTATTATTTGAGCAAGACGTTCACCGACTAGGAATCATAGTATTCCATGCTAAAAAAAATTGTTATGATTTAGCTTAGGCTGTGAAGCGTCTGCGGCAATATATGTTGAACCGTACTAATTGGTTGATCTCTCAAATGGATCCAATCAAGTACATATTTGAAAATTCTGCCCTTACAGGAAGAATTTCCCGTTGGCAGATGTTGTTATCTGAATATGATATTGAATATTACGCCTAGAAAGCTTTTAAAAGCAATTTGTTAGCAGAATACCTAGCTCATCACACAGTGGAAGATGACCAATCTGTTGGATTTAATTTCCTTGATGAAGATGTAATGTATTTGAAAATGAAAGATTCTGATGAACCTTTGCCTGAGGAAGGTCTAAATCTAGAGTCCTGATGGGGTATGGGGTTTGATGGAGCTGTGAATACTTATGGGAAAGGAATTGGTACCGTAATCATTACTCCCCAAGGCTCACACATCCCTTTCACTGCAGGATTGATGTTTGACTATACAAATAATATGGCAGAATATGAAACATGTATCATGGGTCTAAAAGAAGCCATGGATGTCAGAATCAATATTATTGATGTGTATGATGATTCGGCTTTGGTAATAAATCAAATTAAAGGAGAATGGGAAACTCGTCACCTTGGCTTAATCCCTTACAAAGATTATGCAAGGAGAATGTTTACTTTCTTCAATAAAGTGGAGCTCCACCATATTCCTCGAGATGAGAATTAGATAGCAGATGCTCTAACAATCTTGGCTTCCATGTATAAAGTAAATCGATGAATGATGTACCTCAGATCACCATTTAGCTCCTTGAGAGGTTGGCTTATATATTTACTGTAGATGTGGCAAAGTATGATAAACCCTAGTATTATGATATTAAGCACTTCCTGATGACTCAAGAGTATCTAATTGATGCATCAAACAAAGATAGAAATACATTGAGGCGATTGGATGGTAGCTTGTTCCTCAATGAAGGTGTTTTGTACAAGAGAAATCATGACATGGTCTTGTTCATATGCGTGGGTAGACACGAAGCAGACATGTTGATGCATGAGATTCATGAGGGTTCTTTCAGTACCCATGCCAATGAACACTCTTTGGAAAAGAAAATGCTAAGGGCAGGTTACTATTGGTTGATAATGGAATCTGATTGCTACAAATTTGCGAAGAAGTGCCATAAATGTCAGATTTATACTGATAAGATTCATGTGTCTCCAACACTTCTCAATGTTATCTCTTCCCCAAGGCCTTTCTCTATGCGGGGTATTGATATGATCAGGACGATTGGACCCAAGGCTTCATATGTCAATGTTACCAAACAAGTTGTGGTGCGGTTTATTAAGAACAATATCATATGTCGGTATGGTGTACCAAAGATGATCGTCAATGACAATGGCTCGAACTTGAATAACAAAATGATGATGGAACTTTGTGAAGAATTCAAGATTGTCCATCACAACTCTTCTCCTTACATACCTATGATGAATGGGGTTGTCGAAGCTGTTAACAAGAACATTAAGAAGATCATCCAGAAGATGGTTGTTAATTACAAGGATCGACACTAAATGCTACCTTTTGATTTACATAGACATCGTACTTCTGTTCGTAGTTCAATAGGGGCAAGCCCTTTCTCTCTCATGTATTGCATGGTCGTAGTGCTCACCATTGAAGTTGAGATTCCTTCTTTGCATGTGATTATGGAAGTTGAGTTCTCAGATGCTAAATGGGTTCAAAATCAGTTTGATCAGTTGAATTTTAGTGAAGAAAAGAGGATGACCGCTTTATGTCATGGTAAGTTGTATCAAAAAAGAATGAAAAAAGCTTTTGATCAAAAAACGTCAAATCTCGTGTATTCAGAGAAGGCGACCTCGTGCTCAGAAATATCATGTCTTTAAGCTCTAATTCTAGGGGAAACTGGACTCCCAATTATAAAGGCCCATATGTTGTAAAGAAATACTTCACCTAAATAAATAAAAGAACAGCTCGCTAAGTTGAAAACCTGAAAGGGCGACTTAGGCAAAAAATAGCGTCTTGGTTGACTGAAAACCCGAAAGGGAGGTCTAGGCAAAAGTTAGAGACATAAACAAAATAAATTTTCCGGTAGGCTAAAAATCCGGAAGGGCTTTTGTTGGAGTTGTGGGGCGGGCGCCCCTTGGTTGGATGGAGCATGGGGCGGACACCCCTTAGCACAAGGGCACTTGGATTTAGCTTCATTATAATGAGCGTGGGCTGATTTGTTTTGGGCCTTCGTTTGTTTTCGTGTCATTTCTAGCCCTTTACTTGTTTTACCCTTCTTGTGCTATTTTAACCTCCCATCTTATTTTAGTTATTTTCCACTATTTCTTCATAATTCCATATTATTCTCTCGAGCATCTCCAAATAGAATGAATACCTGAAACACAAGAAATATCAATGTAATATTGAAATAAAACAATGTAAATTAAGGAAAAACAATAACATTATTTATGTGAATTAAGTCGAATAAACACTATAATTTCATATTATCAAACTCCCCTACACTTGAACCTTTGCTTGTCCTCAAGCAAGAAGTAATATGAAAAACTTTTTGAACACGTGATGAATGCAAGCAAGACACAAATCAATACGTACTTAGTTGCGAAGCGTACTTGTCTGAATACATAAGCTTAATCTCAACACCAAGGCCACCATATTGACACTAGACAACCCCACCTTGTGCAGACCAGTTCTAGTCATGCTATCATAGCGCAACCTAATTATTTTCGTTTTGTTTCACCCATTTAGTTCGAGCGCAATCACATTAAGCCTTTTATCTCTTACGAACATAATGGAGTAACCGGTTAGTGACTCTGATCCCTTTTAAAGTTAGGAGTTCTGGTACAAAGTTCGGCGATTCCTTTGTTTATCCCTTTTTGTAAATTGCGGGGGATTGAACCGTAATTTTCCCTACCGAGTTCAGAATCAGATGCTACTGAACCAACTCACAAGGGGTTGCTTGTAAAATATATTTTTGTAGGGTCCCCAACTGTTGGATTAAATGATCGGGTGAGGATCCCCTAACTTAATTAGTGCATTTCCTGAATAATTATATTCACTTATAAGTGCATTTCCTGAATAATTATAAGTGCATTCACTTATATTCATCGGTACTCCACGTAGTTTGTGATTAAGACGGTGGCGACTGCTTATATAAACTACTCGAGGTTACTTTAAAACTAAATCTTAAGGTATTGGTATAATAGGTACTTAAAAATCGATCTTGCGTACTGGGGTTCTAGAGTGTTTGGACGGTAACGATTTTATTTAAATCTCACTCGAGATCTTAAAATATGCAACTTTATATGTTTGAATGCGTCGAGTCATGTGTTCAACCAATTGAAAATTTTGTTATGGCTCAAAAAATGGAGGAGATCGACTAAACACGAAAGTTTTGGCATTTAAAACTTAACGTTACATAAATAAGCTTTTTATTGAAGGGAAATATATTTGATAAAACTGTAAATAAACTAAAGACGGTAAAGCTTCCTCCCCTACACTTAAAACTTGCATTGTCCTCAATGCTACAAAATAGGAAGGAAGAAAATGATCACTCCTCGTCACCTCTACCGTGCGCTCTTCCTGGTCCCCTGTTCATGGTCCTCTACGCCTTTTAGTGTCGTATTGGAAAATATCGTGAATTCCATCTACACGGAGATTCAATGCCTACATTTCTACGCTAAAGTTTGACATTTGCTGAGACATTTCCTCGTAATTGCGGTTGTTCAAGTAGGTGTAGTCGTGTTGATCTTATTGAATTTCTCAGACAAGCTGCATCATGCCATTATGGTGCGTTTCTAATGTTTGGAAATGCATGTCTTGTCATAGAACTGCGGCGTGAATGGATTCAAGTGTGGCCGGTGGATAAGCATTTTCTGGAGGTGCTTGTGCAGTAGGTTGGGGAATTTCTAGCTCTAGTTCTTGTTCTATTTCATCCACTCAGCGTTGTTACCCTCACCTTGGTTATCCTGTTCATTCCCCTCGGGAGCGGGTTCATCCATGTTATATCGCCAATTGTTCACTTATCGCACATCAGTTCGGTTTGGACTAGGAAAAATTACACCTTCGACCATGCTGTTGTTAATCACCAAGTTGAATCTTCCATCTGGTCTTGGAGTAATTAAATGCGAGTCACAACAGTAAGTAATATCAAGAAGTTGTGTCGGCAATTGGGTGAGCCTAATGGTTGCTAATTTGGTGGCCAGCCCCAGAGAGAGAGAGAGAGAGAGCTATCGAAGTGATGATACCTCTAAAATAGATCAGGTTTAGTCCACTTGCACGAATAGTTGCCTGAATATGTTCCAGTAGGAAAGGAGCTGCATTAACCTGTGTATTAGCAAGTGCGCAATTTATGAGGAACAATTCCTTTTGGTTCCCTTTGTGGTTATTAGTCCGACCAAATATAGTGTTTGATAGGACCTTGTGGAAGTAGAAGATTGCTGAATTATGAATATGCGAGGCATATAGATCTTTCCAATCTTTTGTTGTTTCGCCAGTCAAATCCCGCCAGAGAGTGAATCTTATATTCTCCCAAGGCACTGTGTAGTTGACTATATCAGGACGGTTGAATGGTTCGGGTCTGTAGAGGACATTCTCCCCTCGTGGGAAATGTAGCATTTTGGCTACTCTATCTTGGTCTAGCACATATTCCCGATTAAACATCTAAAATTTTGCGGTGCTTGTGAGGAAAGGAGCATCTAATGCAGTTTCATAAGAAAATGAACTCAAAAATTCCAATACCAACGGCTCAAGGGTGGTAAAACCTCTGGTGCAGATGTGGCATAGAACTGTGTTGTCTAACATAAACATCACACTTTCAGCCAGCCCCAATCGTTCTAAACAATCTTCGTCTACGTACTTTGTGGGTACCACTGATCTTTGATAGAATTTCAAATATTTCTCCTTTGCTTCCAACCATCTTGATTGCAAAAAATAACATGTGAAAGATCTGGTGGTGGCCTAACCGGTCTTACTGTTCTTTGATTTTGAGCTCGTCAGGCCATTATAAGTTGCTGCAAAAGAAGTTTGTGAGGAAGAAGTTTGAGAGAGAAAAATGAAATATGGTGGTGTATGATGTTGAGCGAGTGGTTGGATGAAATTATAATAAGATGGTTGTGGGAGTGGAATTGGAAGGATGGTTTTATTGAATTAATTAAGGAAGAATGAATGAATGGTGTGAAGATGGATGGAAGTTTGAAAGTTAAGAATGGAGTGAATGAAATTTAAGGTGGGAATTAGAAAAGAAATAAATGATGAGGAAGTTATAATAAGGGGAAGAAAAAGAGGAGAGTTTGGTCAAAGAAGACAAAGGGAGTATGCGTGAGGGGAAAGGAGAAAAGTCAGGGGCAGGGGCCACAGGGTCAGAGGCGGTCGCCCCAAGGGGGTTATGAGTGCACGCATAGCTGGCAGTCAAGGGAAACATGCATAAAGGAAGTAGGGTGGGGGCCACAGTGCAGTGATTCTCTTTTTGACCAATTTTCGTGACATGCACCACACAATGTGCAATAAATAGTGTTAGTACTAATATAAATCAGTGTTTTCGTGTATAGTTGGGTCACTGCTATGCTATAATTCATAAGGCATGGTATTACACAATAGTAGCAGTGTAAAAATAAAATATACTCTCTTATGCATAAATAAATATAGTAGCAGGAAATCAAAATTTTATCAAACTGCATTTAGTAATTTTAATAGTAGCATCTGGCAGATTTAATAGCAGCTTATTGCATTGAATAACACTGATCATAAAATGCATAAATGGAACAACAGTAAAACAAAAGCATATAATTGAAAATCAAACTGCATTAATGAGAAATTGGTACCAAAGTGATGATCAGATAAAATGACAAAATTTAAAGACTAAAACTAAATTTGGTCTACATTGATTTTAAATAAAAAAAAACAAAAAAAGGGAAATCCTAATTAATTCTCAATTTCCTTCCCATACACTTAAACAAAACAATGTCCTCATTGTTTAAATGTAAGGTCCAAAAAATAAATCCCCAAAATAAAATACTAGCGACGTCTAAAGAAAATATGCTGATATAAGTCATCCATTTGCTGAGCTACCACATCCATAAAATCATGAAAATCCAAGCGCAAAGTGGTGAAATCGCCTCTCAAGTTAGCAACTTGAGTGTCCAAATTTGTAAGAGCGATAGAGACGTCAATAGGAGGAGGTGGAGCATGAGAGGGAGCAGCAAGTGAAGAAATATCATGATATCTAGGAGGTGTCTCAGGGTCTTCTTCAGAGTCTTCAAAATTTTCATAAGCCTGATTACCTATAAGTCCTGTGTTGAAGCAAAACTAAATGTTCATGGCTCGGATGCCACTAAATGGGTTTAGGCCTTAGAGTGGGTGTCTTAATCCAGTAATATTAGTTATCATTGTTACCGGGCCACCTATCTAAATGGGCATATGATCAGTCTCAATGAGATGCTCAAAACTACGTAGCATAAAGGTGACTGCATTAACGAGGCGATTTTGTGATGCGCAGAACATTATGAAAAGTTCATCGCGGGATACTATGGTGATGTTCTGTGTGTCGCACCCCAAAATTTACCCTCTTCATTTCACTTCATATGGCTTATGTTTCATCATAAAAAATCATATCGCATTGCTTCCATGAACTGTGATGGGATCAAAGTATTCTTATCTTTTTGGTTTTCTTCAAGCTGTGGATTTTGGTTGTGTTAACAATTGGTCCAAGATGGCTCTCATATCCTCTAAATCTTTTTGTTTATTCAATTACCAAGGCTTCTCATGTCTCAAGACATATTAAGTGATTCCCTGTTTCATCAAATCTCTTAACTCAAATTACTGTAATGATCCTTTATGTGCACTGATGCTTATTGCATAATAAGTTTTCATTAATTGATCTACTTGATGTGTATGTTTTTGAATTTTATGTTTGTAAACTCTTTTTTCTTCTTAAATAAAATAGCCTACAATTTGAATAATTTTTCCGCGAAGGCATGATTAAGATTGTCTTGATGAGACGCTTCTAATGGTACCAGCATCATCAACAATTGTTACTTCTTTTTGAAATATGAATTTTCCCTATGTGCAGTTGGCTGGAGGTTGAAAATGACCAACGTGTCATCCTAAACCAAAGAAAGTGTGTCATCTGAAATAATTTGATTTGTGTGAATTTTTTGGATCTGATGCGCGTGTTTTGCTTGTGTCCATCATACATCATCACCTCTCATTCTTTTGATGAACCAACGTGTTTAAGTGACTTAGATCCAACTCTTCTCACAATTTATGTCTTATTTAATTTTTCATAAATTTGTTTTTAAATCCACTTTATCTTTAAAAAATCATAATTCCTTAATTTTTTATCCAAAAAATATGAACGGTTATTGGTTTTATATATATATTTTTTGAGATTTTTATCTTGATGTTTGTTATTTTTTATAGTTTTTTCAATTATTTACTTTGTTTGAATTAGTTTAAAGATGTTTTTATTACTTTTTGAATTTTGAAAAAATATTATACCATCAAAATGATGGTTTATGAGCTAATGTGATTTTATTTTGCTTTTGTTTTTAGCTTTACTATTGTTTATCCTTTTTTGATCTTCTATGGTCTTAGTTGATTTTTATTTGATATTTTAAATTTAGTTTGGTATTTTACCTTTTATTTGATATTTTAAAAACTATTTTCCCACTTTATTTTGTTTATTATGGAAAATTAAATTTTGTATATTCAGGTTGGCTTGGATCTTAATAATTTAGGTCATGAATTTCATCAACATCAATAAAAATTGAGTGTTGATAGATTGAAAGACCAAATCTACTAAAATGAATGATTGATCTGGATAAGGTTACACATATTCTTGATCCAATTTAGTTGTTGTGGTATTTTATTTTTTTCCTTCTAATTTTTTTTCTTCTTTTTGGATGAATTGGATGATGATTGATTCATCCTTGTTCAATTGAGTTTGGATTGGTACTTGATGAACTTTCATCATTACAAATCTACCTCTAAGTGATCAATTAATCATTCAAAGTACTTTGGATTGGTGAAAGTTTGTCCCCAAGATATTATGAAGGGTTTGATTTATGTAATGATATCATCTTCTTGACTTGCATCTTGATCCACCTTTGTTTTACCCGTGCTACACGTTTTAGGAGTATGGTTCCTACCATATCTCTCAAATTTTCACCGTTACATACTTTTTTGAAATTTCATGCATTCATGTATATTGGAGATATGTGGGAATTTGGTCCAGTATAATATTGGTCCAAAGAAGAACCAATGATAGGTCTCAGGTTCAGAGGAGAACCATAGATTATTAATAAATCTTGCTAATAAGGTGATGAAGCAATAGAAGTGAAAAAATGATCATGTGTATTCAAAAGGAGAGAGAAAGTGGTTGTGGTTACAAAAGGAATGCATATAGTGGTGTTGCAAGTCATTAAGAGCATTGAAGATCTATTATTCAGCATTATAAATGAGGAAATCAATTTATAACCCTTCAAGCATTAGTTGAGCCGTCCCTTAGTAATTGTAGCATCCTAAGCACTTATTTTCATTCATTTTTGCACTTATTTTGTAACGGTTTTGTAATAATTCAGCCTAGGCATTAATGTTAGAGTAATTGGCTGAATTCTATGAGTTCCTTTATTATATTACTATGTATTTTCGTGACCTACACCCACATAAGGTAGGCATCATTCATGAATAAGATAAGATGAATTTTATTGAAAAACAATATCACTTTGAGTGAATTTTATGGGCATTGCTCTATTGGTTATGGATTGGACCAAATATCGATCTTACCAAGAAACCAAGTTTCTTGTGGCGATCTACACTTGGCTTATCATCCTTTATATTCTAAAGAAAGGGTGTGGCGCCCCATCTCTATCGTTTCCATCAATTTCTTTTCATTTAACGTGTTTTGCGTTAATTCTGCCCGAAAATCATTTTCATCAAAAATAGTCATTCTCATACTAAATATTCATTCCTCACAAGCACAAGCATAAACAAATTTCGAAATTATAAATGTTAGTTTTGTATGAATCAAAGAAATAACTAAAAAATCACAATTTAGAAGCCATCACATTCAGGGGATAATTATCTTGTATTGCATACCTTCTTTGTGGTTGTGTGTTGTTGTGAATCTAAAATATGTGCTTGATAATAATGTTATTAAAACTTTCGTTGATATCTCATACATCGATAACATTTGTGAATCTATTCTCATCCCCTATTTTCTATTGTGTTGTTCGTTATGCCGATTTTCAGGTAGATAAACATTAAATGATGTTGTGTTACGGGAATAAAATAGATTACCTTCTTTAATTATTATTTTGAGTTATATTTTAATAATTCTTGCATGTCGTTCTAACATGTTACATTTGGGTGTGATAGGTTTGATTTTCTTGTATTCCTATTTACTTTTAGAATTATTGGTTATTTCTCTTATGTTTGGATTTGAGTTATTTTAATTACGAGGCTTTTTAGTTCAACATGTTTTTGAGCTTCAGTTGTTTATTTTTAATTTTTTTGAGAAGGAGGTTCTATAAAGGAGATGTGTGACACCCTTACTGAATAAATAAATATTTTTGTTTTATTTTATTTAAATAATACTTTTTGAAATTCCCTTCTTGATCTCTAACTTCCAAGCAAATAATAGTTTTGACGTGTAGCCCTTCATCCCCTTTACCTGTAATTCATAAATATGTTTTTATCCTTTTAAATAAATACTATTTTTATTAAAGTAAAGTAAATTGCTAATTTTTTATTTTTTATTTGTTTAATAAATTTAAATTTATATGTATTTTTAAAAGATATAGGTAAACAAATAAATATTTAATTATTTATTCATTTCATAAAAGAAGAATAAATTTACCAAACAGTTGGCATGGAAGGTGATACATCTTTTCGATTATTTTTTTAAAATTATTTCACTTTAGTTGGTCTTTTGATTCGAATTAATTAAAATATTGAATTGGACTCACAATAATGAAGGGCTCTTTTATTATTAATCGGCCTCATTTACGAATACAAATTTTTTAAAAAATTTATTTAATAATGAATATATCTGATCTATATCAAATATTAAATATATTTATTATTTAATAAATTTAAAATAAAAATTATAAACCAGACAGAGTGAATTTTTATTTTATTTTTTACTTTTAAAAAAGACTTTGATAAAAATAATTTTAAAAAGTATAAGTTATAGAAATAAAATCTCTTTTTAATAATTATTGGTGATTTTTCCTAAAATATAAAAAATACTACTATTACTTTAAAAAAATTAACGTACTGGTCAATTAGATAAATTTTGGATCTCCTACTTTTAATTAAAAAATTAAAATAATAACAGTCATTTGAATTCAGAATATTATATATATATATATATATATATATATATATATATATATATATATATATATATATATATATATATATATATATATATATATATATATATAAAAGGATGTACTTGGTCAAATAGATAAATCTAGAGTCTTTTAATTTTAATTTAAAAATATCAAATAATATAAGTTGTTTTTATTATATATTTTAGTTTTCAAAAATAATAAAATTCAAATTTATTAAATAATTAATATTTTTGATCGATATATAAATAAAATTAATTAATTATTTAATAAATTTAAAAAGTAAAATTTATGATAATAGAAAATGAAGGGAGTATTTAGCATGACTTATATTATAAATATCATGAAGTAACCCTTCACATTGATACAAGTGCTTATGAATCACTCTTAAATTGTTATCACAAATTATCAGTCTTTCACAAACTAATTATATAGAAAAATGACTGAGAACAACAAATATTGGGTTACATTGATAGTCTTAATGTTGATAAGTGTAACTGTCAGAGTATTAGGACATAATGAGTCCACAAAATGGGCATTACTAGTTGCTGGATCTAAAGGTTATGAAAATTATAGGCATCAAGCTGATGTTTGTCATGCTTACCAAATATTAAAAAAGGGTGGTCTTAAAGATGAAAATATAATTGTTTTCATGTATGATGACATTGCCTTTAATCCTGAAAATCCAAGACCTGGTATTTTAATTAATCATCCAGATGGTTCTGATGTTTATCAGGGAGTTCCAAAGGTACATGAATTTTCTTTTATTTTCTTTATTTTAATAATCATTGAAAAAATCACATTTTTTAAAATATTTACGAAATTTTGGTAGGATTATATTGGAGATGATGGAAATGAAAAGAACTTTTTTGCGGTTCTTAGTGGTAATAAAAGTGCTGTAATAGGAGGTAGTGGTAAAGTGTTGGAAACTGGGCCAAATGATACTATTTTCATTTTCTACGCAGACCATGGCAGTACTGGTTTTGTCGGTTAGTAACTCATTGATATATTCAGTCTTGAGTTAAAAAAAAAAAAAAAAAACTATCTGTTTCCTTTGGTCGAAAAATAGATGAAATTAATTTTATCTTTTTCAGAGATTGGTTCTTATTCTTGTGATATTTATAGTTAAATAAATTTATAAAGGATTTAATGAAGAAACATCTCCAACTTAATTTATTTTTATACTGTTGTCAACAATGAAAATTATAATCGTTAATTTTTTAAAGTGTTTGGCTTTTTCAAAACATTATATTCCCTCCGTTCCTTTTTAAGTGTCGTTTTAGAAGAATTTTTTTGTTTCTATTTAAGTGTCGTTTTAGAGTTTAATGTTATAATTTATCAATTATACCCTTACTTTCTCAATAAATGAGAGAGAGTGCATGAATGAATTTATTAGGAAAGAAAAAATAAATGAGAGTATAATAGAAAATATAACTCTAATAATCCACTATCTTGGTTCAAGAGCTTTATGCTAAAATGACACTTAAAAAGGAACGATGGAGTATATAAGAAAATTTCTTTTTAAAAGTTGTGATTTGATGAATGTGTAAAATATTTTATCCTGACAGTTGACTACCTCTCATTTATAAATTGTCAAATATTATTTTTATTTAATTTTTTAATAACTTTATTTGTAAAAAAACAAGATTTATTGGTAATTAGTATTTATCTAACAATTAATAATTTCATTTTTAATGTTTTTTAGCAACCCTCTATTATAGTTTTTATTTTAAACAAAAAGAGTATGAGGTACAGCTAATCACTTAAATATTATTCGTAACATCCACTATTTTAAAAATAGTCTTGTCTCATATCCAAAATCCTGAATTACATTATTTTAAAAAAGAATTAATATTTAAAAATAATAAAATAATGTATATTTCTAACATTAGTATTCTTTACCAGGAGTTTTAGACATAAAATTCTATTTCTATCTACCACTTTTTATTTAATGAAATGTATAATTATTTTTTATTTATGATCAGGTTTGCCAGACGGTGGTAATCTTTTTGGCAAAGATTTTGTAGCCGCACTGAAGAAGAAACATGATGCTAAATCCTATAAAAAAATGGTGAAAACATATTTTAACTTATAATCAGAATTACTGAATATATAAGTTTGTTTATTTTTGAAAGTATTATTTTATTAATAATAAATAAATGCACGCTTAACTAAAATATAAAAAAGGCATTGTTTCTATATACTCAATATAATATTATTCTAGTAATATTTGATATAAAATAATATTTGCATACTTGATATAAATTAAGGTCATATACATGGAAGCATGTGAAGCTGGGAGTATGTTTGAGGGACTTCTTCCAAATGATATAAATATTTATGTAACTACTGCATCCGATGCAATCGAGAATAGTTATGGATTTTACTGTCCAGATTCTACTATTCAACCACCACTTGAGTATTCAATTTGTATAGGAGATTTGTACAGTATTTCTTGGATGGAAGATAGGTATGGTATAATTGTTGATAAATAATTTTTCAAAGATTTAATATCAAATAACTCTTGATAAACTAGTTTGTTAATGGTGCAGTGAAACAAATGATATGACAAAAGAGACTTTGGAACAACAATATAAAATTGTAAGTATCAAAGAATTGTTTTTTTGATTAATTTCTTAATAATTATATTTGTCAATTAAATCTTTGGCATGTAATGAATAGGTTCGGAATAGAACAATAGGTCAACAACCAGTTGGTTCTCATGTGATGCAATATGGTGATTTAAAGATGAACAATAATTTTCTATCTACATATATTGGTGCAAACCTTACTAATGTTAATGTTGACCATGAATCATACATGCGTCAATATCCTTCAACTCCAACAAGGCATATTAGTCAAAGAGATGGCCGTTTAATTTATCTTAAGAACAAGGTAGTAACAATAATATATATATATATATATATATATATATATATATATATATATATATATATATATATATATTGACAGTATAAAATATATTTACACCGTCAATCATCATCATATATTTTGTAAAATTATTTTATTCAATGAGTGCAATATCTTTAACCTATTATTATTATTATTATTATTATTATTATTATTATTATTTTTATTTTATTATTATTATTATTATTATTATTATTATTATTATTATTATTATTATTATTATTATTATTATATCTTTATTTTTGGTACGACGCTTGAGTTATAAATATAATTACAAAACTAAAAAGAGAAATATATTTTTCTTGACTTTTTCAGGTGGAAAGGGCTTTAAATGGTTCGCCGAGTAAGCTAAAAGCTCAAAAGGAGTTAGAAGTTGAAATTGCTCATAGAAAACATGTTGACACCACTTTTCAACTTATAAGTAATCACTTGTTTGGAAAAGAGAATGGTTCCACAATGATGGTCTATGTTCGTGCTCCTGGACAACCTCTTGTTGATGATTGGGATTGTTTCAAGACACTTGTAAGTTCTGTACCTTTTAGTGATTGATTTTATTCTCAATTTATTTTGTTAATTCTTGGAGAAATTCATCAACATTGTTATCGTATATTTTTTCCAAGCACAAATCTTTTTCCAATTTTTTGTCAATATGCCCTCTCCAGCGTATACGATTTTAGGATAAATAAATGTAAAATATTAAATAGGGATGGTTTGTTAATGTTTTATGCAGATAAAAACTTATGAAGGTCATTGTAGTACCTTGTCAAACTATGGAAGGAGATACTCCAGAGGCTTTGCTAATATGTGTAATGCTGGTATCAGTGTGAAACAAATGGCTGCAGCAGTATCACAAGCTTGTTTAAAGAAAGAATAAGATTCTCAAATCCCTCCTCAAGAATGTAAAAATAAAATATTATTGTGTTAAATAATAGTTCAATCTTTGGTACAAAATGCATTATATCATTGGAATATTTGTATACAATTACCCCATGGTGATATTAATGTATACCAGTTTGATGAGAATATATAGTTTGTCATTTTATGTCTATTTATAATTTGCAAAAATATAGATTAATTCATTATTATACTACTATTTATAAGTTGAAATATATTGTGTCCTTTGATAAAGTTTTGGTTAGGTTTAATGTCACTCCTTGTGAAAGAGCAATGTTGAAATCAAAACACATATAGTTCGGGTTAAAAAATTAAAATTGGTATGTTGGTTAATTTTAAGAAGAATAGACACCATCATCATATCTGAATGGTAAACATATCTACTACACACAATTATGAGAAATGAGTATTTCATCAAATCAAAGTGGAGAATTCTAAGCTCGGATTTTCATCAACAAGCATCCTCGACACCAAGTGGAAAATGTCTCTCTTTACTACATATTGTAGAAGTATAGTGGCTCACGTCACTTCAAAGAATCAACAAGAGTATAATCTTTTAAGAAAAATGGTTTTTAGAAAGCCACAAAGGACTCAAAAAGGTTTGAGTGAGGTTAAATGACTTTTAGTCTTTTGAAAAATCGTTAAAGTATTATTAAATGGATTAAGAGTTTATTAAGAAAAAGAAGTTTGAGAAAAAAAGGCATGGACCTAAGTCCAAGTATTTATGAAAGCGGTTCGAGTTCAGAAAACAAGAATCCTTTGAAAAAGAGAGGATATTTTAAAAATTAAAGAATATGGGAGGAGATGAAGAGGCTAACCTATGTACAATAAGTAAAAGATGATGGTAAAGAAATATCTAACCGGGTAAGAAACTTAGTATTTGACATCAAAAAGCCAACATAATATTCCTTCCTTTGGATTACCAACCAAATAAATAATCGGTAAAAATACCAAGTCTCGGATAAATCAATGTCTTAGATGAAATTCATGTCTTCAAAAAAACGGGCAGCATAACAACTGTACGTCGGAAAAATCCACTCGTAAACGAGTACAAACAGAATAACCTGCATACCGAAGAAATAACTCAGGCACAGACAGAATAACAACAAGATCACCCAGTCTCCGAGCTGAGGTTAGGGTCCTAATTCGTAAGTCCTAAGTCAAAGGCGGAAAGTAAAAGCATAAAATAAAGTCAATTGTTAGTAATTAGTTGTCAGTTGAATGATCATCTTGAAACTTGGGCATGAAGACTTGCCAGAAGCTTGACAGAATCATAGCGACCACACAACAAGTTTCAATTGCGTTTAGTCAAGTATATCATCTATTTTGGAACAATTAAAGATCTCAACACTTGATCAAAGATGTTTGAGAATTTCAATTGGACAAGGTTAATGAAAACTTATCAAAAGATTGATTAAAAAATCATAGCGATTACACGACAGGTATCACAAGTGTGTTTACCGTGATTTCTAGTAAACAACCGCTAGTCTTCCAATTTACTAATTATTATTGGTTACTTGCAGGATCGACTAGATTGATCCTAGGACACATGTGTCATAATTGTTTATCATGTTCAAACCCATTATTTTCACAAACTTTATATTGTAGAATGTAAGATCCTTAAATGATTTTTTAGTAAGATTCTCTATATTAATTTGCTGATCGAATATGTAAAGAAAGAGGTTTCCAATTAGACTTAAACTTTGACACTTGAAACGTAAAGATAATTGATTTCTGAAAACATAAAAGTATCTGGAAATATAAACTGTTTGAATGAATGAGTAAAGTCAAAGGACACAGTTTTTGAAGAAATAAAGGTGTTTCAAGGCAAGTAAAATGCGGACATGAAAGGAAATCGAAATATTCTATGTGTAAAAGTGCAGTAAAAGTGACAGAAATATAAAAGAACTTGTATTTAAATTGTAAAGGATCATGATATTCAGAACGTACATTTCGTCTTCTTAACTCGTTTCCCTTCTGTTACGGTAGTTTGAGTGTTTGAGATTTTTTAGTACATAAACGAACACCCAAAATCTAACATAAAAACATCTATTTATAGTGTATTGACCCTAACGGTCCTACTCTAAAATTACGCCACGTTTGAAGCATGCAGACTTCCTTCGTTTACTAACTTCCACGCGTCTTCTACAAATGGCGCCTTTATTTGAAATTCGAATCCTGTGTTATTTGAAATTTGAATCCTGTGCCAGTTTCCTTCAATTCGATTTTAATCTTCTGTTTGAACCGTTCCCAATACTGGCATATTTGTCTACAGGAGCTTCTTTATATTTTAAACACTAAAATCTCAAATCGAAATCCCATTATCTGCCATTGGAAATCGAAAAACTCCTTTTTTAGAACAAAGGTTCTATATTTCGTCACCAATATTCATCATTAATATTGACTTCCTTTTCCAGGTTGATTCGAAATATTGTTTTAATTATACCAATTTGTTCAATCGAAATTGCCAGCTAACAAAGTGTTGAACCAAAGTCAAAGCTCAAACAATCTTTTGGGATTTTAGCAAAACATAAAGTTTATGCCACCAATCGATCATTTTCTGATTCGGGACAAAAGAAAAGAATGCGATAAGATGAAGAGAGAAGGGATATGTCACAAAATCATTCATGCATCAGATAAATTCATCCGGTTTAACTTCATCAAAATCAATCAACCATATTGGTGGATTTGGTCTTGAGACCTATCAACACCCAAGTTCCATTGGTGTTGAGAAAATTTATGACTCCAAATAAATCCAAAATCAGAGATGAATATTTAATAATAAAATAATGATTAAAATTGTTTGAAAATGAATTATTTAATTAGATTTTATTAATGAAATACATAACGGTATCCATGCATCAAAGTAAAATTCCAAGAAAATTGTCCAAGGTCAATCAAAGGTCAACAAATATTGACAAAATTTGGAAAAAATAGTAAAATCAGAAATAAAACTAAAATGAGGTCACCAATATTTGACAAATGACCATTTGATCCTTCTATAATTTTTTCAGAATTTAAACATGTCAAAAAGTATTTTTAAACATTTAAATAAATCAAATAAAAGAGAAAACTTATAAAAAATATTAAATCCGTAAAAAAATCAGAAAGAGAGTAATTTGAAATATTTTTGTGAATTTTTTCATAATTTTTGAGTCATAAATGAATTTTCTATGATTTTTGAAGTTTAGAACAATTAAAATATAAAAATAAAAAAATAAAATAAAAGCCAAAAAATGGGGACCATTAGATCACAGTCAAAACACATTAGTAAGCTGATCTAAAGGACCAGACGCGCTCTGCTTGATATGGACTCTCTTGAAAAAACACACCGGATCAATTTCAAAAATAAAAATAAAACGAAATAATGTGAACCATCGGATAATGTCAAAACGCGTTAGTAATCACATGCAATGGACATGGAGCGTTGTGCATATCATGGACCTCCGGAAATATCACACATGATCACTTATTTCAGAAATTTTTTAAAAAAAAAGCGTGGCAATTCATCATTTCCCAAATGGAAAAATCAATGTACATGAGTGGTATCCTTGGATTCGTCTCTTCAAGACGATCTCAACCACATGCTCGCGAAAAAAGTATTTACATTGAGCAAAGAGTAATTTGATAAAAACCAGAATAATAGCGAACTTTTGTTTTTGAAATTATAGGTTCAACTCTCAATGAAAATGAAAACGGTGAAGACCACAAGGATCAGAGAGATGAAGAGAACAAGTTAGGCATTTGTTTGGTTTGATTTGGTTAGGAATTCTACCTGAACGAAGTTCAATTACATAACTCTGAAAGTTGACTTGGATAGCACAATTCAGGGTACCTCAGGGAACGATTCTTCTTCTGTTAGCTTCAGTGAAGCTCAAGGAAGAAGGAGTGATCAATTTTGAACAGGAAGTGATTTAAGAGAAAATTTGAACATGCAGAAATTATGGTTATGGAGAGAGTTTGGTAGAGGTTTTTTGGCTCTCAAAGCTTGAGGAAATAAGTGAGGGATGATCCTCTATTTATAGGAAGCAAATGGAATCAGAATGGAGGATGAATGATGCAATTTGGAGCAAAATTGTGCACACCTGCATCATGAGCAAAGTGTGACTTGCAAGTTGTCAAAACTCAGCCAAATCGTGAGTTTCAACCCTCTAATCAAGATTTTCAACTTTGTTATTCATGTTAAAGTAAAAAACGCACATCAATTTGGTCATTAGAAGCCACATTATGGAAAACAAAATCTGACTTCGAGGAAAATTTCAGTTTCAAGATGCTCTCTTTGCAACCATTGTTCTCATTACTCAGGGAACTTTATGATGCAATCTTGGACTCTTTCGAAAGTTGAGGTTACAAAATTTGCAATGTGCTTGGAAATATGTCATTTGGAATTTTGTATCAAAAATTATGTTCACTTGAAATCATAAAAAACAATCTGATTTTTCACACTTAGAAAAATTTCTAAGTTTGGCACTAAAAATGACTTATAATCTTTTCAATCCAAACATGGCCTTCCACTCCAAATTTGATCTTCATTAAAAAATATGGCATAAAGTAGACATCTTAAATGGAATTTTGAAAAAAGAGCCAAATAAAAACTCCAAAAATTGAGAAAATTATGGCCTTGTGAAGTTGATGAAAAATCATGAAATGATCTATAATCTTTTGACCTTTTTAAGCAATCTCTAAACATTTTCAAGCCTTGAAACATAAATGGAGATAAGTTACACATCTTGAAGATAATTATGGAAAAATAATGGCCTCAAGGTCATAAAGTATGATCAATTTATGATCTCTTGAAGTTGATGATCACAAATTGAGAAATTCAGCAAGGACTTATAATCTTTTGACTTCCCAAGCAATTTTCCAAGCATTTTATATTCTTGTAAATTGAACTAAGTTGTAGTAGTCATACTTAGGTTCATTGTGAAGACATAATTAGCTGAAGGAGACAAGGGATGGCCAATTTATGATCTTCAAAATTCGTACAAGAGAGATGAAGTGTCAATCTAGAGAGTTTGCAATCCTTGATCCTCAAAACATCTTTTTATTCAATAACATCCTTGAACCAAAGAAGTCACATTCTAGAGATCCTTTTAAGAGAACAATGAATTTGGAATCACTCACAAATCTCACACAACCACCAATATTTGGTCCTCCGAAGACCAAACCCTAATTCTAAGAACATTGGCCATGGCATGGAGAGCTCTTCAACTTTAATGATCTCTCTTACATATGATGAATATTCTCATGAATAGATATTGTTGTAGATGATAATAGGAGTCCGTAGTGAAAATAAACACTTCAAGGTATTGATAGTTGATGAGATATGATCTTGTGATCCAAAGCTCCAAATTAGGTTAACCACTTGAATCAACTTGGTATTTTGAAAACCTTTTTGAACATGATGGGATCCATTAGATCTTGTCAATGATGATAACTTGAGATACTCCACATGATATATCTTGATAATTCCTTGAGACTAGGGGAGAGAAGGAATGGAAATAAACACATGAACTTATAGACTTCTTGAAGAAGAACTTTGGTATCATCCACCTACAACACAATATCTAAAAAGCAAATTGTGTATATATTTTGTGGTTATACAAACATGAAAAATCTGTACAAAACACACACAAACAAGGTGCTTGGTGATTCCCATAAGATCAAACTTAGAGATAGGATAGAGAGGAAGCCCTAACTTGTGATCTTTGTGAAATGCAATGGTATATGGTGATAGAGAATCTTAGGAGAGGGGGGGAATTGGGGTACAATAGTTGCCCTTATTTAAGTGTCTTCTACCTGGAGATGAGAAGGAAATCTTCTCTTTGACGGGATGAAAGATACTTAAATATAAAACAAGCCCTATTTTTGGCCCTAAGATGCTATGCAATACTTAATGGTTATGCAATGCAACGAAATGGACTTCGTGGGGAAAAATAGAACAACACTGGGGAAAGGGATTTCAACTTTGTTGGGATAGAGCCCAAAGAAGATAAAAAATATCATCGATCCAATATATGAGAAGAAATAAAAGGAAATAATAGCAACGATGCATAGATAGACGACAAAATATCTCCTCTCAGAGTAGTTAGCAAAAAACCAAAAAATTAAGCCAACTTTCTAGAGATGGCAAGCTATCAATCCAAAGAAATTACAAATGATGTTTTCGACCAAAAGGGGTAAGACAACAACATCGATAACCGATTAAGTTTCCCAAGAGTTCTAGTGTTTCACCAAGAACGGGTTTCAACTTCTTTTTTAACCAAAATATTTCATCTAGAAAGGGTAACAGAGCAATTATTAAACAAAGAACCAAACTTTATCCCATTGGAGTATTCAACAGATCAATGAAGAACTATCTCCCATAATGACGAGATTAACATCCATCAGAAAATCAAATCATCGACAAACTACCTCCCATAAGGACGAGGCTACCATTCATCGAAATAACAAATCATCGACGGGCTTTACAATTCCCATCAGAGTATTCAACAACAAGTCATAAACACATGTCGGAGAGGTACGACCAATAAACAATGATATATTCCCCGTTAGAGTACCGAAAAGAATCATTCCATCACGAGCTATCTCTGATAACATAGAGACTACCACTCACTGAAGGATTCAACAACAAGTCTTGAACCTACTAGAGAGATACGCCATTCAACAACGAGATATTCCCCATCAGATTATTGAAAAGAATAATTCAATCAAGAGTTATCTCTGATAACGTAGAGACTACCATTCACTAGAGCATTCAACGACAAGTCATAAACCTGCTGGAGAGATACGGCCAATCAACAACAAGATATTCCCCATCGAAGTACCGAAAAGAATCATTCCATCACGAGCTATCTCTGATGGCATAGAGACTACCATTCATCGGAGCATTCAAGAACAAGTCTTTAACCTGCAGGAGAGATACGTCCAATCAACAAAGAGATATTCCTCGTCAGAGTAGTTAAAAGAATCATTCCATCACGAGCTATCTTTGATAACATGGAGACTACCACTCACTGGAGCATTCATGACAAGTCAAAAACACTTGTCGGATAAATACGGCCAATCAACAACGAGATATTCCCCATCAGAGTACCGAAAAGAATCATTCCATCACGAGATATCTCTGATAACGTAGAGACTACCACTCAATGGAGCATTCAATAATAAGTCTGCAACCTGCTGAAGAGATACGACCAATCAACAATGAGGTATTCTTCGTCAGAGTACCAAAAAGAATAATTTTTTCCTAGGAATTAATAGACTTGCTGGGGAGACCGATTACTTAAATAAAGGAGATTGTCCCCTGCTGTTAGAAAATTAAATAATACTGCTTAGAGAATAAGCCCAGACCTCCTGGAGAAACTCAAGCACATTCTTGTTGAAGAGATAAAATCTTCTCGTGCAAAATAAATGCACTCTCCATCCCAAAACTCATAGCTTATAGAGATTTGAAACAAATTACTGTTGAGATTCAAATCGATACCTCATTTGGAAATAAAGAAGTAAGCACAATTCCCATTCAATATCTACCTTATCCGCGTGCACCATCCAAGAAGGAGAAGGCAAGACAATATGCTTGGTTTATGGATATATTTAAACAACTTCATATAAATATTCCATTTTTTGGAGCATTGGAGAAAATGCCAAAATATGCTAAATTCATGAAGGATATGCTCACAAAGAAGAAGAGGTACAAGGATAAAGAGACAATTTTGCTTGATACCCATTGTAGTGCCATAATAAAAAAAACTCTCCCAAGGAAGGAATTCGATCCGGGGCGAGTCATTTTGTCGGTAACCACTGGAGATACCTACAATGGTAATGGCTTGATTGATTTGGGGTCTAGCATCAATCTAATCCCCTTATCCATTGTTAAAAGGTTGGGAAATGTTAAGATGGAGTCTACTAGGATGACTTTGCAACTAGCCGATAATTCTACCACTTCACCATATGGAGTTGCTAAAGACATGGTAGTAAAGGTGGACAAATTCTTATTTCCAATGGATTTTGTGGTAGTTTACATGGAGGAGGATCATGATGTGCCATTAATTCTTGGAAGACCATTCATGAAGACTGTCCGAATGATGATTGATATTGATGATGGGCTTATGAAAGTAAAAGTGTAAGATGAAGAGGTCACTTTCAATCTTTTTGAAGTCATAAAGCATCCCAAGGACAAGCATGACACTTTTCGAATCGATGCTACCAAGGAGGAAATCATGGAGGTTGTCCATGGTGGAGGAGTAAAGCATGACGTTGGTGTCATTCCTTTCATCAAGCCTTGAAGCACCATTGAACAGTCGAGCTCGAACGACGTTAAACAAAGCGCTTCTTGGGTGGTAACCCAACGTAGTAAGTATTTGTTTCATAATATGAGTAATTGTAAGTTTTTGAGAGGAAATCCCTCTACTGATCGGTTCTGCATCAAAATTGTAAATCATGCAGCATTACATTTTTCAAAATTTGATTCAGTTAGGACCACGAACGTAGATCACATCGCGTCTTCAGTAAGAAAACTGAGTTCGTGTCGCGTACAAGGGTTGGTGCCGCGGACTGAGCAGGCAGAAAATTTTTCAAAATTATTCTTGCTTCAGTGTGCATCGCGCACAACGTTTCTGCCTTCTCTAATTGGCCTGAGGGCAGGCCAACATTTATGGGGGGTGCAGGAGGCGGTGTCCATGCTAGTGGTGTGGGTGATGCGCAAAATGATGATTAGGACATGGAAGATGTCATTGTACCCATAGATGGTGGCTCTCGTTCACCGTTACTTTTGGTGCCTCTCGTTCACCGTTAAGAATTTTTTGTTAATTGCATGTTTATTTGTGTGAGTATACTTATGTGTTTCTATGGAATTTGATGTACCCCACTTTTCAAAAAAAAAACTGTTGAATTATTTTTGTTCATTAAGTTAAGCTTGAAGGGACAAAGTGACGGTTACGAGATAGGAATGTAAGACACTTCGAATGGTGATGATAAGATTGGTACTGGGCATTTCAAGGTACACTTTTACCGATTTCTAGACTTAACATGAATAGTGATGGTTTGCGCAAATTCCATATCATGAATTCTTTGAGATACATGCCCACTTTGAATCAAAATAGAACTTAACCAATTGTGAGGTAACCTTCCATTGTGCACTAAATGCGGGATACCAAATTTTATTTCAACTCGTTCTTATCATGCTAAATCATGCATTGGTCCATTTTTTGTGTAAATTGTAAAAGTGATAGAGGCATTGTTTGTTATTGAGAAAAACCATTTGGCCAAAATGTTTTAAACCAACTAACTTTGTGAGGAGTGATCCTTAGTCAACCCCTTTGAGGTTGTATTAGGATTCATTCAATTGATAATTGTAAAAATTTTGTGAATGAATGAATCTTAAAATGTTGTTTCATTTGAAAATTCAACCAAATTGGTTGCATTTTTTCCTTTTTCCTATAGGGAGCATTATTTGCATCATTATTTTGGTTTAAACACTAAAGTTGGGGAGAGAACAAAAGTTGATCGAAAAGAAAGTGTGGTACTTTGAAAAAGAAAAGAAAACAAGTGATTCGTGTTGAATAAGAACAAGAGAATATTTTTTCATGGAGCAAACGAAATGAGAAATCTCAAGTAAGAAAAGAGCTCCCAGTTGTGTGTTGTTGAAAAACAAGAAAAGAAAAATTGGATAAAAAAGAAAGGGTTATTGAGTTGAATTGGTAGAAATGCTCCCTTAGGATAAGTATTTTTGTTTGATTTCCCTCGATATTATCCTTTATTTGTAACCCAAACCACATTACAACCCATGAAAGACCTCTTGATTCTCACTTTTCATAGGATTTGGTATTTGTTTTGATGGCCGCATGATTCGAGTTGTTGTTGATTTAATTGTTCGGATGAGTGAAAGAAAACCTCGTGTTTATTTATTATAATATGTGTGTAGGTTTGATTCAATTTTGACATGTATTGCTTCGAATTCCTTGGTATGTACATTGATCCCAACCATTATTTTTTCATGTTTTTTCTTAGTATTGAGGTGAGTGTATCACGAAGGGCTATATACTTTTGAACCAATCGAGTGTCTTTGAATAATTCTTGTTCCTTCTCTTGTTGTGTTAATTTGGTTACTTGGGCAAAAGACTTTTGTTTAGGGACAAACAAAATGGTAAGTTGGGGAGAGTTGTTAGGGACCAAATTGTATTAAATTTCATACATTTTTATTGGTCCCTTTAACCAAATTTCATTGAATTTTCATACTTTTATTCGCACAATTTATAAATATGCAATTATTCTTGTTTTATTTTTATTTGAGTAGATACTTCACTTTGTTTGTTAGTTTTATAGAAAATTAGGAACAAGAGTTACTTGGATGCATGTGTAAGTGAAAAAGCTGAGCAAGCAAGATCAAGAAAACTACAAGGAAAACCAAAGAGAAGGCAACGGAGCACAAATTAGCTCAGTTCGCGCCGCGTCCACTTGTTGGCGCAACGTCCCTTGTTTGTGCCGCAAATTGTGTGTAGTCAGCCAACCTGATTTTAATAATTAGACATGTCTTGTCTTGAAGTCATTTATGGGGTGGTGTGTAGTTAACGTTTCAGCCACTTTTTAAGTCTTTGGAAGTATATGGTTGCATGAAAAAGGTCACATAATCATTATACTTTTGTTTGGTTAGAAAAAGTTAGAGAGAAGATTTTGGTGGTTTTCATTAGTTTTTCTTGGAAAATATATAGATAAGAGAGTTTTGGGGAGAATTAGGGACCATTCACTTTTTGTGGGAAGAAGGGAAGATTGGAAAAAAAAGAACTTTCTCTCTATCTCTTGCTGTCAACAATGGAGATGAAGAACTAAAATTCCAACTTTGGCAAGATTAGAGGTAGTAGCTATCCCTAATTTACTATGTATTTCATTTAGCTCTTGTATGTGAACAATTGATTATTGAAATAGATTGATGCTTTTATCCTATTTTGAATATTTAGATTTGGATTATTGTTGAGAAATATTATTTAAATCTTGACCTAAAGTATGCTCTCAAGTAGTGGATAAATTGTAGAAATAGATTTATACACTACTTTTCTTTTGTATCAAACATTAAAGATTGTTAGATTAATAGTTAGATGGAGATATCGTATAAGGATTAATATAATGATTATCACAATCCCATTTAGAAATAAATATCATTGAGAGGATACTAGAATATATTCAATAATCTTGAGTTCATATATTTGTTCTAAGGAAACATAGAAAATTGGAATAGTGAACCCCAATCTTGACAAACCTTTTTAATTGATAAAAACCACATTTTTTTATTGTTTTAGCCTTATTTCAAAAGTGAAAGATAATTTTCCCAACAAAAACAAACCTTTTTAATTTGTAAACTTAAAGCAATAGTAATTATAGAACGGCGGTAATATCACCCAATCTCTGTGGATACAATATAAAAATATTTGCCGAAAATACACTTTTCAAAAATACTCTTGTGTCATCAAAAAGTGTTCAATATCATACTACCAAGGTTTATCATCCTTTGCCACATCCACATCAAATATAGAAACCAACCTATGAAGGCGCTCAATGGTAATCTGAGGTATATCATTCCACTGGTTCACTTTGTACATGGAAGCTTAAGTAACTAATGCATCTTCCATATGATTCTCATCCCGAGGAATGTGGTGAAGCTCCACTTTATTGTAGAAAGTCAACAACCTTCCTGCATAATCTTTGTAAGGGATTAAGGCAGGGTGACAAGTCTCCCAATCTTCTTTAATCTGATTTATTACCAAAGTTGAATCACCATACTTATCAAGAATCTTAATTCTGAGATCCATGGCTTCTATGAGACCCATGATACAAACCTCATATTCTGCCATATTATTTGTACAATCAAACTTCAATTTTACGGTGAGATCCTTGGGGATAAATGATTACAACACCAATTCCTTTACCATAACCATCCACAACTCCATCAAACACCATACCCCATTGGGACTCAGGATCTAGGCCTTCCTTAGGTAATGGTTCGTCAAAATATTTCATTTTCAAATACATCACATCTTCATCAGGGAAATCAAATCCAACAGATTGGTAATCTTCAACTGGCTGATGGCCTAGATATTTTGCCAACACACTGCTTTTAATAGTTTTTTGGGTGTGGTATTCAATATCATATTCATATAACAACATCTTCCAACCAAAAATTCTTCTTGTAAGAGTTTCATACTCCAAAATTTTCCCTCCTACTTCTCAAGACAATTCACAACTCCATACTTAACGATTTCACAAGGGTTGACCAGACAAACCCTCTTCTAAGCAATCAATCCAAACTAGGGTTTTGCTCCTCTCAAGTCAAAATGGATTTTCAATGCTCCAAGTGGTCATCATACCTCATCATATGCTTCAAGGGATCACCATGTCAAGTTTCAAGCCTTACAAGTCAAATTTGCTCATCCAATTGCTCAGATGGTTGAAAATCAACTATATTGGACAAAAAGTCAACTATGGTCAACATACAGTCAAAATTCATAATTTTTGGTCAAAATCAATATTTTAAAGTAATATTCATCATTGGATCAAGGGTTGACCATGATTCCTCAAGGAAAGTCAAGATTTGATCAAAAGTCAAAGTTTCCAAATTAGGTTTTTTCAGACAAAAGTCAATAGAACTTTGACCAAGCATAACTTTCACATACTTTATCAGAAATTTTTTCAATGAAGCTCATTTCGAAGGGAATTCAATTCTGTACAACTTCATGTCTCACAAGCTTTTGCCAAAAATGCTTCATTTGGAAGTTATGGATCAAAACATTACAGGTCCTTTTAAAAGTCAACAAAAAGTCATCTTTTTGCAAAGAAGTGTTCATGAACATGGAAATTTCAATGAAGATAAAACCAAAAGGAGTGTTTAGAGTACATAGCTTTCTAAAAAGTCTAAGAACACTAAAAAATGTTGAAAATTGAGTAAGATACAAATTGTGCAAGTTTGACACTTTTGAGGAGGTGCACAAAGGAAAATACCTAGCAAATGCAAATATTTTTCAAATGGGCCTAAGATTTTATGATCCAAACTTGATCTTGACATTATCCATGGCCTGGAAACTCAAGTGCACGCCTCCTATCTTTTTATTTAATTTATTTTTGAATTAAATGATTAAAATTCAAAATTAATTAAATAAAATACAAAGGTAATGAATAAAATGAGTTGGGCTTGGTTTCTACTTGTCTTGAGGTCTAAGATAACCTATGCAAGCTGTCAAATTCGTCCACAAGGCTTTAAGGTAAGATTGAATCACTTTTGGGAAGATTTGATGAAAATTCCAAATCAAATATTCTTGCATTCAAGGCAATATATTCTCCCATTATTCTTGACCTAATGCACTCTCCTATAAGTACCCAACACATTCATACACAAGAGAGAATGAATCCTTGCCTCCACAAAGAACCCTAAAACTCACAAAAATTCATACAAGCTTGCAAAAATCGAAACCCTATTTCCACCCAGTTGCAAGCCGTTCCATCCATCCATTCGTGTTCCTGAAGGTCCCAGGAGTTCATATCAATCCTTACTCAAGCCTAAGAGTCCCCAGAACTTGCAAACCGTGTAGCACCAGTTTGGTAAAAATTTTGGTTTCAAATTCTTGAATTTATGCATTGTTAACTAATTTGATGCATCTACATGTGTTCATATATGTTGTTAGAACAGGTTTGATGCATAACATGTGAGTTTTGACGCAAAAATCACAACTTGCCATTGTTAGGGCTTCAAGCTCATGAAGCTTCGGATCTAGGGTTACAGGCGGTTTCGAACCAAACTAACTATACCATTGAATTCGTAGCATCCTAATTATATGATCTGGGATTTTGGTTTTTGTTTTTGATCGATTTTGCAGGTTTTCAAATTTTCCCTCACCGAAGAAGACGATCGGACCACCGGTTGTGGCGTCACTGACTTCGGTCAAGGGTTCACATGCATGTGTGGCACCATTCCGTCTTTTGATTGGCTTGTATAGTGCAACTGGGTCCCACGGCTTGACTTGGGTTGAAAATCCAAAATGGAATGAAGGAACACGTATAATCCAATGGTTGTGTTTCCTTGACAGCTAAAACACCTAGCTCGGTTGGTGAGTGCGCATGCTGGTAACCATAAGGTCCCGGGTTTGAGCGTCCAAGGGATCTTTTTTCCATTCTTTTCCAATTTTCATCTTTTTTCCAACTTTCTAACTTTTTTTTTCTTAACTTATTTAATTTTCTTTCAAAATTAATTCAAACCTTTCAAAAAATCACAAAAATATTTTAATTTCAGATTTAGGTTAATTAAGCATTTAATTAATTTTTGACATAATAATAATTTATTTTTCTCACAATTTAAATTATTTTTCATAATTAATTAATAATTAACTTAAAATTAGGTTTTTCTACACAAAAATCAATCCAAAAAATATCAAAAAATATTTTTCCTTTGCAATTAGGGTTTATATATTTTCTCTTATCATTAGACATTTTTCTTGCTATTTATTTCTTTTGTTTGGCATTTAAATATTAAAAATCGATGTATAGGTCGCAAGGTTATTTTTGTAATAACGTAGGATTTACTTTCCGCACCCTTACATTTCCGCACTTTACTTCCCGCACTCCTATTATGTATCTTCCCCAAAGCCATATAATAGTCTAGGGTTTACTTTCCCGCACTTTACTTTCCGCACTTTAATTTCTGTACATATTTAACTGCTAGTAATTAGGCATGTATGACAAGATTAAAAACAACACAGATCACTTCTAAATACAAGATAAATATCTGAATACAACACACTTTTCACACTTGCACACACCTTAGGGTATCCTCTCTTGTTGCCTTTCGAATAACACGGTCATGTCCCTCGAACGTAGGGATATCTTAGCTAAGACGCTTATGAATAACATCATCATAGTCCCTTCGATGACCCTCGATGTTGCCTACGAATATATAATCTCGTCCTTCGATTGTTGCCTACAAAAAGTGATGATCGTCCCTACGAATATCCTAAGGTATCCCTACATGTTGCCTTCTATGACCATACGATGACCCTACGAACGTCCCTTTACATCCAACAGATAGAGTTACCTACCAACGAATGGTATGGATAGCGCTACCCTAAAGGAAATCAAAATAACATGGAAACTATCAATCTGAGTAGGTAATAGACTCTTAAATTGCTTTCTCTATCAACATACTTTCACACCTCACAGTTCTTTCAAAAACGTTTCAAACACTTTGTATACATTCCAGCGTGAATCATTACAAAGTTAAACACTTTTCCAAAACAAAACATTTCCAAACACTTCGTATACATTCCAGCGAGAATCATTACGAAGTCAAAATACCTTTTCAAAATATTTTTTCAAACACACACACAAAAAGCAATTTATAAAGTGAGCTAAACAATTAAGAGCCCGTAGATAACTACGGATGGAAAGGGTGCTAATACATTCCCTTGTCATAACTGCCTTACTTACTTAGAATCTAACGAAGGTCTTTTCCTGTTCTTTTCGCCTTCCCTTAATTGGATAAAAGAAAAGTCGATGACGACTCTTGCTATCCGCAACATTTACGATAAAACGCAAAACAAACAAGTCAGTTCTCCCACCGTATCACAGAACTGGCGACTCTGCTGGGGAAAATTCCTAAAGAGAGGCTACCTTAGGGCTTTAGATCACTTTATTGATTTTATTGTTTGACTTATCTTCTTTACTTTTAAGGGTTTCTTGGGTATTATACTTGTGGGGGATCCTACACCTAGATTTAGGTTTCCTTAGGTAAGTAGCAAGAAATCGTCACGACCGTTAGGTGTATATCGAAATGGTCAAAATGATGGCTACGTTAGTGCGACACTTCGGATGTCCCGATGCTCCTCATGTTCAGTTGAGGAAAGTATTTGGCGCCTACATGGTGTCATAAGCACTAAATCAAATTTTAGAACCCTAATTGACCCCTCTTGGCCATTAGAAGGTAGTGAGATGGCCGGCTTCGGTGCAGACTGAGGTTGGTTGATACTCGATGCCACGCTCATTAAGATTCGACTTTCGGGATGTTTCAATCAACCATTTGGTAGTCGTATTGAAATAAAGCCTACAAGAAAGATCAATGATATGAGATTCCTAGAACCCAGTTACTATTATAGGACAGGTTGAACCCACTTAAACTCTGATAGGGTAGACAACTATACCTCATGCAAGCCTTAAACCTAGGGCTATTGTGTGAATTGCTTGTGCTTGCTACTCGTTTTTAACATGACATCATAACATCATATCATTTCTAACTATTTCAAGGACCTAGGGATTTATCTTTGCTCTGTTTTTTAGGAGTTATGGCTTCCAGGAAGACTATCCGAATCAACTTCATGTGTATATCTTTTCAACTAAAAAAATGATCATGCTCATCTACTAGAATTGGTTATCTCCGGTTTTGAAGAAGATATGATGCACGTCGTATTCCAATTCTTCGATCCGAAACATCACTACTTTACGTTCCCAGATTATCAGTTGGTTCCTACATTAAAAGAGTTCTCTAAGCTACTTGGGATACCTATCCTTGATCAGATAGCATTCACTGATTTAGAAAAATCTCCGAAATACGAAGACATCGCATCAGCGTTACATCTAAAGCGATCAAACATTAAAGCTAATTGGGAAACAAGAAGCGGAGTTAAGGGTTTGCTTGCTAAGTTTCTGATAAAGAAAGCTCAAGAATTCCTAAAGGCTATGAGTTTCCATGCATTCAAAGACATTGTAGCCTTGCTAATCTATGGCTTGATGCTATTTCCTAATCTCGACCAGTTCATAGACATAAACACCATCAAGATATTCCTCACTCGTAATCTTGTGCCTACCTTACTTGGGGATATTCTGCATTCTCTCCATACTCGTACTACCAAAAGACAAGGAACTCTCATGTGTTGCACACCATTACTTTACAGGTGTTTTATTTCGCACCTTCCTCAATCAGTAATGAGGAACGAGCAAAGATTGAAGTGGTCTCAAAGGCTGATCTCACTCTCTCATTCAAATATCCGTTGGTGTCATTTTTCTCAAAAGGACTTCACTTTCATTAAGCGTTGTGGGGAATTCCCTAATGTACCACTCCTTGGCATAAGGGGAGGAATCACTTACAACCCTTCTCTAGATCTACGTCAGTTTGGTTATGCTCGAAGAGATGGTCCTCATGATATGCTTCTCCAAAACATTGTGTTTGACTACGAAAATGATCTCCAGAACTACCGTCGAAGATTTGTGCACGCTTGGGGCATGGTGAAGAAGACTGATACCAAGACTTTGGGGCACAAAAATTCCCTTCTTTGGGAACCTTACCTCAAATGGGTGCGAGCTTGAGCTTAAAACCTCATGATGTCGTTTACAGTGGTTCTACCAGTGGTTATGGAACCTATTGCTGAAGGTGACGAACCTTATACCATTCTCCATCCAGACATGCATACTAATTTCTAAGACTTGAAGAGATCCTGGATTTAGCTTAAAGAAGAAAGGGATACATTCGAAGCTCAGTGCTATGCAAGCGAGAAAATAGTGTTGAAGCTACTTCACAAGGAGAAAATTTCCAAGTTGAAAGTTGTGATTCCGCTGCGAAATTAATTAAAAATGTTGTTATGTTTTCATATGAATAAAGTATGTTGTAAATTGTTCATTCGAATGCTATGTATCTATGATAATTGCAATTACAGATTTTGTTTCATGTTGAAATGTGATATCCAGAATGTGCTGGATGTTTTTAAATACTCTAGTTTTTTATATAATTTTCAGGTAGATTTGGGGTGTTACAATGCTGTTCGGGTTGAAGAATTCTGGTGCAACGTACCAGAGGGCCATGACGACTATATTCCATGATTTGATGCATAAAGATATTGAAGTGTATGTTGAGGATATGATTGCCAAGTCCCAGACTAGGGAAGATCATTTGGAAGACTTGTTGAAATTGTTTTAGAGTTTAAGGAAGTATCGTCTCCGCTTGAACCCCAATAAATGTACATTCAGTGTCCAATCTACAAAGTTGTTGGTTTTCATTGTCATCCAGCAAGGAATTGAAGTTGATCCTGATAAATTTAGGTTAATTCAAGAGATGCATGTGCCAAGAACTGAAAGCAAGTCAAGGGCTTTCTTGGGCGTCTAAATTACATCTCTAGGTTCATTTCCCATATGATAGCAACACGTGAGCCAATCTTCAAGATTCTGAAGAAAGATCAAAGTATGGACAAATGATTGCCAAAAGGCATTTAAAAGTATCAAAGAGTATTTGCTCGAGCCTCCTATCTTGCTCCCTCCCGTTGAAGGAAGACCATTGGTTAGGTATCTGACAGTGTTAGATAGTTCCATGGGTTGTATTTTGGGATAGCATGATGAAAAAAGAAGAAAAGAGTATACCATTTATTATCTAAGTAAGAAGTTCACCGACTGTGAGTCACGGTATTCTATGTTGGAAAAGACTTGTTGTTCTTTAGCCTGGGTTATGAAGCATCTACGGTTAATATATGTTGAATCATACTACTTGATTGATTTCTCAAATGAATCCAATCAAGTACATTTTTGAAAAGCTTGCTCTTTGTGATACAGTGGAAGAATTAACTTGTTTGTATTGCGTTTTTTCGCAAATGTTGCGGATAGCAAGAGTCGCCACCGAATTTTCTTTTATCCAATTAAGGGAAGGAGAAAAGAACAGGAAAAGACCTTCGTTAGATTCTGAGTAAGGGAGGCAGTTATGAAAAGGGAAGGTATTAACACAATTTCCATATGTAGTTATCTACGGGCTCTTAATTGCTTAGCTCACTTTATAAATTGCTTTCTGTGTGTGTGTGTCTGAAAAAATAGTTTGAAAAGGCATTTTGACTTCTTAATGATTCTCGCTGGAATGTATATGAAGTGTTTGGAAATGTTTTGTTTTGGAAAAGTGTTTAACTTTGTAATGATTCACGCTGGAATGTATACAAAGTGTTTGAAAGAAGTTTGAGGTGTGAAAAGTATGTTGATAGAGCAAGCAATTTAAGAGTCTATTACCTACTCAAAATGGTCGTTTCCATGTTATATTGCTTTCCTTTAGGGTAGCGCTATCCATACCATTAGTTTTTTGGTAACTCTATCAGTTGGATGTAAAGGGACGTTCGTAGGGTCATCGTATGGTGTCATACCCCAAAATTTGCCCTCCTACTTCTCAAGACATTTCATACATCCATACTCAAGGATTCCTCAAGGGTTGATCAGACAAACCCTCTCCTAGACAATCAACCCATACTAGGGTTTGGTTATCCTCAGATCCAGATGGACTTCCAACATCTCCAATGTCAAGTTTCAAGCCTTACAAGTCAAGTTTCCTCAGACAATTGCTCAAATGGTTGAAAATCAATTGTATTGGACAAAAAGTCAACTATGGTCAACATACAGTCAAACTTCCTGATTTTTGGTCAACATCCTCATTTTGAAGTCACATTCATCATTTGATCAAGGGTTGATCATGATTCATCAACAAAACCCAAGATTTGCACAAAAGTCAAACTTTCCAAATTAGGGTTTTTCAGTGAAAAGTCAACTGAACTTTGACTGAGCATAACTTCTTCATACTTTCTCAGAAATTTTTCCACCACCTCTAATTTTGAAGGAAATTCAATTCTCTACAACTTCATGTCTCACAAGAATGTTCAAAAAATTCTTCATTTGGAAGGTATGGATCAAAACATTACAGGTCCTTTTCAAAGTCAACAAAAAGTCAACTTTTTGTTTTGGAGATTTATTGAGCATGGAAACTCCAATTGATATGAAACCAAAGAGGTTGTTTAGAGGACACTTAGAGCTTTCTAAAAAGTCCAAGAACACTCAAAAATGTTGAAAATTGAATAAAATACACCTTGTACAAGTTGGGCATTTTTGAAGAAGTGCACAAAGAGAAATACTTGTCAAAATCAAAACTTTTGCAAATGGGCCTTGTTTTTCTTGGTTTAAACTTGTTCCTTATCTTATTTGGAACCTTCAAGCCTAATGCCACGAAATTTGTCTTTATGTTTCTATTTAATTTGGATTTTATTCAATTAAAAACAAATTAAATTAAAAAATAAGGTATAAAATCAAAATTAAATGCAAAATTGATTTTTCTCTCATGCTTGAGATCCAAGTAACTCACACAAGCTGGCAAATTTTGAAATTTGCATTGATTTGGCAAGAAATTGAAGAAATTGGATCAAATAAGGAAGATTTGATTTTGTACAAAATCAAATAATTTTTGCATTGATTGATCATTATTTGTTCCTCAAATCAGCCCAAAATCCATCTACTATAAATGTACAATGCATACCACATGAACAAGAACAAAAAAATTGCTTGGAGGAACCCTAACCTAAGTAAAAAAAACCGTGCCTTTCAAGTAACTTGCAGCCACAGTTCCAGCTCGATTCAATTGGTTTTAAGCGTTCCTTTGCATTCCTTGGAGTCTCTTGAGTCGATCCATACCTTTACATCTCTCAAAAACATCAAGAATTGAGAAAACACGATTTGGTTTGTTCATACTTTTTCAAAAAATCGATTTCTGTTATTCATGCATTTTTAACGCTTTTTGATTGTTTGTTCATGATCAACATCAAGTTTGCAAGCTATCTGGGTAGCCCAATTGCATTTTAATGGTCTGGAACGAAAATCACCATTGTTAGGGATTTCTGCTTCGAATTAGGGCTTCTCTAAATAGGAAAAATTGGCGAAACTAGTGACATATTCTTGCTCAGGGGATAAAACCGAGTCGAACCATGGCTTCATAATTCATTTATATTGCTTGTGCTTGATTTTTGAAATATGCAGGGGCCTTAGCGTCGAACAAGACCGACGCTAAGTGTTTGAATTTTCAAACGAAGAAGATGATGTTCTTCGCGCGTGTTCTGGGAAATCAGAAAGCAACAACGTTTAAAAACAATTAGTTTCGATTTCTAAACACGTGGACGCTCTAGCTCAGTTGGTCTTGGCAGCGCGCGTGTGAAGCAAGAGATCCCGGTTCGATTCCCAACCATGGCATTTGTTTTTACAAGTTAGAAAACTAACATTATTTTTCATATTTTCTTTTCTCTTTAATATTTTCATGTTAATTTAATTTCTCTCTAATATTTTTTATCATGCATCTAAAAAACTCCAAAAATATTTATTTTTTGCATAATTATCAGAAAAATGTTTATTTAATTTTTAATATAAAAATTATTATTTTTGCATGCATATTTAATTTAATTTCTAATTAATCATCTAAATGACTTTTAATTGTTTTTAAATTATCAAATCAATTCCAAAAATTACCAAAAAATTACCTTATCATATTAATGTCATTACTAACACAAAACCTTTTTCCTCATTCAAAAATATTTGTTTTTACTAACATTTTCCTCTTATGCAATTTTCTCGTATTTTCCGATTTTGTGTCTGTTCACAGGTGGTAACGTTTCGGACGATTTTTCCTGCTTTTCTTTTTCAATTATGTAATTGCCTATGGGATGTAATAGTTTAATTAGGGATTTTATTTTCCGCACTCCTATATTATGTAACTGCCCCAAAGCCATGTAATAGCGTAGGACTTTATCTTTCCGCATTTTACATTTCCGCAATTTACTTTCTGCACCCTATAAACTGCTAGTAATTAGGCGTGTATGGTAAGATAAAATTGGACATAGATTACTTATAATTTCAAGATAAAATATCTGAATTTGACACACTCTTTTCACACATGCACCCCTTAGGGTAATTATCTCTCGTTGCCTTTACAAATACAAATAGTCATGTCCCTCGAACGTAGAGGTATTCTAGCACCATTTCCTTCAAAACAAATCATCATAGTCCTTTCGATACAAAGATCATAGACCCACGATGTCGCCTACGAATACATGATCTTGACCCTCAATTGTTGCCTACAAAAAATGATGATAGTCCCTTCGAATGTGCTAGGATACTTCCTACAAGTTGCTTTCTATGACCATCCGATGTCCCTTCGAATGTCCCTTCTACATCCAACGAATATGGTTACCTACCAACTAATGGTATGGATAGAACTATTCTAAAGGAACGTAAAACAACACGAAAACGACCATTCTGAGTAGGTAATAAGACTTTTAGTTGCTTGCTCTATCAAAATACTTTTCACACCACACACTTTTGTCAAAGTTCAAACTCTTTTCGAAACGAAACATTTCCGAACACTTTGTATACATTCCTACATGAATCATTACAAAGTCAAAGCGAAATGCCTTTTTCAAAACATTTTTGTCAAACACACAGAAAGCACAATTTTAAAGTGATCTAAGAGCAACTAAAAGCCCGTAGATAACTACGGATGAAAGGGGGTGCCAATACCTTCCCTTTTCATAACCTTCTCCCTTACTCAGAATCTAACGAAGGTCTTTTTCTGTACTTTTTACCTTCCCTTAATTGGGTAAAAGAAAAGTCGGTGGTGACTCTTGCTATCCGCACATTTGCGATACAAAAATCTCAAAGTTAGTTCACCGTATTACATATGGTCATAGAAGGCAACATGTAGGGATACCTTAGCATATTAGTAGGGACGATCATCACTTTTCGTAGGCAACAATCGAGGGACGAGATCATATATTCATAGGCAACATCGAGGATCGTCGAGGGACTATGATCTTTGTATCGAAGGGACTATGATGATGTTATTCGTAAACGTCTTAGCTAAGATATCCCTACGTTTGAGGGACATGACCGTGTTATTCGAAAGGCAATAAGAGAGGATACCCTAAGGTGTGTGCAAGTATTCAGATATTTATCTTGTATTTAGAAGTGATTTGTGTTGTTTTTAATCTTGCCATACACGCCTAATTACTAGTAGTTAAATATGTAGAAAAATTAAAGTGCGGAAAGTAAAGTGCGGGAAAGTAAACCCTAGACTATTATATGGCTTTGGGGAAGATACATAATAGGAGTGCGGGAAGTAAAGTGCGGAAATGTAAGGGTGCGGAAAGTAAATCCTACGTTATTACAAAAATAACCTTGCGACCTATACATCGATTTTTAATATTTAAATGCCAAACAAAAGAAATAAATAGCAAGAAAAATGTCTAATGATAAGAGAAAATATATAAACCCTAATTGCAAAGGAAAAATATTTTTTGATATTTTTTGGATTGATTTTTGTGTAGAAAAACCTAATTTTAAGTTAATTATTAATTAATTATGAAAAATAATTTAAATTGTGAGAAAAAAAAATTATTTTTATGTCAAAAATTAATTAAATGTTTAATTAACCTAAATCGGAAATTAAAATATTTTTGTGATTTTTTGAAAAGGTTTGAATTAATTTTGAAAGCAAATTAAATAAGTTAAGAAAATAAAAAAAAATGTTAGAAAATTGGAAAAAGGATGAAAATTGGAAAAGAATGGAAAAAAGGTCCCTGGGAGGCTCGAACCCAGGACCTTATGGTTACCAGCATGCGCGCTCATCAACCGAGCTAGGTGTTTTAGCTGTCAAGGAAACACAACCATTGGATAATACGTGTTCCTTCATTCTATTTTGGATTTTCAACCCAAGTCAAGCTGTGGGACCCAGTTACGCCATACAAGCCAATCAGAAGATGGAATTGTGCCACGCATGCCTGTGAACCCTTGACCGAAGTCAGCGACGCCACGACCGGTGGTCCGATCATCTTCTCCGATGAGGGAAAATTTGAAAACCTTCAAAATCGATCAAAAAATGAAAACCAAAAGCCCATATCATATAATTAGGATGCTACGAGTTCAATGGTATGGTTAGTTTGCTTCGAAACTGGCTGTAACCCTAGATCCGAAGCTTCATGAGCTTGAAGCCCTAACAATGGCAAGTTGTGATTTCTGCGTCAAAACTCACATGTTATGCATCAAACCTATTCTAACAACATATATGAACACATGTAGATGCATCAAATTAGTTAACAATGTATAAATTCAAGATTTCGAAACCAAAAGTTTTGCCCAACTGGTGCTACACGGTTTGCAAGTTCTGGGGACTCTTAGGCTTGAGTAAGGATTGATATGAACTCTTGAGACCTTTAGGAACACGAATGGATGGATGGAACAACTTGCAACTGACTGGAAATAGGGTTTTAATTTTTGCAAGTTTGTATGAATTTTTGTGAGTTTTAGCGTTCTTTGTGGAGGCAAGGATTCGTTCTCTCCTATGTTTGAATGTGTTGGGTACTTATTCGCATTAGGTCAAGAATAATGGGAGAATATATTGCCTTGAATGCAAGAATATTTGATTTAGAATTTTCATCAAATCTTCCCAAAAGTGATTCAATCTTGCCTTAAAACCTTGTGCACGACTTTGACAGCTTGCATAGGTTATCTTGGATCTCAAGACAAGTAGAAACCAAGCCCAACTCATTTTGTTAATTACCTATGTATTTTATTTAATTAATTTTGAATGTTAATAATTTAATTCAAAAATAAATTAAATAAAAAGATAGGAGGCGTTCACTTGAGTTTCCAGGCCATGGGTAATGTCAAGATCTAGTTTGGATCATAAAATCTTAGGCCCATTTGAAAAATATTTGCATTTGCTAGGTATTTTCCTTTGTGCACCTCCTCAAAAGTGTCAAACTTGCACAATGTGTATCTTGCTCAATTTTCAACACTTTTGAGTTTTCTTGGACTTTTTAGAAATTTCAATATGTCCTCTAAACACTCCTTTTGGTGTCATCTTCATTGAAGTTTCCATGTTCATGAACACTTCTTTGCAAAAAGATGACTTTTTGTTGACTTTTAAAAGGACCTGTAATGTTTTGATCCATAACTTCCAAATGAAGCATTTGTGGCCAAAGCTTGTGAGACATGAAGTTTTAGAGAATTGAATTCCATTCAAAATTAGATTTGGTGGAAAGATTTCTGAAAAAGTATGTAAAAGTTATGCTTAGTCAAAGTTCTGTAGACTTTTGTCTGAAAAACCCTAATTTGGAAACTTTAACTTTTGATCAAATCTTGACTTTCCTTGAGGAATCATGGTCAACCCTTGATCCAATGATGAATATTACTTCAAAATATTGATGTTGACCAAAAATTATAAAGTTTGACTGTATGTTGACCACAATTGACTTTCTATCCAATATAGTTGATTTTCAACCATCTGAGCAATTGGATGAGCAAATTTGACTTGTAAGGCTTGAAACTTGACATGGTGATCCCTTGAAGCATATTATGAGGTATGATGACCACTTGGAATATTGAAGATTCGTTTTGACTTGAGAGGAGCAAAACCCTAGTTTGGATTGATTGCTTAGAAGAGGGTTTGTTTGGTCAACCCTTGTGAAATCCTTAAGTACTGAGTTGTGAATTGTCTTGAGAAGTAAGAGGGAAAATTTTGGGGTATGATTGTTTCCCCCGTTCAATATTCTTGTACCAGAAGGGTTAGATTGGTATGCTTGTCTTTTGTGACCTGAAGGTAGAAGATGATTGACCACTCGAGTACACCTAAAAATTTGCACTCGCTGTTGTATGGAATGGAATGGGGAGTGAGTCATGCGCTAGACTCTGGGTTCGTATTGAGAAAAATATCAGAGATGGGCTTAAAGATGCCATCTGGAGAGATGAATATTTGTAGTCGGAGATGGGCTTAACGATGCCATCTGGGGCGGTTGATAATAAGAGATAGTTTTCCCGTCTTGTTTCGGGTATTATCCATGGTCTTCTATTTATTGGTAAACCTGTCTGGTTTCGGTAGTTCATACCAAATTGGTCGCCTTGATACTTTCCCCGTCTTGTTTCGGGTGTTAACCTTCGACCTACTGTTTGGAAATAATTTGCATGGTAGTTCAGATAGCTCTCCCGTCTTGTTTCGGGTATTAATCTTTGACCTTCCATTTGGAAAATAGCTTTTACCTGTTGGGGAAATAAATCTTGACAGGATATGGTTAGTTCTATGCAGATTATGATGTATGCGAGTATATGACAATGTTCGTGAAGGATATATGCACACGTTATGATTTTTATGAATAATGTATGAATGTAGATGTTGTGGTATTTCAAAACATATCCATCTTGAAGAAGATAGGAATGTTCTGCTGGAGATCTTTGATTTCTGCTTGGGGATGAAGTTATTGAAAACCCTAACTGGGGATAAAGGAGATTCAGATTCCTCTGATGCACTATCTGACCAAGTTTTGAGTCTGGATATTATTGTTGTTGGGGGAATGATAATCATTGAGAGATACTCAGCTGAGGATGAATATCTTGTGTATAGACCTTGCTGGGGGACGATGTGGTATGGAATAACATGTTACTGCTTGGAGACTTATGTAGTTGGTTGATGTGTTACTGCTCGGGGACCAATGTATCGTGATGACTTGAGAATGTAGATAAGTATGATAGGATCACTGCTCGAGTACTGACGTGATGAATATAGAGGATCACCGCTCAGGGACTAATGTGATGAATATAGAGGATCACTGCTCGGTGACTAACGTGATGAAGTTGAAGCTGATAGGATCACTGCTCAGGGACTAATGTGATGAAGTTGAAGTTGATAGGATCACTGCTCGGGGACTAATGTGATGAAGTTGAAGCTGATAGGATCACTGCTCGGGGACTAATGTGATGAACATGATAGGACCACTGCTCGGGGACTAATGTGATGAAGATGATAGGATCACTGCTCAGGGACTAATGTGATGAAGATGATAGGATCACTGCTCAGGTACTAATGTGATGAAGATGATAGGATCACTGCTCAGGGACTAATATGATGAAGATGATAGGATCACTACTCAGGGACTAATGTGATGAAGATGATAGGATAACTACTCGGGGAGTAATGTGATGAATGTAGAGGATCACTGCTCGGGGACTAACGTGATGAAGATGATAGGATCACTGCTCAGGGACTAACGTGATGAAGTTGATAGAATCACTGCTCAGGGACTAATGTGATGAAGCTGCTAGAATCACTGCTCGGGGACTAACGTGATCATGTTGAAATGTTTGAACACTATTGGGAGGAGATGATAATGTAAGACTTTGTTGGAGAAGATTTGTCTTTGTAGGGAGAGGGATGGCTCTGTGGGGTTGTAGAGATGATCTTGTGAAGGTATTTCTTGTGAAAGTGACTTTGTGGGGATGCATTGGTATAATACGGTGGGAGAAATGACTTATTTGTTTTGCATTTTATCGCAAATGTTGCGGATAGCAAGAGTCGCCACCGACTTTTCTTTTATCCAATTAAGGGAAGGCGAAAAACAGGAAAAGACCTTCGCTAGATTCTGAGTATGGGAGGCATTTATGAAAAGGAAAGGTGTTAGCACCCTTTCCATCCGTAGTTATCTACGGGCTCTTAATTACTTTAGATCACTTTGTAAATTGCTTTTTGTGTGTGTGTTTGACATTTCGCTATGACTTCTAATGATTCTCGCTGGAATGTATACGAAGTGTTTGGAAATGTTTTGTTTTTGGAAAAGACATTGTAATGATTCACGCTGGAATGTATACAAAGTGTTTGGAAAATATTTTGGAAAAAAAAGTGTGAGGTGTGAAAAGTATTTTAATTGAGCAAGCAAAAGAGACTTATTTTACCCACTCAGAACGATTGTTTCCGTGTTATTTTGCTTTCCTTTAGAATAAGGCTATCCATACCATTGGTTGATAGGTAACCTTATTTGTTGGATGTAAAAGGGACATTCGAAGGGATGCCGAATGGTCATAGAAGGTAACTTGTAAGGATATCTTAGCATATTCGTAGGGATGATCATCACTTTTCATAGGCAACAACCGAGGGACGAGATCATATATTCGTAGGCAGCATCGAGTGTCATCAAGGGACTATGATATTTGTATCGACGGGACTATGATGATATGTTGGTAGGCGTCTTAGCTAAGATATCCCCACTTTCGAGGGACATGACCATTGTATTCTTAAGGTAACAAGATAGGATACCCTAAGGTGGGTGCATGTGTGAAGAGTGTGTTGTATTCAGATATTTCATCTTGTGATTAGGGTTGGCTACATTGATTGAATTAATCTTTCCATACACGCCTAGTTACTAGCAGTTAATATGTGTGGAAAATAAATTGCAAAAATGTAAAGTGCAGGAAAGTAAAACCCTAGACTATTACATGGCTTTGGGGCAGATGCATAATAAGGAGTGCGGAAAGTAAACCCTAATTAAACTATTACATACCATGAGCAGTTACATAATATTGAAAAAGAATGTGCGAGAAAATAAACCTAACTATTACAACCTTGAAACACTTACAATAATCGAAAAATATTACGAGAAGGATCGAATTGCAAATAATGGAAAATAATGTTAGTAAAAAGAAAATTTTAGTTAGAAAAAGGTTTTAGGGTTAGTAAACCTATTTGAATGTAAAAAGTATTTTTTGGGAATTTTCTGGATTAATTTGATATGGAAAAAAGTGATTAAAAGGTTAATTTTCAATTAATTAACAATTAAATAAAATAAAGATGAAAAATAATATTGTTTATGTCAAAAATTAAATTAAAGTTTTTCTAACCTAATTATGAAAAGAATAGTTTTTTTGGTGATTTTTTAATGTGTTAAAAAATGTTTGAAGAGAAATTAAATTGAATGGAAAATAATAAGGAAAAATAAGAAAAAGAAGTTAGCTTGGAAAAGGTGTAAAAATAAATGGGGTAGCCAGGGATCAAATCCCTGCCCCAAGGATCACCAGTGCGCTGCCTTGCCACTGAGCCAACATGCAATTTGTGTTTGTAATGTGAAACAAATGCAATATAAGCGAAGTAAGTTCTTGAACATTAAAGAAAACATACGCCAAGGGGGTCATCGTCCCCAATTCAAATTTCTCAGGCTTTTAGCTACGGTTTTCATCCGTTGCTATAGCCTTTACCTACAGATCGCTTCGATAGCTACATCCCTACAAAATTGAATCAAAGCTTCGATAGCTACATCCCTACAAAATCAAATCATTCATAATACACAAAATAAATTAGCTTTGAGGGTATTAGTCGATTGGAAATCACCTTCTGAGTATGATGGTGGCCACAGTTTGGTCCAATTTTTCCTATTTCAGAAAACCCCAATTGGAGCTCGTGAACCCTAACAATGGCATCTTATGATTCCCGCGCTTAAAACTCAATCAAATAATTCAGATAGTTTCGAAGCATCATTATGAACACAAATATGCAATCAAATTGTATTAAAAATGCATGAATCAATGAAATCGATTTTAAGTTTTGAAAAGCAAACCGTGATACTGGCTTTCGTGATTCTGGATGTTTGGACGCTTGGTGAATGGCTGGATCGATTCAAAGGACTCCCAGGAACGTGTTGGGATGCTTATAATTGCTTGAATCTGGCTGGAACCTTTGCTTCCAATTGCTTGCTTCACACAATTTTCTTGAAGTTTGTTTAGGGTTCTTGGCTGTCAAAAAATTCTCCTCTAGGGTTTAGAAACCTTCTAAATTTATAGAGGATGGATCCAGGTTAATAATTGATGAGAACATATATCCCATTCAATGAGAGAATATTTGATTTGTCAATCTTTTCAATTTTGATCAAATGTTTCCAATCTTGTACCAATCTCTTGCCAATCACATAATTTTGAAAATTTGGCCATTTAATGGGTATCTTGGACCTCAAGAATGTCAAATATTCAGCCTTGCATTGATTGATTTATTTTTGCTAATTTATTTTAATTAAATTGACTTTAAATGAATAAAAAATAAAAATAAAAAAAATAAAAAACCTCAAGGGCTTGGCATTGGGCTTGGAGGTTCTAATTGAGATTAGAAACAAGTTTGAACCAAGAAAAGTTTGGCCCATTTAGAACAAAATTGATTTTCGTAAGTATTTCTCTTAAAGCACCTCCTCAAAAATGCTCAACATGCACAACTTGTATCTTGCTCAATTTTTAACATTTTTGGGTGTTCTTGGACTTTTTAGAAAGCTTAAGATGACCTATAAATAGACCTTTTAGTTTCATATTCATTGGATTTTCCATGATCATGAACACTTTGCAAAAAGATGACTTTTTGTTGACTTTTAAAAGGACCTGTAATGTTTTGATCTATAACTTCCAAATGAAGCATTTCTAGCCAAAGATTGTGAGCCATGAAGTTGTAGAGAATTGAATTCCCTTTAAAATGAGCTTTGGTGGAAAAATTTCTGATCAAGTATGTGAAAGTTATGCCTGGTCAAAGTTATGTTGACTTTTGTCTAAAAAACCCTAATTTAGAAACTTTGACTTTTGATCAAATCCTGACTTTTCTTGAGGAATCATGATCAACCCTTGATTAAATGATGAATATTACTTCAAAATATTGATGTTGACAAAAAATTATGAAGTTTGACTGTATGTTGACCACAATTGACTTTTTGTCCAATATAGGTGATTTTCAACCATTTGAGCAATTGGATGAGCAAATTTGACTTGTGAGGCTTGAAACTTGACATAGTGATCCCTTGGAACATAGGGTGAGGTATGATGACCACTTAGAGCACTGGAAATCCATCTTGACTTGAGAGGAGCAAAACCCTGGTTTGGATTGATTGCTTAGAAGAGGGTTTGTCTGGTCAACCCTTGTGAAATCCTTGAGAATGGAGTTGTGAATTGTCTTGAGAAGTAGGAGGGAAAATTTTGGGGTATGACAGTTTCCCCTCTGTTCAATCTTCTTGTACCGGAAGGGTTAGATTGGTATGCTTGCCTTTCGTGACCTGAAGGTAGAAGACGATTGAACACTCGAGTACACCTAAAAATTTGCACTCGTTGTTGTACGGAATGGGATCGTCAGTTGACAATACGCTAGAATGGGCTTATAGATGCCATTTGGAGAAGTTGATGCTGGAGGGCGAGTCGTACGCTAGGCTCTGTATTTGTCTTTTGGATGAGAGAAATAACAGAGATGGGCTTAAAGATGCCATCCGGAGCGGTTGAAAATGAGTAGTTGAAGATTGGCTTAAGGATGCCATCCGGGGCGGTGGATAATTAGAGAGAGTCAGAATAAACCTTTGTCTTGGCTATTTCTGAGAGGAATAGTTGTCAGAATGCGAATAGTTTTCCCGTCTAGTTTTTGGTGTTAATCCATAATTTGTTGTTTGGGAATAATTTGCATGGTCGTTCAGATAGCTCTCCCGTCTTGTTTCGGGCATTAATATTTAACCTTCCATTTGGAAAATAGATTTTACCTGATGGGGAAATAAGACCTCGATAAGACATGGTTAGTCCTATGCAGATTATGATGCATGCAAGTATATGAAAATGTTATGAATAATGTTATTATGATATATGCACATGTTATGAATAATGTATGAATGTAGATGTTGTGGTATTTCAAGACATATCCATCTTGAAGAAGATAGGAATGTTCTGCTAGAGATTTTTTTGTTTTTTGCTTGGGGATGAAGTCGTTTCAAACCCTGACTAGGGAACAAGAGAAATTCAGATTCCTCCGATGCACTATCTGACCAAGTTTCGAGTCGGGATAATGCTGCTGTTGGGGGGATGATGATCATTGAGAGATACTCAACCGAGGATGAATATCTTGTGTCTAGACCTTGCTGGAGGCGATGTGATATGGAATAACCTGTTACTTCTTGGAGACTGATGTAATTGGTTAAGTTGATAGGATCACTGCTCGGGGACTAACGTGATGAATGTAGAAGACCACTGCTCGGGGACTAATGTGATAAGGATGACATGATCTCTGCTCGGGGACTAATGTGATGAAGTTTGAAGCTGATGAAGTTGATAGGACCACATCTCGGGGACTAATGTGATGAATGTAGAGGACCACTGCTCGAGGACTAATGTGATGAGGATGATAGGATGACTGCTCGGGGACTAACGTGATGAGGTTGGAAGTGTTGGAACACTGTTGGGAGGAGATTAGTACTTCGTCGGAGAAGATTTGTCTTTGTAGGGAGAGCGATGACTCTGTGGGGATTGATGATCTTGTGGATATATTTCCTGTGAAAGTGACTATGTGGGGGTTGTATTGGTGACTTTAGTCGTCATCTGAATTCCTAGAGCCTGTAGTAATTACTATTTCTGTTCGTTTTTCATATCTTTGTGAACAGATGCTTATTGTCAGATGCATATAATCATTTAAAGAAATCATTGGACTTTATGCATACAATATAATAAAAATTAGAATTGGATAAGAGTAATTTGTATTGAATTTGAAAAGTGTCCTATAGTCAGGCAGTTTTTATACAAGAGACAAATATCCTAGTAGGAGGAAATTGTCAGAATAGTAAAAGCTATGCGGAAACAATCTTGTCGAGTTTCAACTATGCTATTGCTCAAATATTTTCGATTATCTCATCTCCTTGCTTTCAGAAGAAAATGATTGAACTGATTTGTGCCATTCGAATCTTGAAGGTTGATAGTAGTGTAGTATATAAGCAGGTGATCTGGACGAGACATAGTCGTATGCTTAAATCCCTAACTTTTGCCTAGACTGCCCTTTCGGGTTTTCAGTCTACCAGGATACCCTTTTTTACCCAAGCCGCCTTTGCAGGTTTTCGACTTGCCGGGTGTACATTTTTGTATATATATCCTTAACTTTTGCCTGAACCTTTTTGGTTCGCCGAGATGCCCTTATTTTTGCCCAGGCCAGTCAACCTAGTGGGTCTCGTTTATGTGTAGTATTTTTTGACTATGTCTGCGCTCACAGGATGTGGGAAGTCTTCTCCATCCATGGTGCCTAGTATCATAGCTCCGCCAAAAAATACTGTTTTGACTACAAATGGTCCCTCATAGATGAGAGTCCATTTGCCCCTGGGGTCACCTTGTGGAAGAATGACGCGCTTGACTACTAGATCACCAATTTGGTAGACTCGGTGCTTGAGCTTTTTATTGAATGCTCGAATCATTCGCTTCTGGTATATTTGTCCATGGAAGATGGCTGCGAGCTGTTTTTCGTCGATCAAGTTGATCTGGTCAAGGCGAGTCTGGACCCATTCGTCTTCGTCTAACTCTGTGTCCTGGAGTACTCTGGTTGAGGGTATCTGAACTTCGATGGGTAGGACCGCTTCCATACCATATATGAGAGAGAAGGGGGTTTCCCCTGTCGATGTTCGTACTGTAGTGCGATAATTGTGGAGAGAAAATGACAACATCTCGTGCCAATCCTTGTAAGTCACTATCATCTTCTGTATGATCTTCTTGAGATTTTTGTTGGCGGCTTCCACTGCACGGTTCATTTTTGGTCGATATGGAGAAGAGTTGTGATGCTTAATCTTGAACTGCGTGCAGAGTTCAGTTATCATTTTGTTATTGAGATTGGTACCATTATCTGTGGTGATCCTTTTGTGAACGCCGTACCGACAGATAAGATTATGCTTAATGAATCGAGCCACAACATCCTTGGTAACAGATGTGAACGAGGCTGATTCTACCCATTTGGTAAAGTAATCAATAGCAACAAGGATGAAACGATATCCATTGGAAGCGGTGGGTTTGATTTCTCCAATCATGTCAATGCTCCACATTGCGAAAGGCCACAGAGTGGTCAGAACATTCAATGGGATTGGAGGTACGTGCACTTTGTCTACGTATATTTGGCATTTGTGACAAGACCGAACATAGAAGTAACAATCAGCTTCCATGGTGGACCAATAGTTAGAATCTTCTTAGCCATTGTATGTCCACTGGAGTGGGTACCGAATGCGCCTTCGTGTAACTCTTCCATGATTCGCTCTTCTGTTTTCTGATCTACACAACGGAGTAACCACAAGTCGTGATTGCCCTTGTATAAGATACTGTTGTTGAGAAATAATTTGGAGGCGAATCTTCTCAAGAACTTCTTATCATTGACAGATTCCCCTGCGGGATATTCTTGAGCTTCGAGATACCTTTTCACTTCGTAGAACCAAGGTTTCTCTTCTGTTCCTTCGGTGTCAAGTTCACAATAGTATGCGGGTTGTTCTAGCCTTTCGATGATGATTTGGGGAGCTTCATTGTCCCATCTGACCTTGAACATAGATGACATGGTAGCTAATGCGTATGCCAACTGATTCTTTTCTCGTGGAATGTGATCGAAAGTGATTTCTTCAAAGTTAGGGATCAGACTCAACACATACTCTCGGTATGGAACACGATTCAGATGCTTCACATCCCAATCACCTTTAATCTGACTGATCACTAAAGCTGAATCTCCATATACTTGCAGGAATTTAATTCTTAAGTCAATAGCAAATTTGACACCCATGATGCACACTTCATATTCGGCCATGTTGTTGGTACAGTCGAAACATAGTCTGGCGGTGAAAGGCGTGTGTCCGCCTGTAGGAGATGTAATGATGGCGCCAATACCATTGCTAAGTGCTTTTGAGGCTCCATCAAAGACCATGGTCCATCGGGATCTCGGTTCAGGTCCTTCGTCTGGTCTAGGTTCTTCGCAATCAGTGACTAACATAATATCCACGTCTGGAAATTTGAAATACATAGACTGAGTATCGGGACAACCAAAGTGTCACGCTAACGTAGCCATCATGTTGACCGTTTAGTTATACGTCTAACGGTCGCGATGATCTAATGCTACTTACCTAAAAGGAAACCCGGATCCGGGTGTAGGATCCCCCAACAATATAATACCCAAGCAACCCTTAAAGATAAAGCATACAAGTCAAACAAAAAGCAATAAAGGTTATCTAGAAATCCCTAAGGAAATTCTCTCTTTTAGGGTGTTTCAGAGTCGCCAGCTCAGAATACGGTGAACTCGACTTTGTAGGATTTTGTATCCAAATGTGCGGATAGCAAGAGTCGCCACCGACTTTTATTTTTATCCAATTAAGGGAAGGTAAAAGTAAAAAAGACCTTCGTTAGATTCTCGAGTTCGGGAGAATGGTTATGAAAAGGAAGGTATTAGCACCCTTTCCATCCGTAGTTATCTACGGGCTCTTAATTGCTCTAGATCACCTTTTTAAAATTGCTTGGTGTTTGACAAAGATGTTTTGAAAAGGCATTTCGCTTTGACTTTGTAATGATTCATGTAGGAATGTATACAAAGTGTTCGGAAATGTTTTGTTTTGAAAAGAATTTGAACTTTGAAAAAGTGTGGTGTGAAAAGCATTTGGTAGAGCGAGCAACTAAAAGACTTATTTACCCACCGTAATTGGTCGCTTTTTGTACTTCTATTCCTTTAGAATAGCGCTAGCCGTACCATTAGTTAGTAGGTAGCTCCATTCGTTGGATGTAAGCGGACATTCGGGACATCGGATGGTCATAGAAAGCAACTTGTAGGAAGTATCCTAGCACATTCGAAGGGACTATCATCATTTTTCGTAGGCGACAATCGAGGGTCAAGATCATGTATTCGGAAGCGACATCGTGGGTCTTATGATCTTTGTATCGAAGGGACTATGATGATTTGTTTGGAAGGCAACGGTTCTAGAATACCTCTACGTTCGAGGGACATGACCATTTTGAATCGAAAGGAATCGAGAGAGAATTACCCTAAGGGGTGCGTGTGTGAAAGAAGTGTGTTGATTTCGGAATATGTTATCTTGAAAATTAGTGGGCTATGTTCAATTTTAGTCTTGCCATACACACCTAATTACTAGCAATTTATAGGGTGCGGAAAGTAAAATGCGGAATGTAAAGTGCGGAAAGGTAAAGTGCGGAAAGGTAAATCCTACGCTATTACAAGGCTTTGGGGCAGGTACATAATTTAAAATGCGGAAAATAAAAACCTAATTTAAACTATTACATCCCATGTACAGTTACATAATTGGAAAAATAAAACGATAAAAGAAAACGTCCGAATCGGAGCAACCTGTGAAAGAATAAGAAAATCGGGAAATGCGATATGAATTGAACAAGAGAAAAAATGTTAGAAAAATGCAAATTTTTATATGAGAAAATTATTACATGCTGGAAATAATGTAAACATGCTAAAATAATTTTTTTTGGGATTTTTTAGATGCATTTTGGTAATTAAAAATGAATTAAAAGTGATTTAAATGCAAAATTATAAATAAAAATAAATATGCATGCAAAAATATGTTTTTTTAATTTATTAAATTAAATAAAGATTTTCAGAATATAAATGTAAAAGAAAATTAATTTTGATAATTTTTAATGCGTAATAAAAATGTGAAGAGAAATTAAAATAGGATGCAAATATTAAAATAAAAGAAAATAGGAAAATAGTTAGAAAATATGAAAGTTTGTAAAAGGAAAACAAATCTGGTCCTGGCATGGTTCGAACTGAGGACCTGGAAGAGTATCTTTGCAAACTAACGCCTTTACCACTACCACAAAGTGCACTTTGTGTTTGAATTTGAATCAAACGCTTATAAACGACGCTGTCCTGGATTCGATTCAAACCCGCCACCGTGGACCCAATCAACTTATGAATGGATGAATCACGCTGTACGTAAACGCCACGCATGCTCGCTCGAGTCAAACAGCACGACGCCGGAGCTCCGGCCGTCTTCTCCCAAGGAGATTCTGGATCCCGCAAAATACGAGCAATAAACAAAACGAAGGACCCTATTCCCTAAATCGCCATGGCGAACACGATGGTGGTATTAGTTTCAAAACGCTGTTCGAGCCGGTTCGAAACAACAGCTAACCCTAACAATGGCATTAGATGATTCCGACGCTCAAACTCATGAACGATTGCCCGATCCACCCTATAGAGTCTTATAAACACAATGAAAACGTTAGAATCAATGGAAATACGCAGGATAGTAAAATGCGTAAATCGTAAAAGTTTGAACATGTATGATCATGTATGCATCGATCCGGCTTGCTTTGATCGATGATAAGAGTGTTTACTTACTCAAACCTACCTCCTGAAGACAATGGATGGTGTTTGAGGGCTGAAAACGGCTGGAGCTTGAAATTCGATTTTTCAAGTTTCTTGAAAAATTTTGCAAGAGTTTGGGTGGTTTTTAGGGTTAGGGTTTCGTCTCTTGTGCTGGCTGCAATGCTTGATATTTATAGAGGGTTTTGGAGGAGAAAACAAGGAAAAAGATCGAGATTGAATGTGCATTGAATTTTTCCAAATAAAATCAAATTTTGAAGAAAATTTGATTTTCCCATCAATGTGTGATCATGCACGAAATTGGCAAGTGTATTGGGCTTTCTTGGACATTAAGAGAGATATAAATCCAACTCTTTTGGAAAAAAACTTAATTTTCATATTTTACATAATTTATTTTTGAATTAAATGTTATAAAATTCAAATATAAATCACAAAATAGAAAATTACCAATGCCAAGCATTTATGGGTCAAGAATATTGTCATGAACAAGTTTGATCAAAAGATTATAGGCCCATTTGGAAAATTTTGCAATTTGACCAAAATGTCCTTTTGTGCAATCATTCAAAATGCCCAACTTCGAATAGTGTATCTTGCTCAAGTTTCCACATTTTGAGTGTTCTTGGACTTTTGGAAATCTCTAAGAGTCCTCTAACCAACCCTTTTGGTCTCATCTCAATTGAGTTACCATGCTCAATATATCTTCAAATCAAAAAGTTGACTTTTTGTTGACTTTGAAAATGACCTGTAATGTTTTGAGCCATACCTTTCAAATGAAGCAATTTTTTGGACATTCTTGTGAGACATGAAGTTGTAGAGAATTGAATTTCCTTGAAAATGAGCTTTGGTGGGGAAATTTCTGAGAAAGTATGAGAAAGTTATGATCACCAAAGTTCATTGACTTTTCACCTAAACCCTAATTTAGAAAGTTTGACTTTTGAGCAAATCTTGAGTTTTCTTGATGTATCATGATCAACCCTTGATCAAATTATGAATATAACTTCAAAATGAGGATGTTGACCAAAATTTATGAAGTTTGACTGTATGTTGACCACAGTTGACTTTTTGTCCAATACAACTGATTTTCAACCATCTGAGCAATTGTCTGAGGAAACTTGACTTGTGAAGCTTGAAACTTGACATGGAGAATCTTTGAAGCATATGAGGAGGCATGAAGGCCATTGGAGATGTTGGAAGTTCATCTTGACTTGAGAGATACCAAACCCTAGTTTGGGTTGATTGTCTAAGATAGAGTTTGTCTGATCAACTCTTGAGGAATCCTTGAGCATAGAAGTATGAAATCTCTTGAGTAGATGGAGGGCAAATTTTGGGGTATGAAAGCTGCCCCTGTTCAATCTTCTTGTACTGGAGGGTTAGATTGACACGCTTGTCTTTCGTGACTGGAGGTAGAAGATGATTGAACACTCGAGTACACCGAAAATTTGCACTCGCTGGTGGATGATGCGAACGGGCTTACGATGCCATTTGGATACTCACCGGAGGATGAGTCGACGCTAGACTCGAGAATGTTGATAGGAGAATTGACGGAGATGGGCTTAAGATGCCATCCGAAAGATCGATGTCGGGAGTGAACCGTACGCTAGGCTCAGACGCTTCGAAGGAGCATGGAGATGGGCTTAAGATGCCATCTGAGGAGCCATACGTTAGACTTCGTGCTCATTTTGAATGAAGTTATTGGTTTGTATTGATTTTAACCATATATGCAGATTCAAAGTGAAGCATCGTTGATAAGTAGCCTGAGATGGGCTTAAGATGCCATCCAAGGCAACCGAGTCGACGCTAGACTCTATAGTCGCCGATAATAGGAAGGGTCGAATAAGTCTTCGTGCCGATTACTCCGAGGGAGATAGTAGTTGGCAAAAATGTGGATAGCTTCCTGTGCATCGGTGTTGATCCATTGCTCGTTATCGGAGGATAACCGAGGTGGTCTTTCGATAGTTTTCCGCCGGTTCGGGCTTAATCCTCGACCACCGTCGGAGGACAACCAAGGGCGGTCTTCGATAGTTTTCCGCCGATTCGGGTTTAATCTCGACCTGTTTGCAAGGATGTACTGCTTTGGAGAAAACAAGAGGAACTTTGATGTAATATTGTTAGTTTTATGCAAAGTATGATGCATGATGTATATGAATGACATATGCATGAATTATGACTTTATGAGTAATGTATGAATGATAGATGTTGTGGTATTTCAAAACATATCCATCTTGAAGAAGATGCGGATGCTTTGTTTGAGGATTTCGACTCCTACTGGGAATTGAGTAGGTGGAAGTCCTCGCTTTGAAGGAGAAGAAAGATACCCTAGATTCCTCCGATGCACTATCCGACCAAGTCTTGGGCCTAGATATTGTTGAGGAGGGTAGACCGAGAAGCTCGTTGTTGGAGATCTCATGTGACCCTACCGAGGAAATTTAGGAGGCGCCCACGGGATTCGGTGCGATCTCTGGAGAGCATTTGATAGTTGGAGACGGTCAAGGAGGATCCCGTTGTAATCTCGCCGGGAATGAAGATGTAGTTTCTCCGATGCACTATCTCGACCAAGTCTTGGGTCCGATATCGCTGTGGGGAGAAAGGGAAAAGATCGAGATACTACGGGATAAATACTTTGGGTGAGGTGTTACCGCTGAGACCGATGTAACATTGCTTAGTCGAGTGGAATTGCACTGTGGATTCCCTTTGCTCATTGAAGTGTCCTTGGTGACTTTCGTCGTCCCAATTCCCGGAGCCGTAAGTACTTTTGTATGTTTTCGTATGTTTGTGATTAGATTCTTATTGTCAAATGCGATAGTCATTCAAAGCAAACGTTGGACTTATTGCAAATAACAACATGTAAATTGTAAAGAGAAAGAATTTTATGCTTATTTGAAAGGTGGCGATGGCCAAGTAGTTTGTACACAAGAAAGGTAAAAGCTATGAAACAATCTCGTTAAGTTCCAACTATGCTAGTACTATATTTCACTATCTCATCTCATCCCAGAGAAAGAGAGTAGACCTTCGCCATTTGAATCTTGAATGTCGATAGTAGTCCGAAGGTGTGATCCGAAGAGACATAGTCGACGCTTAAATCCCTAAATTTTGCCTAGACCGCCTTTCGGTTTTCACCACCGATACCTTTTTGCCCAAGCCGCCGTGTTTTCGACTTGCCGTGTACATGTTTTGTATATATCCTTAACTTTTGCCCGAACCTTTGGTTCGCCAGATGCCCTTATTTTTGCCTAGGTTCGTCGACCTAGCGGGTCTATTTCATGCGTAGTATTTTTGACTATGTCTCGCTCACTGTGTGGGAAATCTTCACCATCCATGGTGCTAAGTATCATAGCTCCCGGAAAATACTGTTTGACTACAAACGGCCCTCATAAGTGGGAGTCCATTTGCCCTGGATCACCTTGTGGAAGAATGATGCGCTGACTACTAGATCTCCGACTTGGTAGACTCGGTGCTTGACCTTCTTGTTAAATGCTTTGATCATTCGCTTCGATAAATCTGTCCATGGCGTATGGATGCGAGTCGCTTCTCATCAATCAATCCGTCAAGCCGAGTTCGAACCCAATCCTTCGCCTAACTCTTGAGGACTCGTTGAGGGTATCTCAACCTCGATGGGTAAGACGGCTTCCAAAAGACAGAGAGTTGCCCCTGCTGATGTTCACATCAGAAAAGCGATAACCATGAAGAGCAAATGGTAACATCTCATGCCAATCTTTGTAAGTCACCGCCATCTTCTCAGATAATCTTCTTAATGTTCTTATTGGCGGCCATCAAGGCCATTCATTTTAGGTCGATATGGAGAAGAATTATGATGCTTGATCTTGAATCTGCGTAGTTCGGTGATCATCTTGTTGTTGAGATTGGAGCCGTTATCCGTGATAATCCTTTCGGGGTGCCATATCGACAGATAAGATTATGCTTGATGAATCGAGCCACAACATTCTTGGTAATGATGCATACGAGGTCGCTTCTACCCACTTGGTGAAATAATCTATTGCCACAAGGATGAAACGATGTCCATTGGAAGCCGGCTTGATTTCTCCAATCATGTCAATGCCCCACATTGCAAAAGGCCAAGGAGAAGTTAAAACATTCGAGGTACCGAGGTACGTGCACTTTGTCGGCATAACGGCATTGTAGTTCAATCGCCCAAGAAACCTCCGACTTTTCTCTGCAAGGGAGTTGGCATCTCTTGAATAGCTTTAACCTTGGCGGGTCAACCTCAATACCTTTACCACCGATAACAAACCCTAAGAGTTTTCCTGATCCGACCCAAAGGTGCACTTGTTGGGGTTCGCCTCAATCAGACTTCTTCAACCTATCAAACAGAAATGATCGAGGTGCTCTTCTTCCCGGATCGAGCTATCATGTCGCCGACGAGACCTCTATCTCGTGATGAATCATGCCATGAAATAATGTCACCATAGCACCGATAAGTGGCGCGCGTTTTCAACCGAACGGCATAACCTTGTAGTAAAGTGCCCCACTGTAACAAAAGTAGTCTTCCATGTCTTCGGAGCCATTTTGATCCGATTGTAACCGAGAAACCATCCATGAAGGAGAAAACCTTATGCCGAGCGGTATTGTCAACTATAACATCAATATGAGGAAGTGGGAAATCATCTTTCTGACTTGCTTTGTTTAGATCTCAGAATCCACACACATTCATTTTGCCATCCTTCTTAGGTACGGGCACCACATTAGCAACCCATGGGATAAGAGGTGACCTAAGAAACCGGCGTTGAATCGCTTCATAACGGCTTTGATTTTCTCTCGACATCTCAGACGATACGACGAACCTTCTGCTTTCACCGTAGAAAACCTTCTTTGTCGCAATCGTGTACCACGATATCAATGTCCAACCTCGCATGTCTTCGTATGACCAAGCAAAACCTCAATGTAGTCTCGTAGCATCCGAACCAACCTTTCTTTAACACTGCTCAAGACCCGCTCCTATCTTGATCTCTTTTCTCTTCACAAGACCCAAATTCACAACCTCAACTTTCTTCGTGGTGGTCAGATAACTCGCTTCTTCTGTCAGAAACCGCAAGTTCTCCGGCACTTCACAATCTTCCTCACTTTCGCCTTCGGCTTGGTAGATCGGATTATCAAGTCATATTTAGCACTAGCATAGTCATATCAACTAGATTCAAGTGATTCGCAGTATCGGGTGTGTAAGAACACATAGCTTTTGAAGGGTGATAAAGTAAAAGAAAGAAAACAAACAATTGAATGCAAAAGCCCAACGAATTTATTGAATGAAAATACGCAAACAATGATAATAACCTCGAACGAGCCATGATGCCCGCAAGGCACTAGGCTTTCAAAGTTTATTGTTCAAAACATAAAGAAATACGAAAAGCAAAACAAAACAAGAGCAATTACTCCGACTAAAGGAGATTGGTATGACGCCTTCGCCTTCCAATTGTCGAGCCCATGATCCGAGTTGGAAGATCCACTTGCGATGTCGAAGCCGCTGTCGTTGTCTTCTATAGCATGGATTCCACCTGGCCGATGCGGAAGGGAAGTTGGCCAAGACGTCACGCGATCATCTTCGACCTTGATGGTGAAGCCTAAACCGCCTTGTCGATTTGAAAGGAAGATCGTGAGCTGACCCCAAATAGCACTACCTCCTTGTTCAACAAGAGCTTGAGCATCTTTCACGAGGCCATCCTAGGCGGAGCTTGTGTAATTTCAGAGTGAGGAGAGTCAACAGCATGACTGGGTATTGTTTCAAAAGCTTGACAGGAGTCTCAAAGAATTCACCCTCCATCTCGAGGTATCGGAATGACTAGATGATGACCATATACTCTTCTTCACCACATATGTGACAACTTTCCTTTCACCGGTACTTCACGATGCAAGGTAAGTACCGCCCCATGTATCCAAGGGCCCAAGTAGGCAAGAGTAAGCGGACGAATGTCCATGACAAAGAATGTGGAGTCAAAAGTCCGGGAACCGACTTTAACAGCAGAGTGAGATCTCCAAGCACCGCTCGCTTAGAACCATCAAAAGCTCTCACAATTATGTCACGGGTCTCGAACCAACCCTTCGACATCAAGTCGATCAAAAGCAACCTTCTAAGGATATTCAAAGCGTAACCGTGTCAACCAAAACATGAGATGGTAGTGCCTTGCATTCAACAAGATGTGCAAGGCTTTGTTGTGTTTCTTTCCTAGAGTCAAATTAGCATCGAGAAGCCTAGGCCGTTGTTGGCAGCAGCTAGCAATACAAACTTCGAATTGATCGTAGTGTCTTGCACATGAGCATTCTTCGAAACTTCACCAAGGCATTAGCATGAGCCTCGAGCACAAGAGCAGAGCAAGCATGGATATCTTGGACGGAGTCTGTCCCAACTGCTCCACAACATTGTAGTCACTCTTCTTGATAATCTTCGAATTTCTCCATTTCTTGTTTGAGGTATCTTCAAGAACTTCCTTTGGTACTTCCGTCGAGGTGACGAGTCACGGTTCTTTCCTCTAGCGGGAATATTGGTGGAGTAGATGAACGCGAGCCGAGTCGTAGTGTCTTTGGAGGAGAGATCTCGAGAGAATACCCTTCCGCTCGTCACCTTCGATCCGTGATGTTGTCGATGTCGAATAGAAGCTCCAATGGTAAGATCTTCAATTGTCGAGGATCTTGCTTGACACCATGATAGTAAACATCACCCATAGTTCCAAGGGATAGCTTTGTCAGGAATATGGCAACCGGTCTTGGAGAAGTGATAATGAGAGGCGCCACTCTAGGCAGGATCGCAGAGGAAATCCTTATTGTATTAACATCAAGATAGTCTTCGGGAAATCGTCACCCCATCCGGTCGCCTTAACATCTTCAATAGGAATCTTGTAACTATCGTGAATGGTGTACTTCACCATGTAATCATATTTTCCACTTGGCTGCCCCAAGGTATCCCACACGATGGTACATTGCTCGCATTGTCAATCTTCAACTTAGACATTTCTTCACACGCAGTGGTTTCGTAAATAGTATCTCACGGTTATCCATCATGCATCGAACACGCCTTCTCAACCAAGCACAACCATCGTGCGATGGGCACCAACGATTCTCCGGCATCCTGATTGACACCGCTTGCAACAAATTCTTCTTAACAATCATCGAGGAATGGTCAAGTCATCTATGTTGAAAACATAAGTATCATCACCAACAACATTGGAACTCTTGTCATGATTAGGCATAGGCGCTGATCACATTCGAGTCTCAACAGAGGATCAAATTCAACTGCTTAGCTTCAATCATATCTTGAATCTTGTTCTTCGAGCCCAACAATTGTCTGTCGTGTCCCGGCTATTGGAATGGTAAGCACACTTAGCATTAGGATTATACTGAGAGGAAGTGTTGACATTCGAGGAGGATCCCTCAAGGTAATCACCTCGCTCAACATGTGTTGCAAGGCATGCACAAAGGCATGTTGATCTTCAGAACGCCTCGGGCGCTGCTCACGCCGCTGTCTCACCGAGGTTGGCCGATGTAGGATCGAGATCACAACCGCCCTACGATTGAGCACGGTCGGTCTTGGCTCGCTTTTTGACCATACACAGCATTAGCTTCTTTCTTACCACCATAAGATTTCTTCGCAGCGTTTGAAGATGTCTCTATTTGAATCTTTCCACTCTTGGTACCAGCTTCGATACGCCCTCCTGTCAATATCAGCTCGATGAATCCGGCCGAAGAGTTTCCAATCAGATGATTGAAGAATGGGCCGGTCAGTGTCCCCATAAACATGTCAACCAACTCCCTATTGGACAAGGGTGGCTGAACTCTGCCTGCTAGATCTCTCCACTTCTTAGCATACTCCTTGAACTTCTCGTCACGACCCATAGACATGCTTTGTAGTTGCATGCGAGTGTCAATTCAGATTGTACTATATCGTCAGAAAGCGCCACCAAATCACCCAAGTACGAATAAGGTCATTTTCTAGCCGATAGTACCATTCCAACTGGTTCCGACAAACTCTCTTGAAAATAGTGCATCCACAACTTTCTCACATCGTGGGGATTGATCTTCCGACATAGGACTTCAAATGCATTTTAGGGCAAGACATGCCATCATATTTGGCAAAAGTAGGAACTTTGAACTGGGAGGAATCACAACACCAGAACAGACTCGATCATCAAAATTCAGCCCTGACATCTTCGTGTTTTCCACAAGATTCGACGATCTTCAAGTTGCTTGTACTTGTCATCTTCCTCGTAGTATCGCCATTATCATAGTCTTTTTCGTGCTCATGGCTGCCTTTGTCATCACCCTTGTTACTTTGCTCGTCTTCCTTCTTGAAACTTCCTTCTGAGAGCTCAATACGGCTGACCACCTTAGGACCACCTTTGTAGCGTCTGCCCATGTTGAGGAGACCAACAATCTTCTTCTTCTTGTTGATGAGCTTCTTCAAATCTTCTTGGCCTTGGACCAAGCTAGTGAACATCAATAAACCGAGCATTCGAGCTTGAAGATCTTTGACTGCTCGAGAGCCATTTCGCTAAAATAAATAGCGAGCAAATGAGAAAACCAATCTCCAATGTACCTGTGATGCAATGTTATGCTATGCTATGCAATGTTTTCAAGGACCTCAGAGATTTAAATTTGTTAAACAAGCAATGAACAAACATTTATTAGTACTTTTTCATTATTCTTTTTCTTTTAAGTACAAGGGATAGTTCAAATAATAAAACAAAACATCCTAAAGCTCTAAGTCTCCCATGGCGCTCTTGGTGCCGATGTAAGTTGATGTTTCGCCTCGTGAAGTAGCTTGGTCAACTCTAACACTTTCTTCTCGCTGCATAACACCGAGCTTCAAAGGTATCCTCTCATCTTTAAGTCGAATCCGTGATCTCTTCAAGTCTTCAAAATCAAGAGGCATGTCGATGGAGAAAGATAGGGTTCGCCACCTATAGCAACAGTTCCATAATTACGGTAAAACAGCGTGAATGGCATCATGAGGTTTTGAGCTCGAGCTCGCACCCATTTGAGGTAAGGTTCCCAAGGAATGGAGTTCGGTGCCCCAAAGTCTTGGTATCGCTTCTTTACCATGCCCCAAGCATGTATGAACCTTCGCTTGCACTCGAGATCGTGGTTGTAGTCGAACACAATATCTTGGAGAAGCATATCATGTGGACCATCTCTTCGAGCAAAACCAAACCGACGAGAGCTAGAGAAGGGTTGTAAGTAATACCTCCCTTATACCAAGTAGTGGTACATTAGGAATTCTCCACAACGCCAATGAATGTGAAGTCCTTTGAGAGAAAAGATTCCAACGGATTTCGAATGAGAGTGACATTAATCTTTGAGACCACTTCATCCTTTGTTCGCTCTTCAAAATTGATGGAGGAAGGTGAAATAAACCACCTTGAAAGTAACGGATACAACACATGAGAGTTCCTTGTCTCTTAGTAGTACGAGTGTGAAGAGAATGTAGGATGTCTCCAAGTAAAGTAGGCACGGATTGCGGTAAGGAACAACTTGATGGCATTGACATCTACGAATTGATCCGAAAGTTAGAAATAGAACCAAACCATAAATCAGCAAGGCCACAATGTTTTCAAATGCATGGAAACTCATAACTGAGGAATTCTGCTTTCTTAATTAGGAACTTGGTAAACCCTTAACTCCACTTCTAGTTTCCCAATTGGCTTCAATATCTGAGCGCTTAAGGTGTAAGGCGGATGCGATGTCTTCGAACTTAGGAACCTTTTCCAAACCGGTGAATGGCATTTGGTCAAGAATAGGTATCCCAAGTAGCTTAGAGAACTCTTCCAAGGTAGGAACCAATTAATCGGAAATGTGAAGCAATGGTGTTTGATCAAAGAACCGGAATAGACATGCATCATATCTTCTTCAAAACCGAGATAACCAAATCAAGCAGATAACCATGTCTTTGATGAACCGAGCATGGTCGGAATTTCAAACCAATTTTTGAGTTGAGAAGGATACCCATGAAGTTGATTTGGATAGTCTTTCTAGAAGCCATAATCCCTACAAAACAGAGCAAAGATAAACCCCTAGGTCCTTGAAATAGTTAGAAATGATATGCAATGCGAATGATGTCATGATGTCATGTTTAGCACACACAAACAATTCACACAATGAGCCTAGGTTTAAGGCTTGCATGAGGTATAGGTGATTACCCCACCAAAAGTTTGAGTTGGTTCATCCTGTCCTATAATAGTAACCGGGTTCTAGGAATCTCATATCATAGATCTTTCTCTAGGCGCTTATTTCAATACGACGGCCAAGTGGTCGATCGAAAATGTCCCAAAAGTCTAATCTCAATGAGCGTAGCATCGAGTATCAATCAACCTCGGTCTACACCAAAGCCGGCCATCTCACTACCTTCTAATGGCTAAGATGAGTCAATTAAGGTTCTAAAAGTTTAGTTAGCGCTTGATGACACCACGCAGAAGCCAAATACTATCTTCAACTTGGGAATGAAGAGTATCGGGACAACCAAAGTGTCACGCTAACGTAGCCATCATGTTGACCGTTTAGTTATACGTCTAACGGTCGCGATGATCTAATGCTACTTACCTAAAAGGAAACCCGGATCCGGGTGTAGGATCCCCCAACAATATAATACCCAAGCAACCCTTAAAGATAAAGCATACAAGTCAAACAAAAGCAATAAAGGTTATCTAGAAATCCCTAAGGAAATTCTCTTTAGGGTGTTTCCCAGAGTCGCCTGTAATACTTGAACTCGACTTTGTAGGATTTTTGCATCCAAATGTGCGGATAGCAAGAGTCGCCACCGACTTTTATTTTTATCCAATTAAGGGAAGGTAAAAGTAATGTAAAAGACCTTCGTTAGATTCTCGAGTTCGGGAGAATGGTTATGAAAAGGGAAGGTATTAGCACCCTTTCCATCCGTAGTTATCTACGGCTCTTAGTTGCTCTAGATCACCTTTTTAAAATTGCTTTCTCGTGTGTTTGACAAAGATGTTTTGAAAAGGCATTTCGCTTTGACTTTGTAATGATTCATGTAGGAATGTATACAAAGTGTTCGAAATGTTTTGTTTTGAAAAGAATTTGAACTTTGAAAAAGTGTGTGGTGTGAAAAGCATTTGGTAGAGCGAGCAACTAAAAGACTTATTTACCCACTGAATTGGTCGCTTTTTGTACTTTACGCCTTTAGAATAGCGCCAGCCGCATCATTAGTTAGTAGGTAGCTCCATTCTGGATGTAAGCGGACATTCGGGACATCGGATGGTCATAGAAAGCAACTTGTAGGAAGTATCCTAGCACATTCGGACTATCATCATTTTCGTAGGCGACAATCGAGGGTCAAGATCATGTATTCGAAGCGACATCGTGGGTCTTATGATCTTTGTATCAAGGGACTATGATGATTTGTTTGAAGGCAACGGCTAGAATACCTCTACGCTCGAGGGACATGACCATTTTGAATCGAAGGCATCGAGAGAATTACCCTAAGTGTGAAAGAAGTGTGTTGATTTCGGAATATGTTATCTTGAAAATTAGTGGGCTATGTTCAATTTTAGTCTTGCCATACACGCCTAATTACTAGCAATTTATAGGGTGCGGAAAGTAAAATGCGGAATGTAAAGTGCGGAAAGGTAAAGTGCGGAAAGGTAAATCCTACGCTATTACAAGGCTTTGGGGCAGGTACATAATTTAAAATGCGGAAAATAAAAACCTAATTTAAACTATTACATCCCATGTACAGTTACATAATTGGAAAAATAAAACGATAAAAGAAAACGTCCGAATCGGAGCAACCTGTGAAAGAATAAGAAAATCGGGAAATGCCATATGAATCGAACAAGAGAAAAAATGTTAGAAAAATGCAAATTTTTATATGAGAAAATTATTACATGCTGGAAATAATGTAAACATGCTAAAATAATATTTTTTGGGATTTTTTAGATGCATTTTGGTAATTAAAAATGAATTAAAAGTGATTTAAATGCAAAATTATAAATAAAAATAAATATGCATGCAAAAATATGTTTTTTTAATTTATTAAATTAAATAAAGATTTTCAGAATATAAATGTAAAAAGAAAATTAATTTTTGATAATTTTTTAATGCAGAATAAAAATGTGATGAGAAATTAAAATAGGATGCAAATATTAAAATAAAAGAAAATAGGAAAATAGTTAGAAAATATGAAAGTTTGTAAAAGGAAAACAACCGTCCCGCATGGTTCGAACGAGGACCGGAAGAGTATCTTTGCAAACTAACGCTTTACCACTACGCCACAAAGGCACTTTGTGTTTGAATTTGAATCAAACGCTTATAAACGACGTGTCCCGGATTCGATTCAAACCCGCCACCGTGGACCCAACCAACTTATGAATGGACGAATCACGCTGTACGTAAACGCCACGCATGCTCGCTCGAGTCAAACAGCACCACGCCGGAGCCCTAGCTCTCGCCTTCTCCCAAGGAGATTCGGGATCCCGCAAAATACGAGTAATAAACAAAACGAAGGACCCTATTCCCTAAATCGCCATGGCTAACACGATGGTGGTATTAGTTTCATTTAAAACGCTGTCGAGTCTTCAAACTCAACAGTTTTCTAACCCTAACAATGGCATTAGATGATTCCGACGTTCAAACTCATGAACGATTGCCCAGATCCACCCTATAGAGTCTTATAAACACAATGAAAACGTTAGAATCAATGGAAATACGCAGGATAGTAAAATGCAAAAATCAGAAAAGTTTGAACATGTATGATCATGTATGCATCGATCCGGCTTGCTTTGATCAGTGATAAGAGTGTTTACTTACCCAAACCTACCTCCTAAAGACAATGGGATGGTGTTTGAGGGCTGAAAATGGCTGGAGCTTGAAATTCGATTTTTCAAGTTTCTTGAAAAATTTTGCAAGAGTTTGGGTGGTTTTTAGGGTTAGGTTTCGCCTTCAGCCGGGCCGCAATGCTTGATATTTATAGAGGGTTTTGGAAGAGAAAACAAGGAAAAAGATCGAGATTGAATGTGCATTGAATTTTTTCAAATAAAATCAAATTTTGAAGAAAATTTGATTTTCCCATCAATGTGTGATCATGCACGAAATTGGCAAGTGTATTGGGCTTTCTTGGACATTAAGAGAGATATAAATCCAACTCTTTTGGAAAAAAACTTAATTTTCATATTTTACATAATTTATTTTTGAATTAAATGTTATAAAATTCAAATATAAATCACAAAAATAGAAAATTACCAATGCCAAGCATTTATGGGTCAAGAATATTGTCATGAACAAGTTTGGATCAAAAGATTATAGGCCCATTTGGAAAATTTTGCAATTTGACCAAAATGTCCTTTTGTGCAATTGTCCAAAATTGCCCAACTTCTGAATAGTGTATCTTGCTCAATTTTCCACATTTTTGAGTGTTCTTGGACTTTTTGGAAAGCTCTAAGAGTCCTCTAACCAACCATTTTGGTCTCATCTCAATTCGAGTTACCATGATCAATATATCTTCAAATAAAAAAGTTGACTTTTTGTTGACTTTGAAAATGACCTGTAATGTTTTGAGCCATACCTTTCAAATGAAGCATTTTTTTGGACATTCTTGTGAGACATGAAGTTGTAGAGAATTGAATTTCCTTCAAAATGAGCTTTGGTGGGGAAATTTCCGAGAAAGTATGAGAAAGTTATGATCAGTCAAAGTTCAATTGACTTTTCACCTAGAAACCCTAATTTAGAAAGTTTGACTTTTGAGCAAATCTTGAGTTTTCTTGATGTATCATGATCAACCCTTGATCAAATGATGAATATAACTTAAAAATGAGGATGTTGACCAAAATTTATGAAGTTTGACTGTATGTTGACCACAGTTGACTTTTGTCCAATAACCGATTTTCAACCATCCGAGCAATTGTCTGAGGAAACTTGACTTGTGAAGCTTGAAACTTGACATGGAGAATCTTTGAAGCATATGAGGAGGCATGAAGGCCATTGGAGATGTTGGAAGTTCATCTTGACTTGAGAGATACCAAACCCTAGTTTGGGTTGATTGTCTAAGATAGAGTTTGTCTGATCAACTCTTGAGGAATCCTTGAGCATAGATGTATGAAATCTCTTGAGTAGATGGAGGGCAAATTTTGGGGTATGACAGGTACCACTCTAGGCATAGGATCGGCAGAGGTGATCCTTATTGTGTTCACATCAGCATACTCTCCTGGATAATCGTCTCCCCATCCGGTTATCATGATGTCTTTAATTAAAATCTTGTAACTTTCGGGAGCGGTATATTTAACCATGAAATTAAACTTTCCTCTTGGCTTCCCCAAGGTATCCCAGACTTCTAGTATGGATTTTCTTACGTCTTCGATCTTTAGATTTTTAGAAACTTCTTCACACAGATTCTCCACAAGTGGAGGTTTTAGAAATAACACTTCTCGGGTGTCCATCATGCGTTGAATACGCCTCTTCAACCAAGCACATCCGTCAGATTCAATTGCACACCAACGAAAATCGTCTGGGAACCCTAGAAATACACCAGCTTGCAGCAAATCTTTCTTAACAGTCATCAGAGGAATAGTCAGCTCGTTCACATCATAAACATATGAGTTATTGTCAATAGCATTGGCACTTTTACCATGGTCAGGCATTGGGGCGTTGATCACATTCGGAGTTTCGACGGGAAGGTCGAATTCAATTTCCCTTGCTTCAATCGTGTCTTGAATCTTGTTCTTCAAGGCCCAAGAGTTGTTGGTGTCGTGCCCTGGGCTGTCGGAGTGGTATGCACACCTTGCATTAGGATTATACTTTGGAGAGGAAGTGTTGACGTGTTGAGGAGGATCCCTCAAAGTAATGAGCTCTGCTTTTAACATGTGTTGTAGTGCTTGAGATAACGGCTTATTGATCTTCGTAAACTATCTTCGTGGCGTGTTTTGCATATGTGTGTTGTCTCATTGAGGTTGCATTGGTGTGGGATTGGAGATCAGGACTGCCTCTACCGATTGAGTGCGATCAGTTATGTCACGGCTCTTTTAACCATACATAGCATTGACTTCTTTCTTACCACCAAAAGGCCTTTTCGCAGCGTATGAAGATGACTATACTTATATTTTTCCGCTCTTGATTACTGCTTCGATATGTTCGCCTGCCTGTCAATATCAGCTCGGTGAATCCGGCTGAAGAGTTTCCAATCAGATGATTAAAGAATGGGCCTGTCAGTGTTCCCATAAACATGTCAACCAACTCCCTATTGAACAAGGGTGGTTGAACTCTGCCTGCTAAATATCTCCATTTCTGGGGATACTCTTTGAACTTCTCGTCACGACCCATAGACATGCTCTGTAGTTGCATGCGGGTAGGTGTCAATTCAGCATTGTATTGGTACTGCTTGTAGAAAGTATTTGCTAAGTCATTCCAGGTATGAATGTGGGTACTATCTAGTTGATAATACCACTCCAACTAAGTTCCGGATAAACACTCTTGAAAGAAATGGATCCACAATTTCCTATCTTCAGTATGAGGATGGATCTTCTGAACATAGGACTTCAGATGCAGCTTCGGGCAAGAGATGCTATCATACTTGGCAAAGGTAGGAAATTTAAACTTGCGGGGAATTACCACACCAGGAACAAGACTCAGATCATCAAAGTTCAGCCCTGACATTTTCAAATTTTCCACAGCATTCAGACGGTCTTCAAGTTGCTTGTATTTTCCGTTCCCAGGAAGATACTGCTCGCTCACATAGTTTTCCTCTTCGTTTTCAGACTCATGATGGAATCCTTCATTGTTTTTAATGCTTCCCTCAGTTTCACCACTCTTGTTTGAGAATTTGAGCTGTCTGGCCACCTTGACTAGACCCTTGTGATTTCTTCCTGTCACACCCTTAAATTTCTCCCTGAATTTCTCGTTAACTCATTTGCATCAGGAATACAACTTAATATTTCCGATAATCATACATTTACGTTTTGTATATCACATTTTTGCTTATTTATGAACTTTGCGTTTTGTGATTAAAGTTTTTTTGACGATTTTTGTATTAAATTTATTTTTATCAAATTTACACCTTTCTTCTATAGTTTTGACATTTTTCTTTCATGAATTAACATTTTTTTTGTTATTAATAATCGAATATTATTTTTTTATTATTTAGTTAAATTCACATTGAATGCATTTTAATTTTATCTTTTTCATTATGGTCAATTGGTATCACAATTCAAATAATTAAAAAATATTTTTTATTTATTTTTAATTAATTAATTACTCATATACTAAAGCAAGTTTTATTTCTAATTTTGTGCATTTTTTATTTCTTTACTTTTACAATACAAACAAAAAAATACTGAAGTTTTTATAATGATGATTTGTATCTTTTTATTCATTTATGAAGTTAGTGTTTTTAGATGTAAAATATAATAGTATATGTTATATAAATATAGCATTCCTTCAACTTTTCACGTTTTCCATTATGTTATCACCATCTCCATGCCAAACACCATTCCTTGTACCTACAAATTCAAAAGTCAAATTTAGTACAAAACATAAACAGAAATCGGGTGCCTCCACTACTCCACTACCTCTTCCTTGCCACCATCTTGCTTGTACTCCCTGCAAAACACCCTGCAAAACAGATATGCAAAGGATTCAAACAAATATGACAGCCACTACTTCATTCCTCTCCACTACATAATTTCAATTCCACTAATTTTGTACTACTGGTCCCCTTGATCTTATCCTCATCTCCATACAAATCCCAAATTACCCTCACTCTTCACTTCCTTTATAACAGACCAAAATTACAAAGAAAAGAAAAAGGAAAGCAAACAGATGTAGAAAAGATATTTGACAGAAAAACCTCTGTTGAAATCCTCCCCGCTCTTCATATTCCATCATCCTTCACTACAACCTTAATTTCTTCATCCAACCATCCTCAACCAGAACCCATCGTAACACTATTCGCTCTCGTCTTCGTTCCAGCCACCCTCTCGCCACCACCCTTCATTCCAACCACCAAATCACCATCACAACTAACGTCACAAACTCCTCGCCATTTCTTCATTCAACCTCAACCAAACCTCAACCTCAGAACTCGTAGAACACGAATGTTTCAGAACACATCCAGAACCTCAACAACAACCCAGAACCATAAGGAGACGAAGCAATTCAGAATGCAATCAAACAGAAACGGAGAAGAAGACGCGCAAAGGAGAACCAAATCGAGGAAGCATACCTGAATCTCCATTTTTTTGTTCGATCTTCAAGTTTGGTATAAGATTAATTTTTGTTTTTGCCGTGTATTACTTGTAATCATTGCCAATATTGAATCTGGGTTTCAGGGATTATGGTTGTTGGGTTTTTGGGATTTAACGTAGTTGTCAATTGTTGCTTGTTCTTGCGGTTGAGGTTCGATTGCGAGAGAAAAATCTAGCGATACAGAGAGATAGCATAAGGAACGAAAGGGGTCGAGATCTGAAGCCATGGAAGATGATGAGGCGAGAACGATTAGAGAGAATAGAAGGAGTATGAGCGAATAGTTTAGAGAGAAGAAGTTTGATTTGGCTTTATGTTTTATTATTATTATTATTATTTTTTGTTTTATTTATTTGACTTTAATTTCTTTTATTTGAATATTTAATTGAAGAAAAACATATTTTTGAGAAATAGTAGGGTGTGTGGCGGTGTCTTCATAGCTTTTTTTTCTCTAATTTTATTTGTAAATATTTTTTATAATTAGGTGTCATTTTGTAGTTTTAATTTTATTTATTAGAAAAAGAAATTATCAAAAAATGTTCCAAGAGAGATTTAAGGGGGTGGAACGATTTTGTTCCACTTTTATCTCCATTTTTTATTATATTTTTATAATTTCTTATTTTTAATAATAATTCTTATTTTTTAAATAATTTTTCTTTTAGTTTTTTTATATGATATTTCTTTTGTTTGTTAGAAAAATAAATAATAGACTTTTTAGATTTTTTGTTTTTTTGTTTTTGGGCTTAACATCTTCATTTCTCATCCGCTGGTCCAATAATTATTTTGTTTTATTTCATTGTTCATATTTCAATTTAATTAATTTTAGGAAATAATGTATAGTGATTTTGTTTAAACTTTTTCTACTTTTTTTTTTATCAAATAGTTTAGAGATGCAAAAATAATGTTTTAGATTCAAATTTTTCTTCTAAATAATTTCTAGAATAAGTTTTGGTTTTGTTTATTTAATTGTTGAATTATTAGTTGTCTCTCTTATAAATTCATATTAGACTTGTAATTTATTTTCTTCGTTCCCCATTTGTAATTGATGTATCCCACTCTCCAAAAACTTGTAATAATAATTAGTTCGCATTTATTTTATTTTAATTTAATCATCACTTACACAAAACCAAAAAATCATGTTTAAACTAATAATTGTGTATCATTTTAAATCCTTGAGTTGACAAAGCTTTGAAACGTCACAACGGTCACACATTTGTGCACACACCACGCTTGCTCTTGGGCTTACAATGAAACCTTAATTGATTAGTTAAACATTATTTAATTATCTAATTAGGTTATTTGAAATTGATTAGTCCATCTAATTAATTTTACTAAATTAATTACTTGATTAAATTTCGTTTAATTAGTCGATTAAATTTATTTCGCGCATGCATTTACACAATTGTTAGTTTCTTTATCATTTATGTGAGCCACCTTGTATGGGCTTTTAATTCATTTAATCGCTTTATTTTACGCTTGTACACAATTAATCGCTTATTTCCATTATCGTGTCTTGGTCCATATACCAAGTTACCATTCAATAAGGGCCTCATGGTAGGGAGTAGACACTTGTCTATTCTCTCGAGATTAATCAAGCTTTCTTGGTTAATCATATCCCAAATGAAAACTTTCTTGGTTAATAAAGCTTTCTCGAGATTAATCAAGCTTTCTTCAATAAATTCTAAGTTTTTAAATCGTTGGACGTTAGGCCAATTGTTTGAAAACTTGTGCCAAATGAACTCTAAGTCTTTAAATCGTTGGACACTAGACCAATTGTTTAAAGACTCCAAACAAACGTGAGCTTTATTTCACTTTACTTTTTCATGAGAAAACCTTTTTGGGTGATAGACGACTCGTCTGAGCATTAGCTCCTCTGGTTTCTAGTATTTGAATCATAAGACGTTAGTCCTATTGTTCGGTACTTTTTCACCCACATTAAAATCAAATTGAAATTCCTGGCAGCAGATACGTGATGTCACAGAGAATGTTATGACACACTATCTGACACTCTGTTAACAATTCACACAATAAATTTAAATGCAAAGAAGAACACAATAAGTTGTTTACCCGCTCAAAGGTCTAACTACACCTACATCCGGGGCTACCAAGCCGTGGAGGAAATTCACTATTAGTAGAATTAATTCAGAATAAACCAACCGCTTTATCTCCTTCACTTAAAACCTACCCAATGCAACTTCAATCTAAGTCCTACTTAGACCGAGTTCGACTCACTCCCCTCAATCACGAGTGATATCAACCTATTGAATAATTGAATTGTGAAGACACACTTCAATAAACTATCTTGATTTTGCTTCACAGCTTTAATCAAGAGACAAACACTCGTGCTTCAAAGCTTTGAGTGATAAACTACCCTTACAAACAAATCCTAGTCCAAGGCACTTATCAATTGATAATTGCTTGGCTCACAAGAGAAACTAGAATTACACAAAATACAACGCTAAATCTCCTAACAAAAGTAAGCAGCAGAGAAGTAAGGGTTGAATTTTTATAGAAGCATCCGAAACTTCAGCTTTGGGCTTCCATAAAGATAGCTAGGGTTCACTTAATTTAATCCTAAAAACATGGTCTTTTCAACAACGAATTTAGGTTTAACTAAGATTAACCTAGCAGCCACGTGAGCATGCATTCTAGTAACAGAAAAAACATAATATAGCAGCTCAACAAACTTCCTGAAAAGTCTCAGGAAAAACAGATTCTAATCGTATCGTCACATCGAATGTCATAACATCTGTTATGACATCAGACTATTTTTTGCAGAATTCCAGCACAACTTTTAGCTTCCGTTCTGAGCTGTACTTTAAATATCCTTGTCAAGTAGGATTTATCTTCAATCTCTGAATGCCATGACATTTATCAAGACATTGCCATAGCCTAGTTTTACCAAAATTAATGCCAACTTAAAACACTAACAAACTCCCCCTTTGGCACATTTTTGGCTAAAACTATTTAAGTTATCAGAGTACCTATGCAGCAGAAGACAAACTAGTTCTAAGCTATCCTAAGCTTACAGAAACTAGAACCTAGAGATAAGATAAATTCTACCCATACAAAAATCCCACAATTCCCACAATTGCCCATATGAAAAATTCATACAGTTTCCCAAAATTCCCAATGGCACAGTTCTCCCCCTTTTTAGCCACAAAGGGGCCAAAGGAAACAATACAAGTATCCCAAACTGTCAAAATAAAATTAACTACTAGCATTGTTAAGAGTTGCAACTCTATCAAGACATTACATTTTTTGCAAAAAAAAAAAAAAACAAAACAGGGAAAATACAGAATAAGAAACAAGAACAGGAAACAATAAAACAGAAGTAACAAGGCACAGGATTACAACTCAAGTGCTTTCCTCTCCAGAAGAAGCACTGTGGAAGGAAACATCTTCGTGAGCTTCTTCATCGCAGCTGCTTGATCTCGTGATCACCATCAAGATCAAGATCAAGATCCATATTTGCAAAGAATCATCACCAACAAGCCCTTCATCCTCAACCTTGTGTCTTTCTCCTTTCAAGAGTAGAGATTCTTCCAGACTTTGCTTTCTTGCTTTAAGCTCCTTGCAAGTTGCTTTTAGCACAACAATGACATTTGCCTTCCGAGAAGTTTCTTTGATTGATGTCTCAACAGATGTCATGACAATATCTCGAGACATGTTTGCCTTGGAAGAGCTTGTAATGAAATCCAAGAGTCGGAGCTCTTTGCATATTGAATCTATATCACCAAGTATGTGATACCGATCAACTATGATTCCACATGAGGGAGGAAAGGCTATTGGTCCCTTAATTGCATAACTTTCAAAGATGTTTAAGGGTTTGCTCAAAGATATAAGTGCTATAATCAAATTTTGCTTTAGTACCAACAACAAAGATGAATCGCCTGCACTAATGGAGATGGTGGACCTGGTGGTTTGTTGGAACCCTTATAGCTACTTATTTTGTGCAAAATAGCAAATTTAACACTTAGTTTGTCAAGTGCTTAGTTTTCCTTTCATTGGCCAATGTTTCACTTGTTTGGTAGTGATTGTGTGGCAGATTTGATCATTAGTTTCTTCTAGCTCAGGTTGAGCATCATCTGATCTTCCCAAATATTTGTTGATCACACTTGGGGAAAACTTCACTCTTTTTCCTCTGACACAAACAGTCTTGAAATCAGCTGACTTTCCATCAGCACAGCCACTTGATAAGTTCACAATGAACTCCTTCACCAACAAATCATAACAATTTGAGAACTTCACCATAGTTTTCATCAACCCAGCTTCTTTGATCAGATCAATCACATCCTTTCATTCAAGAGCACTTTTATTCAGTTCCCTTTCAAGTGCAATTCTCTTCAAACACACATATTTCCACCTGTTAGCATTCTCAGGGTGGTGGAAAGAAATGTTGTCAATTGCCACTTTAGGGACTTTGGACAGTTTCCAAAGAGAAGGCTTCTTTCTAGGGTGAATGTCTGAGACATTCTGTTGGACATTAAAATCAGAATCATCATCATGTTCTGAGGGTTCAGGTGCCTTCCTCTTCTTTACAATTTGGGTTCTCTTTGGCCTAGAGATACCTCCAACAGTCTTCACCTTACTCTTCCCTTTGGAAGTTCCAGCCTGGTCTTAGCAATGCTGTGATTAACTTTGGCTATGAGGTCATTATCAGAGAACTCCTCATCTAGATTGATGATATGAGAATCAACATTCTGATTAGTGTTTTTCTCAGAAGAATCTTCCAGGTTGTCATCAGCTTGTTTTTCTGGAGTTTCTTCAAGAATGCTATCAAAGATATTATCAGCAGAAATAGCAGGAGATTTAATAGAGGTACAATGTTCTGGGGATTCCTCAAGAATCTCATAAGAAATCTCATTCTCATTAGCAGCAGGGGATTCAATATTATCATCTTTACACCCTTCAGGAACGGAAGCAGAGGGATTTACATCATTCTTGACAGGAGAATCAACATGATCACCAGATGTCTTTGTTCGCGTTAAAAGGTGTCGTGCTAGAGAATCGAAATATGAATTCAGATCCTCTGGCTCGAAACGATTTACTCTTTTGATTTGTTTATCAAGATGTCGCGAGCATCAAGCTTTATTATTTTCAACACAAGAAAGATGATTTAATGATTATGAAAAAGGGGAAAGCTGTTAATACCCTCAATTGATTTTGATATGCGTAACGACTAGCGCAAACTAGACGCAACACATTGGGGAGATTCCGGGTAAGGGGGTTTGTTATATAAAGGGAATAGATGGAGCACCCTAAATATATATATAGTTATCTATAGCTTTATATATGAATATGTTTGATATGTTTGTGTGTTTTAATTGCTATTTCTATGATTGGGAAAGTTTCTCCTTTGGATTTTAAGAAACGGTAGATTATGTGGGATCCTAGAGTTTGTTATTATTGTGCTCGCAAAGATCTTTGGATCTTCTGCATACATATCCCCTAGTGGGAATCAGAGCATTTGTAGCTCGGATCTAAAGGGATCTATGGTTTGTTTCGTCTGAGGGAGATAGAAATTTGCTTGGCAAGGATGAGACCTTGTGCCTACGTATTCTCAAAAGGATGTTGAGAAAGTCAGAGCAATCGTAGTTCCCACTTATGCTAGTGGAAAGCAACAGGATGTTAGTAAGAGACACAGACAAATGTCATCTTAATGAAAAATGTATCTAATCTATTTCATCACATACATTTTTGAAAAGTTTGATTGAAATCTTTCATCGTAAGTTATAGGTGTTTTGCTTGAGTGTACAAGCGTTACCACTTACATGTTTAAGAAAGATGTTTGAAAATGACTGAATCTTTTAATTGTAAGCATTGGGTGTTTTGCTTGAGTGTACAAGCGTTACCACTTACGATTAAGAGATGTTTTTTGTTTGAAAAGAGTTTGAAAAGTTTTTGATTGTATGTTATGTGATAGATGAGATACTTCTTCCATAGAGATGATAGACGTCTAAATCTCGAGGAGAAATTGATTGGATTAGGGGGATGCTTTTAAGAAGCCCATGGGTCCTTGTATTGTAAGCCCCAAGAGGAGGCATTCCGAGGGTCATCGAGGGTCCTTGTATGAAGCTCAAAAGGAAGCTATAGGGTATGGCTGGCTTTGTCTTTAAAAGGGATTTCACCGGGAAACCATCCTTTTGGAATTAAGAGCAATTTCGCCGGGAAATTATACTCTCAGGGTTCTATCCTAACGCGGGTGATTATTTGTATTGGAAGCCCAATAGGAGGCTGTTAAGAGATTTCCTAGTCTCTTTCATTGTATGATGCCCAAGAGAAGGTTAAACTCAATGAGGAGTTCTTTTGAACGAAGCCCAAGAGGAGGCTGACTCAACAGAGGAGTGTTGTCTTATATGAAGCCTAAGCGGAGGCTAAACTCAGACGAATGATTTTCTTTGTACAAAGCCCAAGAGGAGGCTAACTCTGTGGGGAGAGTTATCTTGTATAAAGCCCAAGAGGAGGCTAACTGTGGGGAACCTATTGGTTAGACTAGTTGTTATGTTATAACTAGACAGTTGTATAAACAAGTGTGTGTGTGTGTGATATGTATTCACAGGAGTTTATGAAGGAAATATAAACAGATGTATGATGTTTATTTACAAGAGTCTATGAAGTGAATATAAACAAGTATCTGTGGAACGAACGTTTAAAACGAGCGTAACTTGATTATTTACAAGTTTGAATTGTGTACAAGGAAGTAAATATGTACACGAACGAGTATTTATGTACAGGAGAGGTGGATGTACATAGGAGGGTGGGGACTTACACCATAAGGGTGGCCCATTGGTTTGAAAGCAGTTTCACAGGGAATAATGCTCCTTTCAATACCAATGGTATTCACTTGTATGTACAGGCGAAACGGAAATGAACGATCGATGTTTATCTGTGAAAAGTATCAGATATGTATGCATAAAGATTTGTATAAAAGAATTTTGATATGTACAAGGAAAATATGTATGTACATAAAAGAATGTTGTTTTGTATATACACAAGTGAAGTGAAAGCAAACGATCGAAGTTTGTCTGTACTTGAGTATAAAAAGTATCTGTATTATGTACAGATAAAAATTTGTATGTATCTGAAGAGTGTTTGATATGTACAAAGAAATAATTATGTACATAAAAAGAATGTTTTTATGATACACAAGTGAAGTGAAACAAACGATCAAGTTTGTCTATTGAGTATAAAAGTATCTCAGATATGTAGATAAAAATTTGTATCTATCTGAAGAGAGTTTGATATGTACAAAGAAATAATTATGTACATAAAAAGAATGTTTTTGGGACTTACACCGTGAGGGAGATCCATGATCGAAAAAAAAATTCAAGAGAAAACGAATTCGGTTTTATCGTTTGAATCAAATCGATCATGGTAAAAAGATGTAAGTTTGATGAAAAGTTTTGAAGAAATGTTTTAAAAGTGTTTTGAAAAGTGAAGTTTATTTATAAGAAGTTTTGAAAAGAATCGAATTCGAAAGTTTGAAAATTCACCTTTAAAGTGGTTTTGAAAAGTGCTCAAAGCGCCGCTTGCCTCGATTAAAACATAATCGATGAAATTTTTTCTGAAAATTTTGCACTATCATAAAATAGATGTATTTATTGACAAGTGTACAAAAATCACCTCAAAATGAGGAGTTTTGATTGGTTAAAAATGTTAAAGTTTGTGAAAACATGAAGAAAATATGAAAAGTTTGAAAAATGGTCCATGCGAGGTTTGAACCTGTGACCTGTGGGTGGCATACGTGGCACAAACACTTACGAGCAAGCCGGAAACTGGGCAAGAGTGCATTTGTGTATTTGAATCAAAACACGTGTTTATATTATATTGGAAAATTTAAATTTGAAAACACCAAGAACACGCAATTGTTCTTCATCCTCTTAAATCCTTTGATTTTGTAACTTTCTTGTTTCTTAATGATTTTGAAAGTTGTAAACATGAAAGTTGCTCAAAATTTAACAAGGAACATGATGGTGATTGTTAATTTCATTTATTTTTGGCCTAACATGGTTAAATTCTCGATGAACACGAAGAACCCTAGAACCGAAAATCCTAATTGAAATCGTATGGTTAATGATTTTTCCAATTGATTGAGGGTTTATGATCGTGTTAGGTGCGTAAACAAAACGCCAAGAGTTTTTCGTTTAAATGCAAGGAATCATGAGATTGAGTTTCGTGTTCTTACCGCTGAAGCCGGAATCGAATTCAATGCGGAGTGTTTCCAGTTGTTGTTTGATGATTGTTTGAGCTCAACGGTTCTATGGAAGATGTATCACACCGCTTGCTCGAATGCCCTGGAACTCTCCAACCAAGTCGACCTGCACAAAGCTAAAAATGGAGCTTCGATTAGAGTTGTTACGTTAGTTGTTATTGATCCGGATCATGTATATGATGTATATGGAAGGTGTTTGGATGATTAGAACTCGCTTAATCAAGTCAAGCTATGAATTCGAAAGTTATGGCAGTTTTGGAAGCATAATGACCATGGCATGTAAATTCTGAGTTTTGGCTTAGCTTGTGTTGATTTTAGTGTTCAAACAAGTTTCATGTTGATGTTAAAGCATATTAGACACCAATTTGATCAAAGTTTTTCATTAATTTTTGAAAATGCAAGTTTTGGTAAATTGAACTATGATTCTTGAATTTTCAAAGATGAAGAGTGAAAGCATGACTTGGCATTACTTTGGTGTGTTTGAACTTGAAAAGGATACAAGTACATGGCATTGTGTTATTCAAAGTTGCCTTAAAGGGCAAGAAAGTCTTTTGGTAAAGGAAAAGGAAACTTCCTTTTTTCACCATGTGTGAAAATCTCAATTTGATCTTGTCCTTCCACAATTAACTCTAGCTGATATTTATCAGCTCTAAACTCAATTTGGCAAGGTGTCTTTGCTTCTAGAAGAAGAAATCACAAAATGACTTATAATTTGAAGTTTTGAACTTTGAAAACCATGGTTATGGAGCCTTATGTTTCAATTTCAAAAGTATAGCTAGAATCCATGGATTTGAGAGTTCTTGGACATTTTGGAAAGCTTGTTTCAAGAGCTACAACTTTAATGTTTTTAGTTTTTTCCAAATCAAAGTGGAACTATGTGAAAAAATGCCATGAAGTTTGGAAAAAATTAGAAATTTCAACACTTGAAAATTTTTCAAAGTGTTGGAACTTTTGACTTTTTGTTGACTTTTCCAAATTCTTTGATTTTTTATGATCATGATGGATCATTTGAAGTATTTTGATGATGGAAAAAGTTTTGTCTTGAAAAAATTGACCAAAAGTCAAAGTTTGACATTTTTGTGCAAATGAATTTTTATCAGATGTTTCAGAAATTGACTGATGAAATCTGTGAACTTTTGTGATGTTTTGAATCCATAAATTAGGTCAAGATGTTGTATCTAAGATATAATGACCAATCTTTAACCAAAAAAGTCATTCATTGCTCAAAAAATCAGAGAATACTCATGCTCGACCAAAACCCTAATTGGTCGATCCTCGATTGATTAAAGAGAAAAGTTGGGTATCTGATGATCAGAGGTTGATGATTTGATCAAGATAGATCAAATGAGGTGAGTAAAACTCAAACCCTAGTTGGTTGCCTCTTGAATCAGATGAAAATTTGATGAAACCCTAATTTTGACCTGTGAATGCTACACCCGATTAATGCTGTTCTGAACTGTTAGTGATGCAATGATGCAAATGTGAGGTGGTATATTAGGTCAAAAATTGGGGTATGACAGATGCCCCTATTTAAGTTTCTTTAACCTGAGATGAAGATGAATATCTTCGTTTTGATAGGTGTAAAGAGACTTAAATATCAGAATACGCAAATTTTGGACCTAAGATACCAAAAGATGCGAGTAATGCAAAAATGATTGTAAAAAGTTTCACCCAGATGATATCAAAGAAATGACATGGTGGGAAGAAATTTGTGAGGATGACTCGATCTGTTTAAGAAAAGAGGATCCTGTTTGTTGGGAAACAAGTAATATGTTTCACTGGGGAAAAAGAGATTCACAAAACATGTGAATATCTGTTTCATTTTGGGAAACAAAGAGATTACCTTCTGTCAGCCTTGTGACAATGTTTAAGGTGAGTGAAGATGACATTACCAATTATCAGCCTTGTGATAGTTTATGGTAATGAATTATAAAGATATTACCAATTATCAGCAATGTGATAACTATAACAAGGTAAATCTTTGAAAAGTTTTCTGAGTATTCAACCTTGTGAATATCAGACAAATGATGGAAACAGATTTCAAATGGGTTTTGAAGATATTACCAATTATCAGCAAAGTGATAACTATAACAAGGTAAATATTTGAAAAACTTCACTGAGTATTCAGCCTTGTGAATAACAGACAGTAAAAGAAACAAAACTCAAATGAGTTTCTACTTTCTTGGATAAAATCTTGCCGAGGATCTCTCTTTTGAGAAGACGCGAGCATTTTGATTGGAAGACACAGGTTTTTCTTTTAGACAGAAAGAAAACTGCTGTGGAATTTCTTGTACGGTCGTGATTTGACCTTGTTGAGAAGAACAAACTTTCATGACAAGTTTAGGAATGAAAAGAAAAATAAGCGGCTCAAATGATGAGGCTATTGCTTATTTGCTTTGTTGATTATAGACAGGGTTCTATCCAGGAATGAACTGGAAAGAAAGGGTCAATCAAGACTTTGTTCCTGATGATGAATGATCTCAGCTGGGGAATAGGAGAGAGAAAAGATCTGCTTTGGGATAATCTACTGGGAATATGATCAAACCTACATGAATAAGTGTGATTTGAACCAGTGATGTGGAAGCAAACATTTTTTGAAGAATGCAAAAATGCATAAATGATGCTATTTATGTATGAATGTCTTGAATGTTATATGCATGCTAACAATACTTGACAAAACACTAAAGAGGTATTTGGGAAAAGGACCACGTCACAGTTTGAACAAATACTTAATAATATCCGTAGCAATGGTGTAGACGTTGCTGATGAAGGATTTGAGTTGCATGCTTTAAACTTTCGGAGAAAGGCATTTCATTGGCAACTTTGCTGGGAATTATTTTTGGATAAGAATACCGTCCTTTGATGATTTCTGCTGAGGAGAAGACTTCTTGTAGCAGTCATTCCATCCTTCGGTGATTGAAACACTCGCGTAGGAACTGTTGAAGTTCTTTCCGTGTTCATAGTTCAAAGGAACATTTTTGCTTTTTTTGTTTCAAAATTTTGAAGTAAAAATTCATTTAAAACTTTTTTAGTTTCAAAAGGTGATTTTCACAATAAAAAGCGTTATTTTGCAAAACATAATAAAGTAAGGATTGCAAACAAAAGGCATAAGGCTCAAATTTATTGATAGAATAGTACTCAGCCAAAGGCGTGATTCCATGAGCTATTTACAAGAGTTGGAAATGATAATTTATTGGGAAAAGGCTACATTGAAAGTAAATAACCACTATTATCCCTAACAACTTCGAATTCCCACTGTGCTTGTTGCTTCAGAAGATTTGATTGAAGATCCGTTGATGGAAGATTCTTCAGATTTGACGGTACGGATCGATTGCGCTACTCGCATTTTTGTATCCTTATTTTTGCCTAGATTGCCTTTTCGTGTTTTCAATCTATCGTGATAATTTCGCTTATTGTCTCTAATTTTGCTCGACCGCTTTTCGTGTTTTCATCCACCGAGACGCTATTTTTGCCTAAGCCGCCTTTTCGGTTTTCGACTTACCGAAATGTTCTTTTTTAGACAAAGTATTTCTTGATCGCATCAACATTCATGTGATGCGGAGTTCATCTCCGCCCATGGTTGTGAGAATCATAGCACCGAAAAGCTTCTTTGACGATGTACGGGCCTTCATAGTTAGGAGTCCACTTGCCCCTAGAATCGTTGAAAAGATGTAATCTTTTTAAGCACGAGGTCGCCTTCGAAATTCGCGAGGTCGGACCTTTTGTCGAAAGCTTTCTTCATTCTTCTTGATACAATTGTTCGTGACACGAGCGGTCAAGCGCTTTTCTTCGATTAAGTTCACTGGTCGACTTTGACACCATTCGCTTCGGATAACTTTGTTTCCATGAGAACTCTCATTGACGGAATCTCAACTTCTACGGGAGCACCGCCCATGCCATATACTAGAGAAAAGGAGTTCCCCGTGAAGTGCATATCCGGCACGATACCCATGCAGAGCAAATGGCAAGATTTCGCCGCTTTGTAGGTGATGACCATCTTCCGACGATCTTTTAATGTTCTTGTTGGCGCTTCAACGCCTGCTCATTTTAAGAAGGATACGAGTTATGATGCTCGATCTTGAATTCCTCACACAGTTCTTTCATCATTTTGTTGTTCAAGTTTGATCCATTGTCTATAACGATCTTGCTTGGAACTCCATATCGGCAAATGAGGTTTTTCTTGATGAACCTCACAACCACTTGTCTTGTAACGTTGGCATAAGATGCTGCTTCGACCCATTTGGTGAAGTAATCAATAGTCACTAGAATGAAGCGGTGTCCGTTGACGCTTTGGTCGATCATTCTCGATCATGTCAATGCCCCACATGGAGAAAGGCCACGAGAAGAGAGAACGTTGAGTAGAGTCGGTGGCACATGGATCTTATCTCGCGAGATCCGGCACTTGTGACATCTTTTGACGTGTTTAAGAATCGGATTCCATCGTTATCCAATAGTATCCTCGCCTCAAGATTTTCCTAGACATTGCATGCCCATTTGAATGGGTTCCAAAGGATCCTTCATGTATTTCATGGATGATCGTGTCTGCTTCTTTCCTGTCGACGCATCTGAGTAGAACCATGTCGAAGTTTCTTTTGTACAACACATCTTCATTGAGGAAGAAGTTTCTTGAAAGCCTCCTTAGAGTTTTCTTATCCTTGTACGATGCCCCGAGCGGTACTCGTGTTTGAAGGAAACGCTTGATGTCGGAAACCACGGTTTATCGTCAAGACCGCCGCCGAATACATATGTGTCTTTCAAGGCCCGATGCGCATCTTAGGCATATCATTCCAATCGTTGACTTTGAACATGGAAGATAGAGTAGCTAAGGCGTCTGCCATTCGATTCTGATCTCGAGGGATATGATGCAGTTCTACTTTGTTGAAGAAAGCCGACAAACGTCTTGCATAATCTCTGTAAGGAATTAGACCAAGATGATGAGTTTCATACTTGTCTTTGATTTGATTGATCACAAGGGCTGAGTCTCCATATATATCAAGGACCTTGATCCTTAAGTCGATGGCTTCTTCGATACCCATGATGCAAGCTTCGTATTCTGCGATGTTGTTGGTGCAATCAAACAGCAATTTGGCGGAAAACGGGATATGAGAACCCTCGGGAGTGATGATGACTTCCCCAATTCCATTGCCGAAGACATTAACTACTCCATAAAAAATTAAGCCCCATCTAGATTCTGGATCAGGACCTTCGCCGGGCAGCGGTTCGTCACAATCTTTCATCTTTAAGTACATAACATCCTCGTCGGGGAAGTCAAACTTGAGAGATTGGTATTCGTTGAGCGGCTGATAAGCCAAGTGATCGACGATAATGCTTCCTTTGACCGCTTTTTGAGCGCTGCATCGGATGTCGATTCGATAACAAGATTTTCCATCGAGCAATTCTTCCCGTTATGTGCTTTTCAAATACATACTTGATCGGATCCATTTTGGAGATTAACCAAGTCGTGTGATTGATCATGTACTGGTGGAGACGTTTTGAAGCCCATACCAAAGCACAACAGGTTTTCTGGAGCATGGAGTAACGAGTTTCACAGTGAACTTTTTACTCAGGTAGTAGATGGCATGCTCCTTCATACCGGTTTCATCTTGCTGTCCAAGCACGCAGTCCATGGACTCTTCTAGTACGGTAAGGTACAGGATTAACGGTCTTCCTTCGACTGGAGGGATCAGTATTGGTGGTTCTGACAGGTATTCCTCTTACTTGCTTCTCTGTATGCGGCGTAGGCATTTCTTGAATAGCCTTGACTTTGTCAGGGTCAACTTCAATACCTCTTTGACTGACGATGAAACCTAGGAGTTTTCCAGATCTTACCCCAAAGGTGCATTTGTTAGGATTTAGGCGAAGATGAAATCTCCTTAGTCGTTGAAACAAACTTTAAGAGATAGTCTATATGCTCATCTTCAGTTTCAGACTTTGCTATCATGTCGTCTACGTAGACTTCGATCTCTTTGTGCATCATGTCATGAAAGAGAGTAGTCATTGCCCTTTGGTAAGTTGCGCCTGCATTCTTCAATCCAAACGGCATTACTTTGTAGCAAAATGTGCCCCATGGCGTGATGAAAGATGTCTTCTCCATGTCTTCGGAAGCCATTATGATCTGATTGTAACCAGAAATACCGTCCATGAAGGAAAAGACGTTGAATTTCGCAGTGCTATCCACTAGCATGTCGATATGCAGAAGTGGGAAATCGTCTTTTGGACTTGCCTTGTTCAAGTCCCGGTAGTCAACACAAATTCTGACCTTTACATCTTTCTTGGAGATAGGTACTATGTTGGCTAGCCATTGAGGATATTCAGAAGTGATGAGGAAACCCGCGTCGAGCTGTTTTTGAACTTCCTTTTTGATTTTGTCAGCCATATCAGGGTGAACTCTTCTCAGTTTCTGCTTAACTGGTGGACACTCCGGCTTTAACGACAAGTGATGCTCTACGATGCTGGTATCTAAACCCGGCATGTCCTGGTAGGACCAAGCGAACACATCAACATATTCTTTGAGAAGATTTATTAGTTTGCTCTTGACGTTGTGTAACACGGTGAACTGACTTTTAGTGATTTTGTATCGCAAATGTGCGGATAGCAAGAGTCGCCACCGACTTTTATTTTTATCCAATTAAGGGAAGGTAAAAGTACAGAAAAGACCTTCGTTTAGATTCTGAGTACGGGAGAAGGTTATGAAAAGGGAAGGTATCAGCACCCCTTTCCATCCGCAGTTTATTCTACGGGCTCTTAGTTGCTCTAGATCACCTTTTTTAAAATTGCTTTCTGTGTGTTTGACAAAAATGTTTTGAAAAGGCATTTCTTTTTGACTTTGTAATGACTCATGTAGGAGTGTATACAAAGTGTTTGGAAATGTTTCGTTTTTGGAAAGAGTTTGAACTTTGAAAAAGAGTGTGTGGTGTGAATAGCATTTGGTTTAGAGCAAGCAACTAAAAGACTTATTACCCACTCGGAATTGGTCATTTTCGTACTTCTACGTTCCTTTAGAATAGCGCTAGCCATACCATTAGTTAGTAGGTAGCTCCATTCATTGGATGTAAGCGGGACATTCGAAGGGACATCGGATGGTCATTGAAGGCAACTTGTAGGAAGTATCCTAACACATTCGAAGGGACTATCATCATTTTTCGTAGGCGACAATCGAGGGTCAAGATCATGTATTCGGAGGCGACATCGTGGGTCTTATGATCTTTGTATCAAAGGGACTATGATGATTTGTTTGTAGGCAACGGTGCTAGGATACCTCTACGTTCGAGGGACATGACCATTTTGAATTCGTAAGGCAACGAGAGAGAATTACCCTAAGGGGTGCATGTGTGAAAGAAGTGTGTTGATTTTAGATATTTTATCTTGAAAATTAGTGGGCTAAGTTCATTATTATCTTGCCATACACGCCTAGTTACTAGCAATTGATAGGGTGCGGAAAGTAAAATGCGGAATGTAAAGATGCGGAAAGGTAAATCCTACGCTATTACAAGGCTTTGGGGCAGATACATAATTTAAAATGCGGAAAATAAAGACCTAATTTTAAACTATTACATCCCATATACAGTTACATTATTGAAAAAAATAAAATGACAAAGAAAGAATCGTCTGAATCGGATCAACCTGTAAATGAACGAGAAAACGGAAAATACGAGATGAATCGAATAAGAGAAAAAATGTTAGAAAAAATGCAAATTTTATATGAGAAAATTATTACATGCTGTAAATAATATAAATATGCTAAAATAAATTTTTGGGATTTTTTGGATGCAATTTAATAATTAAAAATGAATTAAATGTGATTTAAATGCAAAAATATGAATAAAAATAAATATGCATGCAAAATTATATTTTTTAATTTTATAAATTAAATAAAGGTTTTATGAAAATAATGCAAAAAGAAAATTAATTTTTGATGGTTTTTTAATGCAGAAATAAAAACATGAAATTAATTAAAACAATGCAAAAATATTAGAAAATTAGAAAATATGAAAATATTGCAAGTTTGGAAAAAAGAAGGAAAACCGGTGCCCATAGGGATCGAAATCAGGACATGGGAGAGGATCCAGGAATAGTGAACGCCTTAACCACTGGGCCACGTTGCATCTGATGTTTGAAAACGAAGTGAGTGGAATACAAGCACGCGTCACCCTCCGATTGTCTCGTTTCCGCGCCAAGAACTTCATCTTCAACCTTTTGAATTTTTGAAAACATAGCGTCGGCCTCAGTGCGACGCTATAACCCCTGCAATTTCCAAAATCTCATACACATAATATAAATTTGTTGTGAGTACATGAATCGGTTGCAAATTGGATCCTAAACACAGTGGTGGTGGTCTCATGTTCCAATTTTACGTATTTTGTGAGTTCCCAATTCGTGCAAAGAAACCCTAGCTGTGGTACATATCGATTCCGGCCATGAAAACTCAATCAAACTATGCAGAAAGCTTGCAAACTTGCATCTAAACACAAAACAAACCACGAAACATGTTAAAAATGCATGAGAATTAGAAATCGATTTTGGAAAAGGAAGAACAAACCGAAACCGGGATTCCTTGATTCTTGATGGTTTTGGATGATGTAAGGGTCTGGATCGACTCAGAACAACCCAAGGAATGCAATGGAATCCTCAAAAGCAATTGAAAGTGGCTGGATCGATGGCTGCTAGTAGCTTGTAACCCACGGTTTTTTTGAATTAGGTCAGGGTTCTTAGAGCAATTTTTCTGTTCTCTCTTGATAGGTATGCATCACACATTTATACTGGATGAATTTGGCATGGTTTTTGGAAAGAATCAATCAACATTCAATGTAAATCAAAATTGATTTTTGTACAAAATCAAATTTTCAAAATTTGATTAATTTCCAATCCAATCTTGCCATATTGATCAATTTTCGAAAATTGCTGGCCTTTGTGAGTTACTTGAGTCTCAAGGAAAGAATAAAAATCAATCTTTCAATTAACTTTGATTTTATACTTTATTTTTAAATTTAATTTGCATTTAAATGAATAAATTCCAAATTAAATAGAAAAATAAATCAAAAATTCGTGGCATTGGGCTTGGATATTCCTAATTGTATGAGGAATAAGTTTGGATGAAGAAAAAGCAAGCCCATTTGCAAAAAAATTGATTTTTAGAAGTATCTCTCTTTGTGCATTCCTTCAAAATTGCCCATCTTGTGAATGGTGCATCTTGCTCAATTTTTCACATTTTTGAGTGTTCTTGGACTTTTTGGAAAGCTCTAAGAGTCCTCTAACCAAAATTTTTGGTCTCATCTCAATTGGAGTTACCATGCTCAATATATCTTCAAAACAAAAAGTTGACTTCTTGTTTTGAGCTATACCTCTCAAATGAAGCATTTTTTGGACATTCTTGTGAGACATGAAGTTGTAGAGAATTGAATTTCCTTCAAAACAAGAGGTGGTGGAAAAATTTCTGAGAAAGTATGAGAAAGTTATGATCAGTCAAAGTTCAGTTGACTTTTCACCTAGAAACCCTAATTTAGAAAGTTGGACTTTTGAGCAAATCTTGAGTTTTCTTGATGAATCATGATCAACCCTTGATCAAATGATGAATGTAACTTCAAAATGAGGATGTTACCAAAAATTATGAAGTTTGACTGTATGTTGACCACAGTTGACTTTTTGTCCAATACAACTGATTTTCAACCATCTGAGCAATTGTCTGAGGAAACTTGACTTGTGAGGCTTGAAACTTGACATGGAGAATCTTTGAAACATATGAGGAGGCATGAAGACCATTGGAGATATTGGAAGTCCATCTTGACCTGAGAGATACCAAACCCTAGTTTGGGTTGATTGCCTAGGAGAGAGTTTGTCTGATCAACTCTTGAGGAGTCTTTGAATGTATGAAATCTCTTGAGTGGATGGAGGGCAAATTTTGGGGTATGACACGTTGCTGTCGAGCGAAGCTCCGATATTTACTTCTTTTTTGTCTTCTTCAGAACCCAATTTGATTGCTTCTAGAGGTTCTTTGTGAGGTTGAATGATTCTTTCCTCGTGCTTAAGTAATCGAGAAATCTCATCTGGGATCTCTTCTTCAACTTCTTCCTCGGCGACTTCACAGGGGATTTCAAAGTGGGGAGAGAGCATAGAGTTATTGCTTTCAATGTATTTGTCCATCTGTTAATCTGCATGTTCGATTTATGTTTGATTAATTAACTCCTTATCATTTTTTTTGAAAAAAGTTAATGTGAAAGTGTATGCAGATTATTTTTTTTTTTTATTTTTTTTATTTTATTGTGTTTTTTAGGATTATCATTTCCAAGAAGGGTAAAATGAAAAATAAACACAAAGTGTGGAATCAAAACAACGCATTTTATTTATGATTCACGATATGAAACAGGGCCCTAAAATACAAACTCATTTGTCTTGGGCAAGACAAAGAGAAATTATTTAAAAGCTAAACCCTATAAAACATCTCTTCGCTTTGGGCGAAGCGAGAGTTCAAAACAAAAGTAAAGATGAACTACTTAGAACTAGGAGCGTTAGTCCGAACTTCAACAGGTTTCCAGTAGTGACGAACTCCTTGGAAATCGAGGTACTCTGGTAATTTCCCGCTTGGTTTAATCCTTGAGTATACTTTGGTCGTTGGCCGAGCAGGCTTTGAAGACTCTGGATGATGGACCTTGCCTTTTGTACTGCTAAAACAGTCTTCTTCAGCTTGATGAACAGATCGAGAAGTATGGGATGCAGCGTATGTGCTTCTTGTTGGTCTCTGTGTAGAATTCTGGGGATGTTCCCTCCAATCTTCTGAATGGAGAGACTCGTTGTCGGCGACACTTTCCAAATCGTATCCCGAATCGTATTCCTGATCTTCAGTGATCATGTTGATATAGTGATAATCCAGATCTGGTTTAACAATTTCCACAGGTGCGTCAAAGCAGAGATCCTTGTTCGGAACCTCAATTGATTGATTAGATCGGGAAGATGAGTACACCTCCTCTGGTTGACTAGGGTACTCGAAAGAATCACCCCATCCAGTGGGCTGGATATCTTCGATTCTGATTCTCAAGCTTTCTGGCGCAGTATATTTCACCATGTAATCAAATTTGCCACTTGGTTCTCCCAAGGTATCCCAAACTTCAGAAGGGACAGGTGGATTTTCATGCCTTTGCAGGGACATGTCTTTGAATTGATCAGTTGGCGCGTACAATTCCTCTTGAGACACATATTCAGGGCTGTTTAAATAAGTGCTCCATTCTTCAGATTCAGAGGGATCATCTTCATCATCTTCAATGGTTACAACGCTAACCTCTTGGAGAACAGGGTTTAAGAAACCCCCACTATTGAATACTTCTTTAATTGGACAAAGTGCTTCATCCTTTTGCTTGTCTTTGGAGAATACGGGTGTGAACCCGAGTCCGACTTTTGTTTTGTTGTTGACAGGTTTGATTACTTGTCCCTAACCTTCAGCATTGCCATTTTTTACTATCTGTGCTGCTTCTTTATACGAAGAGATAGATGATCTGTTTTTGCTGGTAGATTCATCTTCTAACGGATGTTCGGGGAGATGTGTCCCTTCAACGTCATTAGCTGTGATGAAAGAGAAACTGGACAAATGGCTTACAAGCAAAGGTTGTTCACCACTGATGGTCACCAACTTTCCATTTACTGTGAATTTTTATTTCTGATGCAGAGTAGAAGTTATTGCTCCTGCCTCGTGGATCCAAGGTCTTCCTACTAGACAAGTGTAAGCAGCTGGCACGTCCATGACATGGAAAGTAATTTGGAAAGTGTGCGGACCAATTGTCATCGGGAGATCTACTTCCCCAATAACTGACTTCCTTGACCCGTCGAAAGCTCTTACTACTATGTCATTGAACTTCATTGGTGTCCCTTTGTAAGCCAAACGAGCGAGTGTCGTCTTCGGCATTACGTTCAAAGATGAACCAGTATCTACAAACACATTGGACAGGGAATCTGATTGGCAAATCATCGAGATGTGCAAGGCGAAGTTGTGATATTTCCCCTCTTCTGGAAGTTCTTCATCATTGAAACTTAAATTATTACAAGCTGTTATGTTGGCGACAATACCTCCAAACTGGTCTGTAGTCACATCATGGTCTACATAGGCTTGGTCTAGTACCTTCATTAAAGCTTCTCGGTGAGCTTCGGAGTTGTGGAGTAGAGACAGTATTGAAATCCTGGAAGGAGTCTGCATCAGTTGATCCACGACTCGGTATTCTCTTTCCTTGATTAATTTCAGTATCTCATCAAAATCTGTATTGACGTTGGCTCTATCAGGAGGACCAACATTTGTACTTGGGTTAACAGCAGGTATCGTTGCAGGATTCTCGGAAGATATATTAACTGGATTTTGTCTAACAACAGGATCTGTAAGCGGTCTTGGTGGCAACGGAGTGTGCACTCGTCCACTTCGCGTTACTCGTCCTATTTCTGTTATATTGACATTAGCTAGAAGAGTAGGCATGGGTTTCTCCTTCCCATCCTCTATCAGAGTTGCATTGTATTGGTAAGGAATTGCGTTGGTAGAACTGTATGGAACAGGACCGGGTAGGCAAATCACCAAAGGAGACCCTGGAACATTGGAACCGTTGTATTTAATCTCCACATGTTTGGGTACATTGAAACAAGGGGTGATAACGTTTACTTCGGGATTTTCCGAGTTGATATCTGAGACTAAAAGCTCATGCGAAAAATGCCCTACTGTATTTACGTCATGGTCATCCCTGTTTCTGTAGATTTGTAGGTCACCAATATCTAATAATCGCTGAATGTCTGCTCTTATGGTGGGACATCCTTGAATATCCTTGAAGCAGATGTTGCAAGTTGAGTAATCGTGTTTAGTGAAGGCGCTCATTGTACTGTACGTATCATGGAGATGCACTAAGTTTCCTCTGATCAAGTTTACGTCTGTAACGAGATACCTGTCTGTATTTCTTAATATCAGATTCACCGCATGTCCACTATGACTGGGAAGCGGATTGGCTTGCACGCTCGGATTTGTATTTCTGAAGGAAAGAAGATTAGATCTCACTAATCTCTGCACTTCTGCCTTCAATGCTATACAATGCTCAAGGTCATGGCCTGGTGCCCCTTGGTGAAAAGGGCAAGATACGTCTGCTTTGTACCACCACGGCAATTTTTCGGGAACCGGAGGTGGTGACCTTGTCTGTATCAGATTCTTTCCTATTAGCGTAGGGTATAGTTCTGTGTACGTCATTGGAATTGGGTCGAATTGCGTGACCCGAGGCGTACGATTTTGATTATTAAACTGCTGAGCCTGTTGACGAGGCTGTTGAGTTTGTTGAATTTGTTGAAATTGCGGAGCAATTCCTGTGTTTGGACTTGTGTTAATAGCGGGTGCTATGGCAGCTACCTGTCGCTGTTGAATGACATTTCTTCGTGGCTTCCCTCGGGATACCATTCCTATGTCATGTTCCTTTTTCTTTGGAAAACTGGTTCCAATCTTTTTAGTTCCACTAGAAGATCCTGCTTCCTTGGTTAGGCGTCCGGTTCGAACCCCCTCTTCTAATCGCATTCCCATGCTTACCATCTCGGTGAAATCTCCGGGAGCGCTAGCGATCATTCGCTCGTAGTAGAATGAGCCCAGAGTATTCAAGAATACCTTAGTCATCTCCTTCTCTTCCAAGGGCGGGTTGACTTGGGCAGCAATTTCCCTCCATTGTTGCGCATATTCTTTGAATGTCTCTCTCCTTTTGAGACATGGAGCGGAGTTGATCCCTATCGGGAGCCATATCCAAGTTGAACTTATATTTTTGTACGAAAGCTTCACCTAAGTCATTGAAGGTTTGGATACTTGCGCTGTCTAGCCCCATGTACCACTTCAGTGCGGCACCGGTAAGACTGTCTTGGAAGTAATGGATTAATAACTGGTGATCGTCGTTGTATGTGGACATTTTCTTGGCATACATCGTGAGATGAATTTGTGGACAGGAGTTTCCTTTATACTTTTCAAAGTCAGGGACTTTGAATTTTGCAGGTATCCTTACGCGAGGAACTAAGCAAAGATCCTGGGCGTTTTTCCCAAATAATTCCTTCCCTCGAATCGTTTTTATCTCAAGCTGCATTTTGAGGAGTTGTTCCTGGAGATTCTCCATCGAGCCACGTGAATTCGTGTTATTGCCTGGAGTATGGTGAACTTCTTCGTCTATGGTAGTGTGCACTACGGAAGCTGAGTTTGTCATAATTGGTTGAGAAACCGGCATTGTTACTTGTGGAAGAGTTACTCCATGTTGCGGAGTAAATGTAGAGTTTTGCTGCAAAGTAGGTATTTCAAGCGTGGTTGTTTGTACTTGAGAAGTCGGTTGGCGAAATCCGATGCCAAATTTGAAAGGCATGCCCCATGGATAGCCTTCTGGCATGCTAAAAGGTGAACTACTGACTGCGACAGCTGAAACTGGAGTAGTAGTGTCTTCTAAAATCGCTGCTTGGTTTTGACTGCTCGATGCGCTGCGGCCAATGAGTTGACCAAAGATGTGAGTCTCTCCACTTCTTCTTGTAGTGTTGTTACTGTACTACGGAGTTCAACATTCTCTTGCTCAAATCCCTCCATTACTTTTCTTCTTTTGGATCTTGTATCGTACGTTCGAGTTGGCTGTGGACGCGGTCGAGAAACTCTAAGACGCGACAGCTTGGTGATCTTTTCCTATCTGTTCAAACTGTTGAAAGATCGGACTCTAGACAATAGACTCAATATGAAAAATATGATGCATGATTATGATTGTAAAAAAGAGAATTTCCAAAGAATTTACGCTAAAAGAGAAATTTCTGGCAAATATTCGGATGAAAAACACGAGTTTATTGATTATTGAAAGAAGATTACAACAATTCTGCTTTTGAGCATTGCTCACACAAATGATAAAATAAATGATAAAATTACAAACTAAACTAAACTAATTGTCCTCGTCGGATGAAGATCCAAAGGCTTGATGCAGCTTCAACTTCAGGATTTCCTTTCCATAGTGAGCTTTCGATTCGACTTCTCGGCTTTTAGCTTGCTAATGACTTTCTTCCACTTGTCGGGAGCAGGATCGCTGGTTGTCATTTCCTCAAGCTTTCTTTTCCTTTCTTTGACGTATCTCAAGATTGCGTTATCTTTCTGGCGAATCTTCTCATCTTTCTCCATGAGCCATCATCCTGGAAGTAAAGTGTCTTTTCATGATCTTTGACTTGCTTCTTGAGCTTCTCATTCTCAATATTAGTCTTAAGGAACTTGTTTTCCAAAGCCTCTTTTTCAAACCTCATTTTGGCCAAAGCTTCTTGGTATTCTCCCATAGTTTCGACGGGAAAAATTGTTAATTTGGAAGCGGTTGAGAACATGGGTTCTTCATAAGCGTAAGGCATTCGAAATTCCTTGGCTCTTTTCTTTACCCAAGAAGTGTAGGTTTCCATGGCTACACAATTCTTCGCCTTACCTTTTTCTTTCTTTCGGATGTGATGCCATGCTCTAATCATTCTAGCCTTCAATCCTTGGGAATCTTCTCCTTCGTGATAGAAATGACTCTCTACTGTAAAACCAAGAGGTTTAATAGAGTTTGCGTATCCGAGTTGTCGTCTCGCCAAGAATGGGTCATAGTTGATTCCTCCTTTTGTACCAATGAGAGGAACATTGGCAAATTCTCCACAGCTCTCAAAGATTTCCATTTCATTGTCTGCCAAGGTATACCAATGGATATCGTCGTTTGTAAGAGACATGAGTCTTTTTGACCAATGCCACTCGTCTTTGTTTTCACGGAAGATAGGAGATTTAGGCAAGTGTGAGGTAATCCATTTGAAAAACAGAGGTACACAACACACGATAGTTCCGTCTCCTTGACGATTTCTATGATGAATAGAGACGTAGGTGTCACCAAGCAGAGTGGGAACGAGATTTCCAATCAGAAAGATCCTTATGGCGTTGATATCAACGAAATTTGGGACGTTGGGAAACAACACCAATCCATAGAGGAGTAAAGCTAAAATAGCTTCAAAGGCTACCATACTACCGGAGAATTTGAGAGCCTTCTCCATTAGGAACTTTGAAGTCATCCTAAGAGTTTTCCTCTGGTAGTTAGGTTTTGTCTATCTCGATTTCTTTAAGTGAGTCATCGTTGCAATGGTGACTTGGGAATGGCTTCCAAACCATTGAAAGGCACTTTGTCTGACACTGAGATACCTAGGATATGCGCGTACTCTTCCAAAGTAGGCATCAACTGATAGTCAGGGAAAGTGAAACAGCGATAGACTGGATCGTAGAACTGAACGAAAGTTCTGAGAAGTTCTTCATCAACGTTTGTGTTCAGAATAGTTAAAAGAGTTCCATAGCGTTTTCTGAAATCTGAGGGATCTTCTACCAAGGATGCTAACTCTTTCAACTTTCCTACATCAGGAATTCTAAAACTGTATCTCTTGGTGAATCTTCCTCTGACGTCCATCACTCTAACCTAAAATATTTTACAAAGAAAAATCTCTAAAGTCTTTGGAAATGGGAAAAGAACTGAAGTTTTCGAATGAATGAATGAATGCATGAATGCGGCAAACATGGTTAGTAGTTATACACCCGGTCAAGCGTTCGAAGTCACGAGCATGAGGCCAACGATAAGAATCAACGTGGGTAAGTTCTAAGGGCTTCTTCATCTGTGAAACGGGTTCTCGATATCAGCTCAACACTCCTCTTTGAAATATTATCGGATTTGTTGAATACTCGATGGTCCAATAATATTTTTCAAGAGAAACTCGCCTGATCGTAGTCTCGCATGACAATTACTCTAGGCTTACGCCTGAATAATCTCTGCACTACATCCGAAATGGCCACGATGGGTTATGTGTTCTACAGCCACTCAGCTTCGCAAGTTCCCTTGAAAGCAAAATGTCTTCGCAAATACTTGCTAAACAAAAATACCCCCAAGACAACCTCCACTGAGAGAGGGATATTAACTTATTAAGTACTGAGACTTCTCACAGGTTAATACCCCCACCTAGATCTTAAAATGTTTCTTAAATCCGGGTTAGGATTTCTTTCCATCAGATGAAATGAAAAACACACAATAAAGAAAAACAGACATATGCATATATGAAAGCTTAACCCCTTTCATTTCTTTTTTGAAAACAAAAAAAAGCTTGATGCTCTTGAGCAGAGTCATTTTTTTTGAAAATCAAAGTTTCAGCGTACTCCCCAGCAGAGTCGCCATTTTTCCTGTTCGCGTTAAAAGGTGTCGTGCTAGAGAATCGAAATATGAATTCAGATCCTCTGGCTCAAAACGATTTACTCTTTTGATTTGCTTATAAAGATGCCGCGAGCATCAAGCTTTATTATTTTCAACACAAGAAAGATGATTTAATGATTATGAAAAAGGGGAAAGCTGTTAATACCCTCAATTGATTTTGATATGCGTAACGACTAGCGCAAACTAGACGCAACGCATTGGGGATTCGGTAGGGGTTTGTTATATAAAGGGAATAGATGGAGCACCCTAAATATATATAGTTATCTATAGCTTTATATATGAATATGTTTGATATGTTTGTGTGTTTTAATTGCTATTTCTATGATTGGGAAAGTTTCTCCTTTGGATTTTAAGAAACGGTAGATTATGTGGGATCCTAGAGTTTGTTATTATTGTGCTCGCAAAGATCTTTGGATCTTCTGCATACATATCCCCTAGTGGGAATCAGAGCATTTGTAGCTCGGATCTAAAGGGATCTATGGTTTGTTTCGTCTGAGGGAGATAGAAATTTGCTTGGCAAGGATGAGACCTTGTGCCTACGTATTCTCAAAAGGATGTTGAGAAAGTCAGAGCAATCGTAGTTCCCACTTATGCTAGTGGAAAGCAACGGGATGTTAGTAAGAGACACAGACAAATCTCATCTTAATGAAAAATGTATCTAATCTATTTCATCACATACATTTTTGAAAAGTTTGATTGAAATCTTTCATCGTAAGTTATAGGTGTTTTGCTTGAGTGTACAAGCGTTACCACTTACATGTTTAAGAAAGATGTTTGAAAATGACTGAATCTTTTAATTGTAAGCATTGGGTGTTTTGCTTGAGTGTACAAGCGTTACCACTTACGATTAAGAGATGTTTTTTGTTTGAAAAGAGTTTGAAAAGTTTTTGATTGTATGTTATGTGATAGATGAGATACTTCTTCCATAGAGATGATAGACATCTAAATCTCGAGGAGAAATTGATTGGATTAGGGGGATGCTTTTAAGAAGCCCATGGGTCCTTGTATTGTAAGCCCCAAGAGGAGGCATTCCGAGGGTCATCGAGGGTCCTTGTATGAAGCTCAAGAGGAAGCTATAGGGTATGGTTGGCTTTGTCTTTAAAAGGGATTTCACCGGGAAACCATCCTTTTAGAATTAAGAGCAATTTCACCGGGAAATTATACTCTCAGGGTTCTATCCTAACGTGGGTGATTCTTTGTATTGGAAGCCCAATAGGAGGCTGTTAAGAGATTTCCTGGTCTCTTTCATTGTATGATGCCCAAGAGAAGGCTAAACTCAATGAGGAGTTCTTTTGAACGAAGCCCAAGAGGAGGCTGACTCAACAGAGGAGTGTTGTCTTATATGAAGCCTAAGCGGAGGCTAAACTCAGATGAATGAGTTTCTTTGTACAAAGCCCAAGAGGAGGCTAACTATGCGGGGAGAGTTATCTTGTATAAAGCCCAAGAGGAGGCTAACTGTGGGGAACCTATTGGTTAGACTACTTGTTATGTTATAACTAGACAGTTGTATAAACAAGTGTGTGTGTGATATGTATTCACAGGAGTTTATGAAGGAAATATAAACAGATGTATGATGTCTATTTACAAGAGTTTATGAAGTGAATATAAACAAGTATCTGTGAAACGAACGTTTAAAACGAGCGTAACTTGATTAATTACAAGTTTGAATTGTGTACAAGGAAGTAAATATGTACACGAACGAGTATTTATGTACAAGAGAGGTGGATGTACATAGGAGGGTTGGGACTTACACCATAAGGGTGGCCCATTGGTTTGAAAGCAGTTTCACAGGGAATAATGCTCCTTTCAATACCAATGCTATTCACTTGTATGTACAGGCGAAACAGAAATGAATGATCGACGTTTATCTTTGAAAAGTATCTGTATTATGTACAGACAAAGATTTGTATAAAAAGAATTTTGATATGTACAAGGAAAATATGTATGTACATAAAAGAATGTTGTTTTGTATATACACAAGTGAAGTGAAAACAAACGATCGAAGTTTGTCTGTACTTGAGTATAAAATTTGTATGTATCTGAAGAGTGTTTGATATGTACAAAGAAATAATTATGTACATAAAAAGAATGTTTTTGCGTATACACAAGTGAAGTGAAAACAAACGATCGAAGTTTGTCTGTACTTGAGTATAAAAAGTATCTGTATTATGTACAGATAAAAATTTGTATGTATCTGAAGAGAGTTTGATATGTACAAAGAAATAATTATGTACATAAAAAGAATGTTTTTGGGACTTACACCGTGAGGGAGGCCCATGATCGGAAAAAAAAAAATTCAAGAGAAAATGAATTCGGTTTTATTGTTTGAATCAGATCGATCATGGTAAAAAGATGTAAGTTTGATGAAAAGTTTTGAAGAAATGTTTTTAAAAGTGTTTTTGAAAAGTGAAGTTTATTTATAAGAAGTTTTGAAAAGAATCGGAATTCGAAAGTTTGAAAAATTCACCTTTTAAAATGGTTTTGAAAAGTGCTCAAAGCGTCGTTTTCGGCTCGATTAAACCATAATCAGATGAAATTTTTTTCTGAAAATTTTTGCACTATCATAAAATAGATGTATTTATTGACAAGTGTACAAAAAATCACCTCAAAATGAGGAGTTTTGATTGGTTAAAAAAATGTTAAAGTTTGTGAAAAAACATGAAGAAAATATGAAAAGTTTGAAAAAAATGGTCCATGCGAGGTTTGAACCCAGGACCTGTGGGTGGCATACGTGGCACAAACACTTACGAGCAAGCTGGCAACCGCTGGGGCAAGAGTGCATTTGTGTATTTGAATCAAAACACGTGTTTATATTATATTGGAAAATTTAAATTTGAAAAAACACCAAGAACACGCGCGAATTGTTCTTCATCCTCTTAAATCCTTTGATTTTGTAACTTTCTTGTTTCTTAATGATTTTGAAAGTTGTAAACATGAAAGTTGCTCAAAATTTAACAAGGAACATGATGGTGATTGTTAATTTCATTTATTTTTGGCCTAACATGGTTAAATTTCTGATGAACACGAAGAACCCTAGAACTGAAAATCCTAATTGAAATCGTGTATGGTTAATGATTTTTCCAATTGATTGAGGGTTTATGATCGTGTTAGGTGCAGAAACAAAACGGCCAAGAGTTTTTTCGTTTAAATGCAAGGAATCATGAGATTGAGTTTCGTGTTCTTACCTGTTGAAGCTGGAATCGAATTCAATGCAGGAGTGTTTCCAGTTGTTGTTTGATGATTGTTTGAGCTTCAACGGCTTCTATGGAAGATGTATGATCACCCTGCTTGCTCTGAAATGCCCTGGAACTCTCCAACCAAGTCGACCTGCACAGGCTAAAAATGGAGCTTCGATTTCTGGGTTAGAGTTGTTACAGTTAGTTGTTATTGATCTGGATCATGTATATGATGTATATGGAAGGTGTTTGGATGATTAGAACTCAGTTTAATCAAGTCAAGCTATGAATTCGAAAGTTATGGCAGTTTTGGAAGCATAATGACCATGGCATGTAAATTCTGAGTTTTGGCTTAGCTTGTGTTGATTTTAGTGTTCAAACAAGTTTCATGTTGATGTTAAAGAATATTAGACACCAATTTGATCAAAGTTTTTCATTAATTTTTGAAAATGCAAGTTTTGGTAAATTGAACTATGATTCTTGAATTTTCAAAGATGAAGATTGAAAGCATGACTTGGCATTACTTTGGTGTGTTTGAACTTGAAAAGGATACAAGTACATGGCATTGTGTTATTCAAAGTTGCCTTAAAGGGCAAGAAAGTCTTTTGGTAAAGGAAAAGGAAACTTCCTTTTTTCACCATGTGTGAAAATCTCAATTTGATCTTGTCTTTCCACAATTATCTCTAGCTGATATTTATCAGCTATATACTCAATTTGGCAAGGTGTCTTTGCTTCTAGAAGAAGAAATCACAAAATGACTTATAATTTGAAGTTTTGAACTTTGAAAACCATGGTTATGGAGCCTTATGTTTCAATTTCAAAAGTATACCTAGAATCTATGGATTTGAGAGTTCTTGGACATTTTGGAAAGCTTGTTTCAAGAGCTACAACTTTAATGTTTTGAGTTTTTTCCAAATCAAAGTGGAACTATGTGAAAAAATGCCATGAAGTTTGGAAAAAATAAGAAATTTCAACACTTGAAAAATTTTCTAAGTGTTGGAACTTTTGACTTTTTGTTGACTTTTCCAAATTCTTTGATTTTTTATGATCATAATGGATCATTTGAAGTATTTTGATGATGGAAAAAGTCTTGTCTTGAAAAAATTGACCAAAAGTCAAAGTTTGACTTTTTTGTGCAGATGAATTTTTATCAGATGTTTCAGAAATTGACTGATGAAATCTGTGAACTTTTGTGATGTTTTGAATCCATAAATTATGTCAAGATGTTGTATCTAAGATATAATGACCAATCTTTAACCAAAAAAGTCATTCATTGCTCAAAAAATCAGAGAATACTCATGCTCGACCAAAACCCTAATTGGTCGATCCTCGATTGATTAAAGAGAAAAGTTGGGTATCTGATGATCAGAGGTTGATGATTTGATCAAGATAGATCAAATAAGGTGAGTAAAACTCAAACCCTAGTTGGTTGCCTCTTGAATCAGATGAAAATTTGATGAAACCCTAATTTTGACCTGTGAATGCTACACCCGATTAATGCTGTTCTGAACTGTTAGTGATGCAATGATGCAAATGTGAGGTGGTATATTAGGTCAAAAATTGGGGTATGACAGTCTTGACATTCTCATTGACATCTGGATCAACTGCTAAACTAGGGCTAGCAGACTTATGGTTCAGAGGGACTGAAATCCCAGGTACAGATTGATTCTCATTTAGGATACTAGTCACTATCTTAGCTATGGCTTCATGCACCGACCTAGACCCCTATCTGTTCACTATTTCTGGAGGAACTGAAGATGATGGTACAGAAGTCTTACCAGAAGGAGATGCTTGTGACCTTCTTGCATTCCTTGTGCGTAATTTCTTGACTTTTTCTGGGTCAGTGGCCATTGCTCGCAGCGGAGTAACCCTCAGTGCTTTAGCTTGCATGGCTTCATCATTTTCCCTAACTTCAGCCATGGAGGGAGATGAAGATCCTGATTCTTGAGATGATGAAGATGATGAAGACATATTTTGCTGATGGCTTTTGAGAGAATGAGAGCGAGAATAGCAGAGGGTTTCAAGGTTTCTTTTGGATGAAGAAAATGTAATATTACTTTCAAATGAGGAAACTATTATATGTGGGAGACTCTTCGTATTCTTGGACCTTTTAAAAATAAGATGAAAATAATTAAATAACCCACTTATAAATAATTGAAGCATAAGGTCCCTTCCTTTCCTTGTAGTAGGCACAGTTAATTGCTACAACTCCTCATACTGACAAATACCCAATTTGCCCCTTAAAGACTTAAACTGACTAGCCTCAAGAGTTTTAGTAAGAATGTCACAGTATAATGTCATGACATCCTGTATGACATTGTACTCAGTCAACATCTGCTTCATCCAGATCATCTGAGAGTAATTGCTACCAGCTGCTATGTATTCAGCTTGCATTTGGTTGTCAAAATGTCTCACCATTGTGTCAGTCATTCCTCCAAATACTATGTTATTAACATAAATTTGAAGCACCATGATATTTCCTCCTTTGACAAAGAGGGTTTTATCCAAGACTCCTCTCCTATATCCTTTGACAGTAAGGTGCTTGGTTAGCCTTTCATACCAGATCCTAGTACCTTGCTTCAGTACTTTAGGAGTGGTCAGATGTCTAGACATTGAGTGTGACATTCTGATTTCCTGTCCAGCCTTATACTTACCACAGATTCTCCCTTTATCAATGTGAAATCTTGGTATCCTTCTGACTCCCTCTATGGAACTGATCCTTTTCATTCCTCTGGGGTGTAAATGACCAAGTTCTTGGTGCCACAACTTCACTTCCTCTTCATCTTTGTCTGTAGAACACACAGAGGACAAAGTGGTGTTCTCAGATTCCCACATGTAGCAGTTGTCCTTTGATCTGAATCCTCTCATAATCACTTCTTGTTCATCATTGATTACAAGACATTCAGACTTAGTGAAGTAGACTGTGAATCCCATATCACATAGCTGACTTATACTAATGAGATTAGCAATCAAACCTTTTACCAGCAACACTTCATTTAGATTTGGAACTCCAGACCAGTTTGAGTTTCCGACACCTTTGATTTCTCCTTTAGCTCCATCTCCAAAAGTAACAAAGATGGTAGAATGACGTTTAACATCATTAAGAAGATTCCTGTCTCCAGTCATATGCTTAGAACACCCACTATCAAAGTACCAATCTTCCTTGGCAGACACTCTAAGAGAAGTGTGAGCTACCAGAGCTACAGTCTTCTTCTTCCACTGTTGAGTGTATGATACCTTGTTGGTCTTAGGCTTTACATAAGGAACTTGGTTAGGATATTCATGTAGTCTAAAGCAAAAAGGCTTTATGTGACCAAACATTCCACAATAATGACATCTCCATCTTTGAAACTTTTTGTTCATGTTTCTATGATTTTGATGTTGAACCCACTGTTGTGACATCTGTTTTGACATTGGTTTATTAGGTCTGTTCTTCCTTTTGTTATTAACAAATTTCTTAGCCTCCACATATCCTGAGGCAGACCTATTTCCTGTTTTATGGTGTGACATCTTCTTTGCCATTGACTTGTCAGGTTTGTTCTTCTCCTTGTTATTAGCAAATCTCTTTGCAGCCACATACCCTGAGCCAGACACATTTCCTGTTTTATGTTGTGACAACTGTTTTAACATTGGTTTCCCATGCCTCTTCTTCTTCATGTCACCAACAGGTTTCTTTTCAGCCATATATCCTAGACCATGCTTATTTCCTGCATTTTGTCCAAGCTGAAGGATTTCTTCCAACTTATCGATTGGATGTCAACATTTTGACAGATTTAGACATCTGATCAAGTTTGGAGTTCAGCATTGTAATATCATTGTTGAGGTGATTTATGGTGGCTGTGTTTTCCTTTTTCTCAACCTCTAACTTCACATTCTCAGCTTCCAACTTCTCAATCAGCTTTTTCTGTTTCTCATTTTGCTGACATACTTCACCACTTTTTATACACAACTTCCTGTAGGTTTCAGCAAGCTCTTCAAATGTCACTTCCTCATCACTAGAATCCATATCAGAATTGTACACTCCAGAGAGAGCAGTGACAAGTTTGGCTCCTTCTTCCTCAGATTCACTTCCTGAATCACCATCAGACCAAGTGACAGCCATTCCTTTCTTTTGTTTCTTTAGAAAGGTGGGACATTCCGCTCTAATATGCCCATATCCTTCACAACCATGACACTGGATTTCTCTGCTTTGACTTCCTTTTTCTTCTGACTTGGATCTTTTGCTGGAGTCATAAGATCTGCCAATGTCAGATGAAATTTCCTTGACATTGGACCATGACTTTGGATCAACCCTCTTGATGAGTCTGTTGAACTGCCTTCCAAGCATAGCTATAGCTTCAGATATCTTCTCTTCATCATCCACCTTGCATCCCTCTTCAATATTGGATACAAGTGCTATGCTCTTGTTTTTCCTGTCAACAGTTTCACTGATTCCCATCTCAAAAGTCATAAGGGATCAAATAAGTTCTTCAACCTTCAAGGTCTTGATGTCCCGAGCCTCCTATTGCGTTACTTTCATTGCAAATCTCTTAGGCAAGGATGAGAATCTTTCTCACCAACTTTTCTTCTGACATCTTTTCACCAAGTGCTCCTGAGGTGTTGGCAATTTCCAAGATATTCATGTGAAACTCATGAATAGTCTCATCTTCTTTCATCTTCAAATTCTCAAATTTGGTAGTGAGCATCTGAAGTCTTGACATCTTCACCTTGGATGTCCCTCATGAGTAGTTTTGAGAGTGTCCCAAACATCCTTGGCCACTCACATTGATGAACTAGTCAAGATATTTCATCAATACCATGGAATAAGGCATTCAATGCTTTAGAGTTCCCTGCTAGCTCTTCTTCCTCTTTGCTCCATTCCTCCTCGGGTTTCAAGACAGTAGTCCCATCTTTCTCAAGCTTGGTGGGATGTTTCCATCCTTTGTCGTGACTCTCAAGCTTTAATATCCATCGATCTTAAAAGGCAACCATACGAGGTTTCCAGAATCATAATTAGACCCATCCAAGATAGGTGGTCTACCTCAAAATCCTCCTTCCTTATCCATTATGCGTAAACTATTATCCATAGATCTCACCTGAAATAGTGGTGCCCGCTCGATGCCAATTGAAATTCTGGCGGCAGATCGTGATGTCACGAGAATGTTATGACACACTATCTAAGACTCATTAACAATTCACACAATAAATTTAAACATAAAGAACACAATAAGTTGTTTACCCGTTCGGTGTCTAACTACACCTACATCCGGGGCTACCAAGCGTGGAGGAAATTCACTATTAGTAGAATTAATTCAGGAATAAACCAACCAGTTTATCTCCTTCACTTAAAACCTACCCAATGCAACTTCAATCTAAGTCCTGCTTAGACCTGAGTTCCTACTCACTCCCCCTCAATCACAGCAGTGATATCAACCTATTGAATAATTGAATAGTGAAGACACACTTCAATAAACTATCTTGATTTTGCTTCACAGCTTTAATCAAGAGACAAACACTCGTGCTTCAAAGCTTTGAGTGATAAACTACCCTTACATACAAATCCTAGTCCAAGGCACTTATCAATTGATAATTGCTTGGCTCACAAGAGAAACTAGAATTACACAAAATACAACTGCTAAATCTCCTAACAGAATGTAAGGGTTGAATTCCTTTTATAGAAGTAGTCCTGAAACTTCAGTTTTGGGCTTCCATAAAGATAGCTAGGGTTCACTTAATTTAATCCTAAAAACATGGTCTTTTCAACAACCAATTTCGGTTTAACTAAGATTAACCTAGCAGCCACGTGAGCATGCATTCTAGTAACAGAAAAAACATAATATAGCAGCTCAACAAACTTCACGAAAGTCTCAGAAAAGCAGTTTCGAGCAGAATGTCACATCGAATGTCATAACATACATTATGACATCGACTATTTCTCGAATTCCAGCCGACTTTTAGCTTCCGTTGAGTTGTACTTTAAACATCCTTGTCAAGTAGGATTTATCTTCAATCTCTGAATGTCATGACATTTATCAAGACATTGCCATAGCCTAGTTTTACCAAAATTAATGCCAACTTAAAACACTAACCCAATTCAAACTCATCAAACTTTGCCCACGTGCAAGTCCCTTTTTCAAATTCACATCGCTCGCACGCGATCTTCTTTCGCTCACACGCAACTTGCACTAGTGATGTCTTATCGTCCATGTACGATTAAGCTCCTATTTTCACAAATAAAATCAATCAACCAACAATTGTTCTCGCAAGCGAGAACTACGTAAGCTCTGACTTTCCCATCGCACTTGGGGAATACGTAGGCACGAGATTCTAACATCTTGGCGAGCACACTTTCAAAAAATTAAAACATGTTTCCTTTCTTTTCTCTTTCAGCGCACAATAAGTAGAAGATAGCAAATTTAATTTTAAACACACGAACATGCTTAGAACTAAATGGGTCCCATCGAGTACGATGGATGTGAGGGGTGCTAATACCTTCCCCTTGCATAACCGACTCCCGAACCTACATCTCTTGGTTTCGAAGACCATTTCCTTCATTTCATTTCTTCGGGTTTTATCTATATTTTCCCTTTCCTCGTTAGGAATAAATAAAATTAGGTGGCGACTTCATTTCTTTCATTGTTCGTGATCGAATATTTTCGATTAGCGTCAACAGTTTGGCGACTCTGTTGGGGACTTTTACTCAAGCAAGTCAACCCTAGTTTAGTTCTTTGCACGTTCGTGTGTTTATTATTTTACTTTGCTTTATTTCTTATATTTATGTTTCTGTTATTTATTTCCTTATGCTTTGTCTATTATCCTGTTGATATATTCATTGTGTGGGAGTTCTAAATGGGATCATCAATTCATAGATAATCCCAATACCCAGGCTTCTAGGTAACATTAAGCTTAGAGTAGTTGCGTAGCTTAGGTCCATTAGACATCCGTGTCTCTTGGATCGACGTGAAGACTACATCTCATGGAGTATACTTTTGGAAATGTTTTCACCACGTAAGTCATTCGCGTGATGATAATGTTTGTTAAAAGGGGATCTGAGACTCCGAGAAACTTTTAGCCAAAACTAGTACAATCTTAGGTATGGGGCTATTGGGTAGAAAGCTTAGAGCCATCCAATCATAAGGATCCTACCTAATTAGGTTGTTCTGTTACCCATTTACCAGTATCATTCTTATTTCACATATGTGTGAATTTGTTACTATCATTGTGTTGCATTCCACATGTGACATTTCATCCCATAAACATCAGTATTGCATATAAAAAATATATGCATTCTGTCATACCCCAATTTTTGACCTAAGATACCACCTTACATATGCATTACTGCATCACTAACAGTTTCAGGACAGAATAGATCGTGCGTGGCTTCTAGAAGTCAAAATTAGGGTTTCTTCAAAATTTCATCTGTTCAAGATCTAATCAATTAGGGTTTGAGTGTCCACTCACCTCAATTAATCTATCTTAATCAATCATCAACATTTGATCTTCAGATTCCCAACTTTTTCTCATGATCTATCATGAATCGACCAATTAGGGTTTTGATCGAGGATAGTGAATCAGTGAATTAATGCTCAATAAATGACCTATTTGATTAGAGATTGATCTTAACATCTTTAATGCAATATCTTGACCTAAATTATTGATTCAAAACATTTCAAAAGGTTATGTTTCTTCATCAGACAAATTCTGAATCATCTGATGAAAATTCATTTGCTCAAAAAAGTCAAACTTTGACTTTTGGTCAACTTTTTCAAGACCAAACTTTTTCAAACATAAAAACATTTCAAATGATCCATCATGATCATAAAAAATCAAGAAATGTGAAAATGTCAATAAAAAGTCAAGATTTGAAAAATTTCTAACACTTAGAAATATTTTCAAGTGTTAAGAAACATGGTTTTCCCACTTTCTAGGCCATTTTTCACCTAGATCCATTTTGATTCAGAAAAAACTCAAAAACATGAAAGTTTTAGCCCTTGTTACAAGATTTCCAAAATGTCCAAGAACTTTAAAAAACACTTTGTGTAGCTAAGGTTTTGAAAGTTAAACTTAGAGCTCCATAACGATGAATTATAAGCCATTTCAATAACTTTGAGTCATTTTTTCACAAACTCTCTTTCTAGAAGCCTTGTCATCACTTAGAGGTGGATTATAACTAATAAATATCAGTTTTGAATGATTGAGGAAAAGATTGAATCAAAGAGAAAAACTTAACCATGGTTAAGAAAGTTACTTTTGCATTAAATGCAAAAGATTCCATTTTACCTCTTAACCAAGTTGCAAGTTTCCTTCAATGATAACTTTGCCAAATCATTTAGATTTCTTGGCCTATAAATAGAGGTCATTTCCTCATTTTCAAAGTACACCAAAGCTATCATAATCAAGCTTTCACTCTTTCTTTCTTGAAATTCAAGTTTCTAAGTTATAAGAGGGAATTTTTGCAATCTCTAAATCTTGCAAAATTTGAGCGAACTTAAGTTTCTAACATGTTCTAAACATCATTTAGAAGTAGTTTAAAACTTAAAAACATCACAAGAAGTCACCAAACTCAGAAACATAATCAAAAAAATCAAAAGCTTGCAAATGATGCCTTAACTTGCCATCTCTTAATTTGCTCGTGCTAACTTTGATTTAACACTTCAAACACCTTCCATACACTTCATAGAAGTAATCCAGATCATCATCACTGACCTGTAACAACTCTAAATCCAAAATCAAAACTCACTTCAAGTGGCTGCAACTTGACTTGGTCAGAGAGTTCTAGACATCCTCAGGACAAACTAAGGGTAGGAACACATTCAGGGAGGTTCAATGAAGCTTAATCAATCATCATTTTGCATCTTGATGTAGCCAAACTCGAACTGGTATTTCATACCAAGAGGTAATATTTTCAAACTTTGATTCTTCCATTCATGCGTTTTAGCTTTAAAATTGAAAAGGAAAATGTAGATATCCAATCACTAAAGCTATCTAGGTCCTTAATTTGAACTAAAATCAACTGTGCTTAAAGAATTAATCATTTTTTCAGTTAGGGTTCAAATTGGAATTGTTCAAATTCACGTTAATCTTTGATTAATAATTCCAACAAAATACATAATCAGAATCGTGGCAAAAATCTAGATGAAATAGAATTTTGAACTTGTAAAATTGATCAAAAAATGAAGAAGTTCGAATTTGCAATGGCCATGGATGTTGCGCCGCTATCCAGCGAAGAAGATGAAGTGGAATTTCAAAATTTCAATTTCTGAAGCTAGACTTATAATATATATTTCTAGTTTAAGTTAAATAAACGGATGTATAGCTACCCTAGTGGTAGTCAGCACGTTTCTCATGTCACTTGCCTTGCCAAAGGTCCAGGGTTCGAATCTCCCTGGAACCTTTTTTTATTAAAAGGAATTTCACGCTTTCTGGAACTTGTTCTCAGAAGCGCTTTTGAAGTTTCTGCTCCCAGAAACCCTCCAATTACACTATCTCCAGAAGTACTTCTAGTACTTCTATCCTTAGAAGCTTCAAGCTTCTAATGTTTCTACCCTTAGAAGCAAGTTTTACAACATGTTTCTAACTTCTCAAGAAGCAACACGCTCCTTCTCATGCCCAGAAGCAGCCATAAGTAAGCCTTCTCATGCCCAGAAGCAAGCCTTCTCCAGGCTCCAAAAGCCAATGCTTCTAACCCTTCCAGAAGTAGATAGATTTTGAACCCTTCAGAAGTACAATTTCTGGACTTTCTTTTCTCCAAATTCTGGACTTTTTTCCAAACTTCCATTTTTCAAAACAACTTTTAAATGTTTTTTTTTCAAAAAATTTTCAAAACAATTTCTGAACCCTTCAGAAGTCCAATTTTTGGATATTTTTCAAAAATTTCATTTTCTTTAAATTTACTTCTAAACAAGGTAATTAAATGATAAGTTTAACAAATGGCTCAATGGAAAATCTTGATTTCTAAGCCAAATGTCCAAGGTTCAAACCTCCTTAGGACCAAAAAACTCTTTTTTTCTCAAGTTTCTAGCAAACTTAAAACATTTTCAAAAACCATTCAAAACTTCTCATTTTGAGATGATTTTTTGCACACTTGTCATTTACTATATCAATTTTATGATTATGTCAAAAAAAACCAAAAAAAAATATTTTCTTTTGATTATATTTTTATTATGTCAAAAATGAGACATTTTAAGTATTTCTTAATACTTTTCAACGATGTTTCCTTTCAAACTTTCAAACTCAAATCTTTTCAACGACATTTTAAGTATTTCTTAATACATTTTAAGTATTTCTTAATACTTTTAAACGAATGTTTTATACACTTGTTTATATTTCCTTCATAGACTGCTATGAATACATATCACATACTTGTTTATATAACTGTTCAGTTATAACATGACAACTAGTTTAACAACTAGGTTCCCTTTAGACTCCTATTGGGCTTTGTATAAGATAACTCATTTATCTGAGTTAGCCTCCTCTTAGGCTTCATATAAGAAAACTCATTTACTGAGTTTAGCCTCCGCTTAGGCTTCATATAAGACAACACTCCCCTGCTGAGTCAGCCTCCTCTTGGGCTTCGTTCAAAAGAACTCCTCATTGAGTTTAGCCTTCTCTTGGGCATCAAACAAGAAAGAGACCAAGAAATCTCTTAACAGCCTCTTATTGGGCTTCCAATACAAAGAATCACCCACGCTAGGATAGATCCCTAAGAGGATGATTTCCCGGTGAAATAACTCTTGAATCCTAAGAGGATGGTTTCCCGGTGAAACCACTCTTAAAGCAAAAGCCAGCCATACCCTATAGCTTCCTCTTGAGCTTCATACAGGGACCCTTGATGACCCTCGGAATGCGTTCTCTTGGGCTAACAATACAAGGACCCTCGATGACCCTCAGAATGCCTCCTCTTAGGCTTACAATACAAGGACCCACGGGCTTCTTAAAAGCATCCCCCTAATCCAATCAATTTCTCCTTGAGATTTAGACATTTATCATCTCTATGGAAGAAGTATCTCATCCATCACAACACATACAATCAACTTTTTCAATCAAACACTTTTCAAAACAAAAACATCTCTTAATCGTAAGTGGTAATGCTTGTACACTCAAGCAAAACACCCAATGCTTACAATTAAAAGATTCAATCATTTTTCAAACATCTTTCTTAACTTGTAAGTGGTAACGCTTGTACACTCAAGCAAAACACCTATAACTTATGATGAAAGATTTAATCAATCAACCTTTCAAAAATGTATGTGATGAAATAGATTAGATACATTTTTCATTAAGATGACATTTTTCTTTGTCTCTTAATAACATCCCATTGCTTCCACTAGCATAAGTGGGAACTACGATTGCTCTGACTTTCTCAACATCCCTTTGAGAATACGTAGGTACAATGTCTCATCCTTGGCGAGCAAAACTTCTTTCTCCCTCAAACCAAACAAACCATAACTCCTTTTAGATCCGAGCTACAAATGCTCTGATTCCCATTAAGGGATATGTATGCAGAAGATCCCAATGATCTTTGCGAGCACAATAATAACAAAACCTAGGATCCCACTTAAACTACCCTTCTTAAAATCCAAAGGAGAAACTTTCCCATCAATAGAAATAGAAATTAAAACACACAAACATATCAAACTATTCATATATAAAGCTATAGATAACTATATATATTTAGGGTGCCACATATATTCCCTTTATATAACAAACCCCTTTTCCCGGAATCTCCCCAATGCATTGCGTCTAGTTCGCGCTAGTCGTAATGCGTATCATATCAATTGAGGGTATTGCAGCTTTCCCCTTTTTCATAACCATTTTTCTTGTGTTGGAAAAAATAAAGCTTTATGCTCGCGGCATCATTATAAACAAATCAAAAGAGTAAATCATTTCGAGCCAGAGAATCCGAATTCCGATTCGATTCCCTCGCGCGTCACTTTTTAACGCGAACAGAAAAAATGGCGACTCTGTTGGGGAGTACGCTAAACTTTTATTTTCAAAAAATTGTGACTCTGCCAAAGAGCACCAAGCTTTTTTGTTTTCAAAAAGAAAAAAAAGGGGTTAAGCTTTCATATTTGCATATGTTTGTTTTTCTTTATTGTGTGTTTTGCGATTTCATCTGATGGAAAGAAATCCTAACCCGGATTTAAGAAACATTTTAAGATCTAGGTGGGGGTATAGTCCTATTAACTTCTAGGAAGTTTCATTACTTACTGAGTTAATTTGAGATCCCTCTCTCAGTGTAGGTTGTTTTGGGAGTATTTGTGTTTAGCAAGTATTTGCGAAGACATTTTGCTTTCGAGAGAACTTACGAAGCTGAGTGGATGTAGAACACATAACCCATCCTGGGCATTTAGGATGTAGTGCAGAAGCTATTCAGGCGTAGGCTTAGAATAGTTGTCATTCGAGACTACGATCAGGCGAGTTTTTCTTGAAAACTATTATTGGACTTCGAGTATTCAACAAATCCGATAATATTTCAAAGAGAAGCGTTGAACATGTATTATCAGTAGAACCTGTTTCACAGATGAATAAGACGTTAGAACATACCCACGTTTGGTTCTTATCGTTGGCCTCATGCTCGTGACTTCAAACGCTTGAACGTGTGTATAACCACTAACCATGTTTGAATCTTTGTGGCATTCATTCAAAAAAAAAATTCATTTCTCTTCCCATTTCCAAAGAATTTAGAGATTTTTCTTTGTAAATATTTTAGGTTAGAGTGATGGATGTCAGAGGAAGATTTAACAAGAAATACAGTTTTAGAATTCCTGATGTACAAAAGTTAAAAGAGTTAGCATCCTTGGTAGAAGATCCCTCAGATTTCAGAAAACATTATGGAACTCTTTTAACTGTCCTGAACACTAACGTCGATGAAGGACTTCTCAAAACTTTCGTTCAGTTTTACGATCCAGTGTATCACTGTTTCACTTTCCCTGATTATCAGTTGATGCCTACTTTGGAAGAGTACGCACACATCTTGGGTATCTCAGTATCAGACAAGGTCCCTTTCAATGGTTTGGAAGCCATTCCTAAGTCACCAGTCATTGCAACGATGATTCACTTAAAGAAATCTGAGATAGACAAAAACCTAACTACCAAAGGAAAACTCTTAGGACTAACTTCAAAGTTCCTAATGGAGAAGGCTCTTAAATTCTCTGAAGCCGGTAGTATGGTAGCCTTTGAAGTTGTTTTATCTTTGCTCATCTATGGATTGGTGTTGTTTCTCAACGTCCCAAGTTTCGTTGATATCAACGCCATAAGGATCTTTCTAATTTGAAATCCCGTTCCCACTTTGCATGGTGACACGTATTTCTCCATTCATCATAAGAATCGTCAAAGAGATGGAACTATTGTGTGTTGTGTACCTCTATTATTCAAATGGATTGTCTCACACTTGCCTAAGTCTCCTATCTTCCGCGAAAACAAAGACGGTTGGCATTGGTCTCGAAGGCTCATGTCTCTTACCTACGACAATATCCATTTGTATACCTTGGCAAACAATGTGATGGAAATCATTGAAAGCTGTGGAGAATTTGCCAACGTACCTCTCATCGGTACGAAATGAGGAATCAACTACAACCCATTCTTGGCAAGACGTCAACTCGGGTATGCAAACTCTAGTAAAACCCTTGTTTTTATAGTAGAAAGCTACTTTTATCATGAGGGGGAAGATTCCCAATTTTTGAAAGCCAGAATGATAAGAGCTTGGCATCACATCCGAAGGAAAGAAAAGGGTCATGCAAGGAATTGTGTATCCATGGAAATCTACACTTCTTGGGTGAAGAAAAGAGCAACGGAATTCCGAATGCCTTATGCTTGTGAAGAACCCATGTTCTCAGCAATGCTAAATCGACCGCTTTTCCCGTTGAGACTATGGGAGAATACCAAGAAGCTTTGGCCAAGATGAGGCTAGAAAAGGAGGCTTTGGAAGACAAGTTTTTTAAGGCTGACTTTGAAAACGAGAAGCTTAAGAAGCAGGTCAAAGATCATGAGAAAACGCTCTACTTCCAAGATGAATGGCTCATGGAGAAAGATGAGAAGATTCGTCGGAAAGATAACGCAATCAAAAGATATATTAAAGAAAGAAAAAGAAAGCTTGAAGAAATGACAACCAGCAATCCTGCTCCTGACGAGTGGAAGAAAGTCATCAACAAGTTCAAAGCCGAGAAAGCTGAACTAAAAGCTTACTATGGGAAAGAAATCCTGAAGTTGAAGCTACATCAAGCTTTTGGTTCTTCATCAGACGAAGACGATTAATTAGTTTAGCTTTAGCTTTATCATTTATTTTATCATTATAAGAGCTATGCTCCAAAAAAATTGTTGTAATCTTATTTCAATAATTAATAAAATAAGTGTTTTTCCATCCAAATATTTACTAGAAATTTCTCTTTTAGTATAAATTCTTTGGAAATTCGTTTCTCTTTGCATTCATAATCATGCATCATACTTTGCATATCGAGTTTGTTGTTTAGAGTTTTATCTTTTCGAATTTTTCCAGAGAGAAAGATCGTCAAGCTGTCGCGTCTTAGAGTTTCTCGACTACGTTCACAGTCAGCTCACAGATACAATACTCGTGCAAATAGGAGAAAAGCAATGGAAGATTTTGAGCAAGAAAATGTTGAGCTTCGTAGCACAGTGAGAACAGTTCAGGAAGAGGTGGAGAGACTCACTTCTTTAGTAAGTTCGTTGGCAACTACGCAAAGTCAGCAAGCAACATTAAACAGTCAAAATCAAGCGACGATTTCAGAGATCACTACTACTCCAATCTCAGCTGTTGCAGTCAGTAATCCTCTCTTCAGTATGCCAGAAGGTTATCCATGGGGCATGCCTTTCAATTTCAGCATTGGATTTCGTCAACCCACTTCTGAAGTACAGGCAACCACGATCGAGGATCCTACTTTACAGAACTCAACATTTACTCCGCATCATGGAGTAACTTTTCCTCAACTCACTATGACGGTTTCTCAACCGATCACGACAAACTCAGCTTCTGTAGTTCACGCTACTTCGGACGAAGAAGTCTATCATAACCCAGGCGACAACACGAATCCTGGCCAAATGGAGAATCTCCAGGAACAATTCCATAAGATGCAGCTTGAGATCAAAACAATCCGTGGTAAGGAATTGTTTGGGAAGAATGCCCATGATCTATGCCTAGTTCCTCGCGTAAGGATACCTGCTAAATTCAAAGTCCCCGATTTTGAGAAGTATAAAGGAAATTCCTGCCCACAGAGTCATCTTACGATGTACGCTAGGAAAATGTCTACATATAATGACAATCACCAATTGCTCATTCACTATTTCCAAGACAGCCTCACCGGTGCCGCACTGAAGTGGTACATGGGACTAGATAGTGCAAATATACAAACATTCAATAACCTAGGTGAATCCTTTGTCCAACAGTACAAATTCAATTTGGACATGGCTCCAGATTGAGATCAACTCCGTTTTATGTCTCAAAAAGAAAAAGAGACGTTTAAAGAATACAACCAATGTTGGAGGGAAGTTGCTGCCCAAGTCAATCCACCGTTAGAGGAGAAGGAAATGACCAAGGTTTTCCTGAACACTCTTGCCCATTTTACTACGAACGCATGGTCGCCAGCGCTCCCGGAGATTTTACCGAAATGGTAAGCATGGGGATGCGACTAGAAGAAGGAGTCCAAACAGGACACCTAACCAAAGAAATGTGGTCTTCAAGCGGAACCAAGAGAGTTGGAACCAGTTTCCCAAAGAAAAAAGAACATGACATAGGAATGGTATCCCGAGGGAAACCAAGGAAAAATGTCAGTCGTCGACAACATATAGCCATAATAGCACCAGTTGTAAATGCAAGTTCAAACATGGGTATTACCTCGCAATTCCAACAAACTCAACAACCTCGACAACAAGCTCAACAATTCAACAATCAGAACCGTACACCTCGAATCTCGCAGTTTGATCCAATTCCGATGACATACACGGAATTATATCCTACCTTGATAGAAAGGAATCTTGTGCAAACAAGGTCACCACCTCTGGTACAAGAAAAATTACCTTGGTGGTATAAAGCAGATTTGTCTTGCCCTTTTCATCAAGGGGCACCGGGTCATGACCTCGAGCACTGCATAGCACTGAAAGCCGAAGTACAAAGGTTAGTAAGGACTAATCTTATCTCCTTCAGGAATGCAAATGAAAATGTACAAGCCAATCCACTTCCCAATCATAGTGGACATACAGTGAATTTGATACTAAGGAATACATATCGGTATCTTATCACTGACATAAATATGATAAGGGAAAGCTTGGTACAGCTCCATGATACATACAGTACAATGGGCGCCTTCGCTAAACATGACTACAGAGCCTGCAGAATTTGCTTCACGGATTTCCGAGGATGTCCAACTGTGAGAGCAGACATTCAACGGTTAATAGACATTGGTGACATTCAGATCTTCAGAAACAGGAACGATTATGACGTGAATATGGTAGGGCATTATCCGCATGAGCTTCTGGTCTCAGATATCAACTCGGAAATTCCCGAAGTAAACGTCATTATCCCATGCTTCAATGTGCCCAAGTGTGTAGAAGTCGAGTACAACGGTCCAAAAGTTCCAGAATCTCCTTTGGTGATCTGTCTACATGGTCCTGTTCCTTACAGCTCAGACAAAGCAATTCCCTATCAGTACAACACAACTATGATAGAAGATGGGAAGGAGAAACCCATGCCAACTCTTTCAGCTGTTTTTAACATCGCTAAAATCGGACGAGTAACGCGAAGTGGGCGTGTGTACACCCTGTTGCCACCAAAGCAACCCATTTCTCCCGCTGTTGGACAAAATCCAGTTAATACACCTCCCGAGAATCCCATGGGGATTCCTGTTGGTAATACAAACATAAACGTTGGTCCGTCTGATGGAACCAACGTTAACACAGATTTCGACGAGATTCTAAAGCTAATCAAGAAAAGTGAGTACAGAGTCGTGGATCAACTGATGTAGACTCCCTCCAAAATTTCAATACTATCTCTACTTCTGAATTCCGAAGCCCACCGAGAAGCTTTGATGAAAGTGCTAGATCAAGCTTACGTAGATCACGAAGTGACTACAGATCAATTTGGTGGAATTGTAGGCAACATAACAGCTTGCAACAATTTAAGCTTTAGTGATGAAGAACTCCCAGAGGAGGGAAGAGATCACAGTCTTGCTCTACATATCTCTATGATTTGCCAATCAGACTCTCTGTCAAATGTTCTAGTAGACACCGGTTCATCCTTGAATGTAATGCCAAAAACGACTCTCGCTCGTTTATCTTAAAAAGGAACGCCGATGAAATCTAATGATATAGTGGTCAAAGCCTTTGATGGGTCAAGGAAATCTGTTATTGGGGAAGTCGACCTTCCGATGACGATTGGTCTGCATACCTTCCAAATCACCTTCTAGGTCATGGACGTGCCAGCTGCTTACAGTTGTTTGCTAGGACGACCGTGGATACACGAAGCAGGAACAGTGACATCCACGCTCCATCAAAAACTGAAGTTTATAGCAAGTGGGAAGCTAGTAACCATCATCGGTGAACAAGCTTTACTAGTAAGCCATTTGTCTACCTTTTCTTTCATCACCGTCGACGATGTTGAAGGGACACAGTTCCAAGGACTTTCGTTAGAAGATAAATCTACAAGGAAAAGCATATCGTCTATCTCCTCTTACAAAGAAGCAGCGCAAATAGTGAAAGACGGTAATGCCGCAGGTTGGGGACAAGTAGTAAAACCTGTCAACAACGAGACAAAAACCGGGCTCGGATTTGCTCCAGTATTTCCAAAAGACAATCAAAGGGATGAAGCTCTTCGCCCAATCAAGGAGGTATTCCACAGTGGGGGTTTCTTAAACCCTGTTCTTCAAGAGGTTAATGTTCTTACCGATGAAGGTAATGAAGACAATCTCTCCGAATCCGAAGAGTGGAGCCATTATCTTAATAGCTCTGAATATGTGTCCCAGGAAGAATCGTACGTGCCCTTCTATCCTCCGACAGACTAATTCAAAGGCATGTCCCTACAAAAGAATGAGAATGAAAATCCACCTATCCCTTCTAAAGTTTGGGATACCTTGGGAGAACCAAGTGGAAAGTTTGACTACATGGTGAAATACATTGCACCTGAAAGCTCAAAAATCAGAATTGAAGACATCCAACCAACTGGATGGGACAATCCTTTTGAGTATCCTAGTCAACCGGAAGAGTTATACACATCTTCTCGATCTCATCATCAAATTGAAATCCCAAATGAAGATCTCTGCTTTAATACGCCCGCCGAGGATGTTAAGCCAAATTTTGACTATTACTACGTCAACACAATCACCGAAGAGCCGATAGACAATTCTGGAAACGAGTTAGAAAGCGTCGCAGACAATGAGTCTCTTCACTCAGAAGATTGGGAAGTACATCCCAAGAATCCAGAATACAAGCCATTTGAAAGCACATATGCTGCATTCTATGCTCCTCGACCTGTCAATCAAGCAGAAGAAGATCGCTTCAACAGCACAAAAGGCAAGGTCAACTGTCCAGAGTCTTCAAAGCCTATTTGACCAACGACCAAAGTCTACACAAGAAATAAACCAAAAGAAAAACTACCAGAGTATCTAGACTTCGAAGGAGTTCGCCACTATTGGAAACCTGTTAAAGCTCAAACTGATGTTCATAGTTCTAAGTAGTTTATCTTGCTTTTGTTTTGAACTCTCGCCTCGCCCAAGGTGAAGAGATGTTTTATAGGGTTTAGCTTTTAAATAATTTTTCTTTGTCTTGCCCAAGACAAATGAGTTTGTATTTAGGGCCCTGTTTCATATTGTGAATCATAAATAAAAGCGTTGTTTTTATTCCACATTTTGTGTTTGTTTTTCCGTTTTTACCCTTTTCTTGGAAATGGTAATCCTAAAAAACCCAAAAAAAACAAACATCTTCAAAATATAATAAATAATTTGCATGCACTTTCACATTAACTTTTTCTAAAAAAAGAAAAGAAAAAGAAGAAGAGTTAATTAATCAAACATAAATCAAAACATGCAGGTTAACAAATGGAGAAATCCATTGAACGCAATAACTCTATGCTCTCTCCCGACTTTGAATTCCCTGTGTTTGACGTCGAGGAAGAAGATGAAGAAGAGATCCCGTATGAGATTTCCCGACTACTTAAGCACAACAAAAGAATCATTCAGCCTCACAAAGAGCTTTTGGAAGCAATCAACTTAGGTTCTGAGGAAGACAAAAAAAGAAGTAAACATCGGAGCCCTACTTGACAACAACGTCAAGGGCAAACTGATATATCTTCTCAAAGAATATGTTGATGTGTTTGCTTGGTCCTACCAGGACATGCCAGGTCTGGATACCAACATAGTAGAGCATCACTTGCCATTAAAACCGGAGTGTCCGCCAATTAAACAAAGACTGAGAAGTGTTCACCTAGACATGGCTGACAAAATCAAAAAGGAAGTTCAAAAGCAGCTCGACGCAGATTTCCTCGTTACCTCTGAATATCCTGAATGGCTAGCCAACATAGTACCTGTCGCAAAGAAAGACGGAAAGGTCAGAATGTGTGTTGACTACCGACACTTGAACAAAGCTAGTCCAAAAGATGATTTGCCACTACCGCATATCGACATGCTAGTGGATAGCACTGCAAAGTTCAACGTCTTTTCCTTCATGGACGGTTTCTCTGGCTACAATCAGATCAGAATGGCTCCCGATGACATGGAGAAGACGTCCTTCATCACGCCATGGGGCACGTTTTTCTACAAAGTAATGCAATTTGGATTAAAGAATGCAGCCGCAACTTACCAAAGGGCGATGACTACTCTCTTTCATGACATGATGCACAAAGAGATTGAAGTCTACGTGGACGACATGATAGCAAAGTCTGACACTGAAGAAGAGCATATAGAATATCTCTTGAAGTTCTTTCAACGACTAAGGAAATTTCAGCTCCGCCTGAATCCTAACAAATGCACCTTTGGGGTAAGATCCGGAAAACTCCTAGGTTTCATCATTAGTCAAAGAGGTATTGAAGTTGACCCTGACAAAGTCAAGACGATTCCAGAAAAGCCTACGCCACATACAGAAAAGCAAGTAAGAGGATTTCTTGGACGGTTGAATTACATCTCCAAATTTATCTCTCAAATGACTGCTACTTATGGGCCGATATTCAAGCTTCTCCGCAAAAATCAAGAGGTTGTGTGGACAGAAGATTTCCAAAAAGCATTTGATATTATCAAGGAATACCTGTCAGAACCACCAATATTGATTCCTCCAATCGAAGGAAGACCATTAATCATGTACCTTATCGTGCTAGAAGATACCATGGGTTGCGTGCTTGGACAGCAGGATGAAACCGGTAAGAAAGAGCATGCCATCTACTACTTGCGTAAAAAGTTCACAGACTATGAAACTCGTTACTCCATGCTCGAGAAAACATGTTGTGCTTGGTGTGGGCTTCGAAACGTGTCCGCCAGTACATGATCAATCACACGAAAAGCGGTCAAAGGAAGCATCCTCACCGATCACTTGGCTTATCAACCGATCAACGAATACCAATCTCTCAAGTTTGACTTCCCTGACGAGGATGTTATGTACTTAAAGATGAAAGATTATGACGAACCGTTACCTGAAGAAGGTCCTGATCCAGAATCTAGATGGGGCTTCATCTTTGATGGAGCAGTAATGTTTTTGGCAATGGAATTGGGGAAGTCATCATCACTCCCGAGGGTTCTCATATCCCGTTTTCTGCCAGATTGCTATTTGATTGCACCAACAACATCGCAAAATATGAAGCTTGTATCATGGGTACCGAAGAAGCCATCGACTTAAGGATCAAGATCCTTGACATATATGGAGATTCAGCCCTTGTGATCAATCAAATCAAAGACAAGTATGAAACTCATCATGTTGGTTTGATTCCCTACAGAGATTATGGAAGACGTTTGTTGACTTTCTTCAACAAAGTTAAACTGCATCATATCCCTCGAGATCAGAATCAAATGGCAGACGCCTTGGCTACTCTATCTTCCATGTTCAAAGTCAACCATTAAAACGATATGCCTAAGATCTGTATCAGACGCCTTGAAAGACCTGCATATGTGTTTGCAATTGAAGCAGTCATCGATGATAAACCGTGGTTCCACGACATCAAACGCTTCCTTCAAACTCAAGAGTACCCCTAGGGGCATCGCACAAAGATAGGAAAACTTTAAGTAAGCTTTCTAGAAATTTCTTTTTGAATGAAGATGTGCTATACAAAAGAAACTTCGACATGGTCGTGCTCAGATGCGTGGATAGACACGAAGCAGACACGATAATTCACGAAGTGCATGAAGGGTCCTTTGGAACCCATTCAAATGGGCATACAATGTCCAGAAAGATCTTGAGAGTAGGATACTATTGGATAAAAATGGAATCCGATTGCTGTAAACACGTCAAGGGATGTCACAAGTGCCAGATCTATGCAGATAAGATCCATGTGCCGCCGACTCTACTCAACGTTCTCTCTTCTCCGTGGCCTTTCTCCATGTGGGGCATCGACATGATTGGGATGATTGAACCAAAAACTTCCAATGGACGTCGCTTAATTTTAGTGGCTATTGATTACTTCACCAAATGGGTCGAGGCAACATCTTACGCCATTGTTACAAGACAAGTGGTTGTGAGGTTCATCAAAGACAATCTCATTTCCCGATATGGAGTTCCAAGTAAGATCATTACAGATAATGGATCAAACTTGAACAATAAAATGATGAAAGAACTGTGTGAGGAATTCAAGATTGAGCATCATAACTCATCTCCTTACCAGCCAAAGATGAACGGCGCCGTTGAAGCTGCCAACAAGAACATCAAAAAGATCATCCAGAAGATGGTCATCACCTACAAAGACTGGCACGAAATACTGCCATTTGCTCTACATGGGTATCGTACCTCAGTACGTACTTCAACAGGGGCAACTCCTTTTTCTCTAGTATACGGCATGGAAGCAGTGCTCCCCGTAGAAGTTGAAATTCCATCAATGAGAGTTCTCATGGAAGCAAAGTTATCTGAGGCCGAATGGTGTCAAAGCAGATACGACCAGTTGAACTTAATCGAAGAAAAACGTCTGACCGCTCTGTGTCATGGACAATTTTATCAAAGAAGGATGAAGAAAGCCTTCGACAAAAAGGTCCGACCTCGTGAATTCCAAGAAGGCGACCTCGTGCTTAAAAAGATTCTATCTTTTCAACCAGATTCTAGGGGCAAATGGACTCCTAATTACGAAGGCCCATACATCGTCAAAAGAAGCTTTTCTGGCGGTGCTATGACTCTCACAACCATGGGCGGTGATGAACTCCCGCATCATGTGAATGCTGATGCAGTCAAGAAATACTTTGTCTAAAAAAAGACAAAAGAACAGCTCGGTAAGTCGAAAACCCGAAAAGGGGCGGCTTAGGCAAAAATGAGCATCTCGGTGGACTGAAAACCTGAAAAGGCGGTCCAGGCAAAAATTAGAGACAATAAACAGAAAATTATCCTGATAGATTGAAAACCTGAAAAGGCAATCTAGGCAAAATTAAGGATCAAAATGACAAAGTAACTGCATCAGTCCGTACTTCGTCAATCTGAAGAATCTTCTATCAACGGATCTTCAATCAAATCTTCTAAAGCAACAAGCACAGTTGGAATTCAAAGTTGTTAGGGATGATAATGGTTATTTGCTTTCAATATAGCCTTTTCCCAATAAATTATCATTTCCAACTCTTGTAAATTGTTCATGGAGTCACGCCTTTGGCTGATTACTATTCTACCAATAAAATTTGAGCCTTGTGCCCATTTGTTTGCAATTCTTGATTTATTTTGTTTTGCAAAATAACGCTTTTTATTATGAAAATCACTTTTGAAACTAAAAAAAAAAAGTTTTAAATGAATTTTACTGCAAAATTTTGAAATAAAAGCGAAATTTTCCTTTGAACTATGAACATAGAAAGAACTTCAACAGTTTTCTCCATGAGTGTTTCGACCTCTGAAAGATAAAACAACTGCTAAAGAAGTCTTCTTCTCCTTAAAAGAGATCATCAAAGGACAATATTCTTATCCGAAAAAGAATCTCCAACAAGGTTTCCATTGAAATGCCTTTTTCAGAAAAGTTTAAAGCATGCAACTCAGATTCATCATTAGTAATGTCTACACCATGGCTGCAGATTTTACTGAGTATTTGTTTGAACTGTAACGTAGTCCTTTTCCCAAACACCCCATATTTGTTGTCTTGTCAAGTATCGTCAGCATGCATATGACATTCATAATTCATACATAATAGCATCATCAATGCATTCCTGCATTTCTCAAATGTTTGCTTCAACATCACTTGTTTAGGTTGCATTTATTCCTAAAAACAAGTATGGCTGTGTCATCTCTCCAGTAGATTATCCCCAAGCAGAAAATACATTTTTCTATCATGTTCCCCAGCTTAGATCATTCCTCATTGGGAACAAAGTCTTGATTGACCATTTCTTTCCAGTTCATTCCTTGATAGAACCTCGTCTCTAATCAACTCAAGATTAGATTTCACAAAAAATCTACCTGCAAACAATAAGCAATAGCCTCGTCATCCGAGCTGCTTAAGAAATCTCCGCAGTTGTCTTTCTATCTAAAGAAAAACCTGTGTCTTTTCAATCAAAATGCCCGCATCGTCTCAAAAGAGAGATCCCTTGCAAGATTGTAGCTGTGAAAATAGAAACTCACTTGAGATCTGTTTCCATCATTGTCTGTTATTCACAAAGCTGAATACTCAGTAATTTTCTCAAGAATTACCTTGTTAATAGTTATCACTTTGCTGATAATTGGTAATATCTTCAGAGCTCATTACCATAAACTATCACAAGGCTAATAATTTGTAATATCATTTTCACTTACCTTAAACATTGTCACAAGGCTGACAGAAGGTAATCTCCTCGTTTCCCAAAGCGAAATAGATATTCACTTACATTGTGAATCTATTTTCCCAGTGAAACAAATTGCTTGTTTCCTAACAAACAGGATTCTCCTTTCTTAGACAGATTGAGTCATCCTCATAATCATTCCCTCATCATATCATTCTTTGATATCTCATGGGTGAACTTTTTGCAATCATTTTGCATCACTCGCATTTTTTGGTACCTTAGGTCCAAAATTTGCGTATTCTGATATTTAAGTCTCTTCATACCTATCGAGACGAAGATCTTCATCTTCATATCTCAGGTTAAAGAAACTTAAATAGGGGCATCTGTCATACCCCAATTTTTGACCTAAGATACCACCTTACATATGCATTACTACATCACTAACAGTTTTAGAACAGAATAGATCGTGCGTGGCTTCTAGAAGTCAAAATCAGGGTTTCTTCAAAATTTCATCTGTTCAAGATCTAATCAATTATGGTTTGAGTGTCCACTCACCTCAATTGATCTATCTTAATCAATCATCAACATTTGATCTTCAGATTCCCAACTTTTTCTCATGATCTATCATGAATCGACCAATTAGGGTTTTGGTCGAGGATAGTGAATCATTGACTTTTTGCTCAATGAATGACCTATTTGCTTAGAGATTGATCTTAACATCTTCAATTCAATATCTTGACATAATTTCTTGATTCAAAACATTTCAAAAGTTCAGGTTTCTTCATCAAACAAATTCTGAATCATCTGATGAAAATTCATCTGCTCAAAAAAGTCAAACTTTGACTTTTGGTCAACTTTTCAAGACCAAACTTTTTCAAACATAAAAAAATTTCAAATGATCCATCATGATCATAAAAAATCAAGAAATGTGAAAAAGTCAACAAAAAGTCAAGATTTGAAAAATTTCTAACACAGAAAAATTTTCAAGTGTTAAGAAACATGTTTTTTCCCACTTTCTAGGCCATTTTTCACCTAGATCCATTTGGATTCAGAAAAAACTCAAAACATGAAAGTTGTAGCCCTTGTTACAAGATTTTCAAAATGTCCAAGAACTTGAAAAAACACTTTGTGTAGCTAAGGTTTTGAAAATTAAACTTAGAGCTCCATAACCATGAATTATAAGTCATTTTTTCACAAACTCTCTTTCTAGAAGCCTTGTCATCACTTAGAGGTGGATTATAACTGATAAATATCAGTTTTGAATGATTGAGGAAAGGATTGAATCAAAGAGAAAAACTTAACCATGATTAAGAAAGTTACTTTTGCATTAAATGCAAAAGATTCCATTTTACCTCTTAACCAAGTTGCAAGTTTCCTTCAATGATAACTTTGCCAAATCATTCAGATTTCTTGGCCTATAAATAGAGGTCATTTCCTCATTTTCAAACTACACCAAAGCTATCATAATCAATCTTTCACTCTTTCTTTCTTAAAATTCAAGTTTCTAAGTTATAAGAGGGAATTTTTGCAATCTCCAAATCTTGGAAAATTTGAGTGAACTTAAGTTTCTAACATGTTATAAACATCATTTAGAAGTAGTTTAAAACTTAAAAACATCACAAGAAGTGACCAAACTCAGAATCATAATCAAAAAATCCAAAGCTTGCAAATGATGCCTTAACTTGCCATCTCTTAATTTGCTCGTGCTAACTTTGATTTAACACTTCAAACACCTTCCATACACTTCACAGAAGTAATCCAGATCATCATCACTGACCTGTAATAACTCTAAATCCAAAATCAAAACTCACTTCAAGTGGCTGCAACTTGACTTGGTCAGAGAGTTCTAGACATCCTCAGGACAAACTAAGGGTAGGAACACATTCAGGGAGGTTCAAGGAAGCTTAATCAATCATCATTTTGCATCTGGAAGTAGCCAAACTCGAACTGGTATTTCATACCAAGAGGTAAGATTTTCAAACTTTGATTCTTCCATTCATGCGTTTTTAGCTTTAAAATTTAAAAAGAAAATGTAGATATCGAATCACTAAAGCCATCTGGGTCCTTAATTTGTACTAAAATCAACTGTGCTTAAATAATTAATCATTTTTTCAGTTAGCGTTCAAATTGGGATTGTTCAAATTCACGTTAATCTTTGATTAATAATTCCAACAAAATACATAATCAGAATCGTGGCAAAAATCTAGATGAAATAGCATTTTGAACTTTTAAAATTGATCAAAAAATGAAGAAGTTCGAATTTGCAATGGCCATGGATGTTGCGCCGCTATCCAGCGAAGAAGATGAAGTTGATTTTCAAAATTTAAATTTCTGAAGCTAGACTAATAATATATATTTCTAGTTTAAGTTAAATAAACGGATGTATAGCTACCCTAGTGGTAGTCAGCACGTTTCTCATGTCACTTGCCTTGCCAAAGGTCCAAGGTTCGAATCTCCCTGGAACCTTTTTTTATTAAAAGGAATTTCACGCTTTCTGGAACTTGTTCTCCAGAAGCGCTTTTGAAGTTTCTGCTCCCAGAAACCCTCCAATTACACTATCTGCAAAAGTACTTCTAGTACTTCTATCCTTAGAAGCTTCAAGCTTCTAATGTTTCTATCCTTAGAAGCAAGTTTTCCAACATGTTCTAACTTCTGAAGAAGCAACACGCTCCTTCTCATGCCCAGAAGCAGCCAGAAGCAAGCCTTCTCATGCCCAGAAGCAGCCAGAAGCAAGCCTTATCCACGTTCCAGAAGCCAATGCTTCTAACCCTTCCAAAAGTAGATAGCTTCTGAACCCTTCAGAAGTACAACTTCTGGACTTTCTTTTCTCCAACTTCTGGACTTTTTTCCAAACTTCCATTTTTCAAAACAACTTTTAATTGTTTTTTTTCAAAACTTTTTCAAAACAATTTCTGAACCCTTCAGAAGTCCAATTTTTGGACATTTTTAAAAACTTTCATTTTCTTTAAATTTCCTTCTAAACAAGGTAATTAAATGACAAGTTTAACAAATGTTTCAATGGAAAATCTTCATTTCTAAGCCAAATGTCCAAGGTTCAAACCTCCTTAGGACCAAAAAACTCTTTTTTTCTCAAGTTTCTAGCAAACTTAAAACATTTTCAAAAACCATTCAAAACTTCTCATTTTGAGATGATTTTTTGCAGACTTGTCATTTAATATATCTATTTTATGATTATGACAAAAAAAATCCAAAAAAATATTTTCTTTTGATTATATTTATATTAAGTAAAAATGAGACATTTTAAGTATTTCTTAATACTTTTCAAAGATGTTTCCTTTCAAGCTTTCAAACTCAAATCTTTTCAAAACTTCTTGTGAATATACTTCACTTTTTAAAATTATTTTCAAAACCTTTTTCAAAACATTTCAACAAACTTACACACCTTTTCCATGATCGATTCAATTTGAAGATAAAACCGAACCAGGTTTCTCCTCGAATTTCTTAATTGATCATGGGCCTCCCTCACGGTGTAAGTCCCAATCCTTTATGTACATATTAAAACTTTCCTTGTACATATTCAATCATCTTTGTAAATATTCAAGCATAATCAAACTTCTTTCGTTTGTTTTCATTCGCTTGTTTATACACCGATTCCATTGGTATTAAGAGAAGCATTATTTCCGGTGAAACTACTCTTAAACATATTCAAACTTATAAATACCAACCTTCCTATGTACATATTCATTTCCTTGTACATAAACACCCCTTCGTGTACGTACTCATTCCCTTATACACATTCAAACTTATAAATATTCAAGTTACACTTGCTTTAAACGCATGTTTTATACACTTGTTTATATTTCCTTCATAGACTCCTATGAATACATATCACATACTTGTTTATATAATTGTTCAGTTATAACATGACAACTAGTTTAACAACTAGGTTCCCTTTAGCCTCCTCTTGGGCTTTGTACAAGATAACTCATTTATCTGAGTTAGCCTCCTCTTAGGCTTCATATAAGAAAACTCATTTACTGAGTTTAGCCTCCGCTTAGGCTTCATATAAGACAACACTCCCCTGCTGAGTTAGCCTCCTCTTGGGCTTCGTTCAAAAGAACTCCTCATTGAGTTTAGCCTTCTCTTGGGCATCAAACAAGAAAGAGACCAGGAAATCTCTTAACAGTCTCCTATTGGGCTTCCAATACTAATCACCCGCGCTAGGATAGAACCCTAAGAGGATGATTTCCCGGTGAAATCACTCTTGAATCCTAAGAGGATGGTTTCCCGGTGAATCCACTCTTAAAGCAAAAGCCAGGCATACCCTATAGCTTCCTCTTGAGCTTCATACAAGGACCCTCGATGACCCTCGGAATGCCTTCTCTTGGGCTAACAATACAAGGACCCTCGATGACCCTCGAAATGCCTCCTCTTGGGCTTACAATATAAGGACCCACGAGCTTCTTAAAAGCATCCCCCTAATCCAATCAATTTCTCCTTCAGATTTAGACATTTATCATCTTTATGGAAGAAGAATCTCATCTATCAGATCACATACAATCAACTTTTTCAATCAAACACTTTTAAAAAAAAAACATCTCTTAATCGTAAGTGTTAACGCTTGTACACTCAAGCAAAACACACAATGCTTACAATTAAAAAATTCAATCATTTTTCAAACATCTTTCTTAACTCGTAAGTGGTAACGCTTGTACACTCAAGCAAAACACCTATAACTTATGATGAAAGATTTAATCAATCAACCTTTCAAAAATGTATGTGATGAAATAGATTAGATACATTTTTCATTAAGATGACATTTGTCTTTGTCTCTTAATAACATCCTGTTGCTTCCACTAGCATAAGTGGGAACTACGATTGCTCTGACTTTCTCAATATCCCTTTGAGAATACGTAGGCACAAGGTCTCATCCTTGGCGAGCAAAACTTCTTTCTCCCTCAAACCAAACAAACCATAGCTCCCTTTAGATCCGAGCTACAAATGCTCTAATTCCTATTAAGGGATATGTATGCAGAAGATCCCAATGATCTTTGCGAGCACAATAATAACAAAACCTAGGATCCCACATAAACTACCCTTCTTAAAATCCTAAGGAGAAACTTTCCCATCAATAGAAATAGCAATTAAAACACACAAACATATCAAACTATTCATATATAAAGCTATAGATAACTATATATATTTAGGGTGCCACATCTATTCCCTTTATATAACAAACCCCCTTGCCCGAAATCTCCCCGATGCGTTGCGTTTAGTTCACGCTAGTCGTAATGCATATCATATAAATTGAGGGTATTGCAGCTTTCCCCTTTTTCATAATCATTTTTCTTGTGTTGGGAAAAATAAAGCTTGATGCTCGCGGCATCTTTATAAACAAATCAAAAGAGGAAATCATTTCGAGCCAGAGAATCCGAATTCCGATTCGATTCCCTCGCGCATCACTTTTTAACGCGAACACATTCCACATTCATCATCATACATGCATTTCACTGTCAATATACTTATTCCATATGTTTCCATTAAATCAGTTAACAAAGCATGTTGTTTCCCCGACACCGCTACGAAACCAGAGCTGCTGTGAAATTGAGAATGGAGAATCTAGAACAACACAATGCCGAATTTAGGATGGAGATCGATAATTTGAAGTCTGGAATGACCAAGCTCACAGAAATGATGCAGGTGATGATGGCCAGAACTAATCCACCTCAAAGGACTGTCAGCTCTGAAGTCGATACTACTGTTGTGGAGCCACCACAAATTCAGAATATTGCTACCACCTGGCCAGAATTTGGCTTACCGCGCAACTACTCTCCGCAATACGAAATCAATAATGGAGTGGGCCAATCCGCTCAACAGACTGTTCAAATGCCTGTGCTCACCAAACAACGACCAATCATACACACCATACCTCAAGTTCCCTTTGGAAATCACTTCACATACCAAGCTGATGGCTCCCAGAATGGCGATCAAGTGCAGAATGATAAAGTTGAAGAAGTGAAGGAGAAGTACAATGCTATTGAGAAGAGATTGAAGGTTGTGGAAGGAAATGACATATTTGGTTTTGACACCTCAAATCTCTGTTTGGTTTCTGACTTGACTATGCCTGCAAAGTTCAAGGTTCCTGAATTCGAGAAGTACAAGGGACTTACTTGTCCAAAAGATCATCTGACCATGTAATTCTGCAAAATGGTTGCTCATGAAAAGAATGACAAGCTGCTTATTCATTGCTTCAACGATAGTCTGACCGGAGCTTCTCTAAAGTGGTGTATGAGCCTGAAGAGGGAAGACATCAACTCTACAAGGGACTTGGTTGAAGCTTTCTTGAAACAATACAAAGTCAACTTGGATATGGCGCCTGACCATAGACAGTTGCTAACTATGACCATGAAAGACAATGAAACATTTAGGGAGTATGCTCAACGTTGGAGAGAGCTAGCATCTCAAGTTAATCCACCTTTAGGCGAAAAGGAACTCACAAGCATGTTCATGGACACTTTACAACCAATCTTTTATGAGAAAATGGTTGGAAGTATATCTTCTGGTTTTGCTGATTTGGTTACCATTGGTGAGCGAATCGAACAAGGTTTGAAGAATGGCAAAATTGTCAATACTGCCAGATCATCCAACAACAATGCTAAGAAATTCCCTGGTATCTTCCAGAAGAAAAAAGAAGGTGAAACCAATGCTGTTGTAACCGGTGGAAGTGGATCTTAGACACCACAACCTTACCAAGCTGCAGTTCCTCAGCAACCACCATTCATGCCATATTATCCATACCAGTATGTTGCAGCAGCTCAATACCAGCAACCTAACTTTGCTTTGCCTCCATAACAACAACCATGGGTGGCTCCTCCTCAGAATGCTCCTCGGATTCCTCAATAGAATGCAAGGCCGATTTATCCATAAAATGCTCAGCGAAATGCTCCTCAGAATCAGAATCAGCAGCAAAATAGAGTTCCTCGCTACCAGCAGAATGAGGCTCTCTGCATTGATCCACTTCCAATGACCTACTCTCAATTGTGGCCATACTTGGTCAGTTCAAAGGCAATAGAACCCAGGCCTACGCAGCCTAAGACATCAAATTTTCCTACATGGTACAATCCTAATGTCAAGTGTGATTTTCACAATGGCGTAGCAGGTCATTCAATTGAAGACTGCAAGGTTTTGAAGGAAAAAGTTTAAGATCTGATTGATAAGAAAGTACTCACTTTTGCGGACGTCCCTCAAGTGATCGCCAATCCCTTGACATGAGCAGTGCCAAGACACAAGCGACTCTCCTAAAGCTAGTTAGCAGACGGGAAAGCTCATCCTTACTGGTGATAGCCATTAGGCCTTTTATTATTTCATGTTGCAATTTTCTTATTTGTAATTTGCTAGTTTGCGTTTGAACTTTGTTATCTTTAATCATGATTTTAATGAAATGAGCATTGCATATTTTGAATTAATCATGTCATGTTCTCTCGATTTTATTTCTTTGCTATCACTCAAAACCACAAAAAACAATATTTCTTTTATTTCCACCTCACTTTCTTTTTGTTTAAGCAAACATTGGAGGGAGGATGATGATGAACAAATACCTCAATTTGCAACAGTATGCTTTCAAATAAGACTTTGCTGATGATATACAAGCATTGCTTCAAATTCCCAAACAGTGGAGATATAAGGAAGATAATCCCTTGTAAACCCCTTCGAGCCTAGAAGTAGGAGTTTCTTTCTGCATACAGTTAAAACCCTTAATCTTAACCCGGGGCAGGGTAGTTGTTCAGTTAAAGCATTTGATACATCCAATTTCCAAGAGAATTGTCATCATCTACCATTCCAGATACCTTCCCAAAGGTTCAACCATATCCACTTATTTTACACAATGTCGAGGAAGTGAATAATTCAAAGCTTACAACGAGTGTTTCTCAAATAACCATCCATATGGTAGTCACAACCATTAAATTCTCACATCAATCAAATAATTGTCACACGAGTTGTTCAAACACAAAAGTGGCGGAAAAAAAAAAGAATACAAAAAAGAAAGATCACCAAAGATCTCAACAAATTCAAAGCAAGAACAAGCTTGTGTGACTTCCAAAGAATAATACGTGACTGCCACCTCAAAGAGCATTGGTTCTCAAGCAACCACGTCGTCATTTTCAATTCCTCTTGGAAGTTGAGTCGATCAATTAACTGAACATAGGAATTGGAGAATATCATGAAGAATGGGTTGGGTACAAATCAAAATTTGAGCCTTATATCCTTTGTTTCTTAAACCGTGAACCAAACCACGATACAACCTTCAAAAGACCTAATTGAAGCAAGGTTTCTTTTCAAAGCATACCAAAGCAAGGTTGCGTTAACCTGACTCCTCAGTGTTTGCTAAATTCATTGGTGTTGATACCACGTTATCACATCATTCTTTTCACATCTTGAATTTCAAATTTCTATTGCATCCTCATTAGGATTTATCCATTTGTTTACCGCAACTTCATTTCAATAAATGATTTACTTTCAAAAGTTCTGCATAATCATCGCTTTAAAATTACCATTGTAAGAAAATAATTGCATTTGCAAGTTTAGCACTTTACATCAAGAGAATTTCAATAGTTGAAGAATTTCATCATCATCTGCAAGGTTATCCCACCAGGGGCAAGCCATCTCTTCAAGAGCTGATCACAATCAGAGGCATTCCATTTTTAGAGTTCCAAGCATTGAAGCATGTCATTTTCAAGATCAGCAGTTAGTGCCAAACTTCTATTGATCCAAATCTTCAAAGAACTCAGCATTCTGGGGCACTCAAGGCCAAGAACTATCCATCTTCAAAGATGCTCACAAGTATATCAATTCATAATCATCAGCAATTTCTAAACTCACAAGAAGTGTCGGGAAGTCATGCTTGCAGTATCTTGCCAAAGGACCATCGTCAGAATTCTTTCTCATTTCATCTTGTCTGTCACTCTCAACTAGAGAACTTGTCCAAACATTCAAATAATTTTCCTCAATCATACATGCATGCATGCATTCATTAATCATGCATTAAATCACACATATCATTCAAGGGGCACCCACCCATTGCATCAAAAAGCTCAAAATTTTGCTCGGCATTTTCCACTGAAAACGAAGCTCTATCATACAAAAATGATATTCCCTTTGGCCACGTCCAAAAAACCATATCATGCATTGATCATTCATCATATGCATCATTTCTTAGGCGTCAATCCATTGATTGAAGTTATTATCATATTACCCTTTTGTCAACCCACTGGTTGGATTTTATCATTATTTCCTGGTCAATTTGAATTAACCCACTGGTTGAAGTTAATCATTCATAGCAACCCACTGGTTAAAAGTAGTTTTATTTTTGCATCTTCGTCAATTCATTGGTTGATGTTGACTTTCTTTTTTATTTTCAAACATAACCCATTGGTTGAGATGTCGTGTCGACTTTCATTAACCCACGTGTTGATGTTAAGTTCTTGTTGTCTGCTTTCATTAATCCACGTGTTGATGTTAATTCTTATTGGTTGACTTTCATTAATCCACGTATTGGTGTCTGTCTTTATTTTGGTCAATCCACAGATTGAAAGTTTTGTTTCGACTTTCGTCAATCCACGTATTGGTGTCAGTCTTTATTTGTATCAATTCACTGATTGAAAGTTTTTGTTTTGACTTTCATTAATCCACGCATTAGTGTTAGTCTTTATTTGTATCAACCCACGTGTTGATGATTAGTTCGTTGTTGATTACTTTCATTAATCCATTCATTAGTGTCAGTATTTATTGCGTCAATCCACAAATTGAAAGTTTTGTTTCGACTTTCGTCAATCCACGTATTGGTGTCAGTCTTTATTTGTATCAATCCACTGATTGAAAGTTTTTGTTTTGACTTTCATTAATCCATGCATTAGTGTTAGTCTTTATTTGTATCAACCCACGTGTTGATGATTAGTTCGTTGTTGATTACTTTCATTAATCCATGCATTAGTGTCAGTATTTATTGCGTCAATCCACTAATTGAAACTTTTGTTTCGACTTTCATTAATCCACGTATTGGTGTTAGTCTTTATTTCTATCAATCCACTAATTTAAAAGTCTTTGTGTCAAATTTCATTAACCCACGCGTTGATTTTAGTTTTTCTTGTTTCCTTTCATTAATCCACGTATTAATGTTAGTTCGTTGTTCACCTTCATTAATTCATTGGTTAATGTTTGGATTTATTTCTTGTTTTTTCGAACTCGATTCATTGATTGAGGATGTTGTGTCAACATTCATTAACCCACACGTTGATGTTAGTTCTTGATTACTTTCTATTAGCCCACGCGTTGATGATAGTTTGGTCTTGTTTGTTTGGAATCAATCCACCGGTTGAGGATGTCGTGTCTTTTTCCATTAATCCTCGTGTTGATGATAGTTCTTTCGCAGCTTATCTTATTTAAATATCTCCAGAATTTATTTTCAGTTTTTCATTTCCCCAGTAAAACCCATACATTCATGGCACATCGTTTCATCGCATTACATTTTGCACCAAGGACGAAATTAGGGTCTTTTTGTATTTAATTACTTTCGGCCATTGATCCACGTTATCAAGCTGAAAGATAATTAAATAGGGGCAGCTGTCACACCCTAAATTTCGCCCTGAATTTCTCGTTAACTCTTTTGCATCAGGAAGACAACTCGATATTTCCGATAATCATACATTTACGTTTTATATATCACATTTTTGCTTATTTATGAACTTTGCGTTTTGTGATTAAAGTTGTTTTGACGATTTTTGTATTAAATTTATATTTATCAAATTTACACCTTTCTTCTATAATTTTGACATTTTTCTTTTATGAATTAACATTTTTTTTTTTGTTATTGATAATTGAATATTAATTTTTTATTATTTAGTTAAATTCACATTGAATGCATTTTAATTTTATCTTTTTCATTATAGTCAATTTGTATCACAATTCAAATAATTAATAACTATTTTTTATTTATTTTTAATTAATTAATTACTCATATACTAAAGCAAGTTTTATTTCTAATTTTGTGTCATTGTTTATTTCTTTACTTTTACAATACAAACAAAAAAATACTGAAGTTTTTATAATGATGATTTGTATCTTTTTATTCATTTATAAAGTTACTGTTTTTACATGTAAAATATAATAGTATATGTTACATAGATATAGCACTCCTTCAACTTTTCACGTTTTCCATTATGTTATCAACATCTCCATGCCAAACACCATGCCTTGTACCTACAAATTCAAAAGACAAATTTAGTACAAAACATAAATAGAAATCGGGTGCCTCCACTACTCCACTACCTCTTCCTTGCGACCATCTTGCTTGTACTCCCTGCAAAACACCCTGCAAAACAGATATGCAACGGATTCAAACAAATATCACAGCCACTACTTCATTCCTCTCCACTACATAATTTCAATTCCACTAATTTTGTACTACTGGTCCCCTTGATCTTATCCTCATCTCTATACAAATCCCAAATTACCCTCACTCTTCACTTCCTTTATAACAGACCAAAATTACAGAGAAAAGAAAAAGGAAAGCAAACAGATGTAGAAAAGATATTTGACAGAAAAACCACTGTTGAAATCCTCCACGCTCTTCATATTCCAGCACCCTTCACTACAACCTTAATTTCTTCATCCAACCATCCTCAACCAGAACCCACCGTAACACTATTCCCTCTCGTCTTCACTTCCAACAACCCTCTCGCCACACCTTCGTTCCAACCACCAAATCACCATCACAGCTAACATCACAAACTCCTCGCCATATCTCCATTCAACCTCAACCAAACCTCAACCTCAGAACTCGCAGAACACGCATGTTTCAGAACTGATCCAGAACCTCAACAACAACCCAGAACCATAAGGAGACGAAGCAATTCAGAATGCAATTAAACAGAAAAGGAGAAGAAGACGCGCAAAGGAGAATCAAATCGAGGAAGCATACCTGAATCTCCATTTTTTTTGTTTGATCTTCAAGTTTGGTATAAGATTAATTTTTGTTTTTGCCGTGTATTACTTGTAATCATTGCCAATATTGGATCTGGGTTTCAGGGATTATGGTTGTTGGGATTTTGGGATTTAAGGTAGTTGTCGATTGTTGCTTGTTCTTGCGGTTGAGGTTCGATTGCGAGAGAAAAATCTAGCGATACAGAGAGATAACATAAGGAACGAGAGGGATCGACATCTGAAGCCATGGAAGATGATGAGGCGAGAACGATTAGAGAGAACAGAAGGAGTATGAGCGAATAATTTAGAGAGAAGAAGTTTGATTTGGCTTTATGTTTTATTATTATTATTATTTTTTATTTGACTTTAATTTCTTTTATTTGAATATTTAGTTAAAAAAAAAAACAAATTGTTGAGAAATAGTAGGGTGTGTGGCGGTGTCTTCATAGCTGTTTTTTTCTCTAATTTTATTTGTAAATCTTTTTATAATTAGGTGCCATTTTGTAGTTTTAATATTATTTATTAGAAAAAGAAATTATCAAAAAATGTTTCAAGAGAGATTTAAGGGGGTGGAACGATTTTGTTCCACTTTTATCTCCATTTTTTATTCTATTTTTATAATTTCTTATTTTTAATAATAATTCTTCTTTTTTTAAAATAATTTTTCTTTTAGTTTTTTTTATATGATATTTCTTTTGTTTGTTAGAAAAATAAATAATAGACTTTTTAGATTTTTTTTTAGTTCTTGGGCTTAACATCTTCATTTCTTACCCGCTGGTCCAATAATTATTTTGTTTTATTTCATTGTTCATATTTCTATTTAATTAATATTAGGCAATAATGTATAGTGATTTTGTTTAAACATTTTCTACTTTTTTTTTATCAAATAGTTTAGAGATGCAAAAATAATGTTTTAGATTCAAATTTTTCTTTTATTGCAAAATAATTTCTAGAATAAGTTTTGGTTTTGTTTATTTAATTGTTGAATTATTATTTGTCTCTCTTATACATTCATATTAGACTTGTAATTTATTTTCTTCATTCCCCATTTGTAATTGATGTATCCCACTCCCCAAAAACTTGTAATAATAATTAGTTCGTATTTATTTTATTTTAATTTAATCATCACTTACACAAAACCAAAAAAATCATGTTTAAACTAATAATTGTGTATCATTTTAAACCCTTGAGTTGACAAAGCTTTGAAGCGTCACAACGGCCAGACATTTGTGCACACACCACGCTTGCTCTTGGGCTTACAATGAAACTTTAATTGATTAGTTAAACATTATTTAATTATCTAATTAGGTTATTTAAAATTGATTAGTCCATCTAATTAAGTTTACTAAACTAATTATTTGAATAAATTTCGTTTAATTAGTCGATTAAATTTCTTTCGCGCGTGCACTTACACAATTGTTAGTTGCTTTATCATTTATGTGAGCCACCTTGTATGGGCTTTTAATTCATTTAATCGCTTTATTTTACGCTTGTACATAATTAATCGCTCATTTCCATTATCGCGTCTTGGTCCATATACCAAGTTACCATTCAATAAGGGCCTCATGTTAGGGAGTAGGCACTTGTCTATTCTCTCGAGATTAATCAAGCTTTCTTGGTTAATCATATCCCAAATCAATTCTCTTCTCATCTTTAAGACCTTAAATAATAAAGTTTCAAACCTCGATCCAACGTCGAGTGACTTTTCAAAAAAAACCTTTTCACAATAAATTCCAAGTTTTTAAATCGTTGGACGTTAGGCCAATTGTTTGAAAACTTGTGCCAAATGAACTCTAAGTCTTTAAATCGTTGGACGCTAGACCAATTTTTTAAAGACTCCAAACAAACGTGAGCTTTATTTCACTTCACTTTTTCATGAGAAAACCTTTTTGGGTGATAGACGACTCGTCTGAGCATTAGCTCCTCTGGTTTCTAGTATTTGAATCGTAAGACGTTAGTCCTATTGTTCGGTACTTTTTCACCCACATTAAAATCAATTCAAACTCGTCAAACCTTGCCCATGTGCAAGTCCCTTTTTCAAACTCACATCGCTCGCACGCGATCTTCTTTCGCTCACACGCGAATTGCACTAGTGATGTCTTATCGTCAATGTACGATTAAGCTCCTATTTTCACAAATAAAATCAATCAACCAACAATTGTTCTTGCAACCGAGACCTACGTAAGCTCTGACTTTCCTATCGCACTTAGGGAATACGTAGGCACGAGATTCTAACATCTTGGCGAGCACACTTTCAAAAAATTAAAACATGTTTCCTTTCTTTTCTCTTTCCGCGCACAATAAGTAGATGATAGAAAATTTAATTTTAAACACACGAACATGCTTAGAACTAAATGGGTCCCCTCGAGTACGATGGATGTGAGGGGTGTTAATACCTTCCCCTTGCATAACCGACTCCCGAACTTGCATCTCTTGGTTTCGAAGACCATTTCCTTCATTTCATTTCTTCGGGTTTTATCTATATTTTCCCTTTCCTCATTAGGAATAAATATAATTAGGTGGCGACTTCATTTGTTTCATTGTTCGTGATCGAATATTTTTCGATTAGCGTCAACACTTCCCATGTTGAGAATACCAATGGTCTTCTTCTTTCTAGTGATGAGCTTCTTCAGATCTTTCTGACCTTGGGCCAAATTGGTGAACATCTCCTGGAATTGGGCGTTCTGAGCCTGGAGATCTCTGACAGTCTGTTCAAGAGTCATTTTTTGCTGAAATCAACAGCGAGAGAATAAGAAAACCGGTCTTGAATGTACTTGTTATGAAATGTTATGCCATGATATGCGATATTATGCAATGCAATGGTTTCAAGGACCTTAGGAATTTAAATTTGTTAAACAAGCACGAACAAACTTTTTATTAGTTTACTTTTAGCAAGTACAAAAGAAAGTTTAAACAGATAAAAAGAAATTCCTAGAGCTTAGGTCTCCCATGGACGCTTCCTTTTTGTATTGAAGTAACAACTTTCATTCAAGTAACACAAATTTCAATTTATAATTATTCAACAACTAGAGTAGTAACCAAAACATAGAAACAAATAACATCCATTCCCCCCGAGTGCTACGTATCAGAGCAACTAAACCGACTTGGACTAACAACAACTTGTTCTTTATTCTCGAATACCTGCATGTTACCCATATAGAGGCAACATCATAACAGAAGGGATGAGATATCAACCTATATAAACAAGTTATGATAAATAATATATTAGATTAGATCATACAAATTTCACCACTTTATAATAACAGTTATGCAATGACCAACAAACACCTTAATAACAACAACAATACACTTTAATCAATTCACATAACAACTTAAATCAACACACCTCAATAACAACAACAAATTTAACACACAACTCAAGATGCGACTCAACTATGCAACTCAACATAATACATATGCATGAGGTACCATTGGAGCAGAACTCCTAATGCAAAAGCTGCCATATTATGAGGCATCAAGGCATAAGCCTTCATCACTAATTTTCCAATCCAGGCCAACGTAATAAATTTTCCAATCCAAGCCAATGTGGTTTTCGCAATCCAGGCTAACATAATAATGCGTATGTAACTCAATGAATGCAACAATCACATATATTAACAAAAATCATCGACATAAAAGGCACAAGCCCATATCAATATTGTACCTATAAATAGAGTTACTCAACATCACTTCAATACTGGCCATAGGCCTACAACTTAATTAACTCATCAACAACAACTTATAACAACAACATAATTCCATAAAATGGACAATCCAACGTCACCTGCAAGTCAACTTATTCGACATAATTACAACAAAACAATCCAACCAAAAATACCTACATGTATAAACGAACCAATTCTGCAAGTTTCATCTAATTTCGGTTAACAAATTATACTGCTTAAATCTACTAATTTAGATACTCGACACTGTTTTACAACTATGCTATTACTACTAGCTCATTGTTACGGTTTTGCTAAAAATTAGCTTACTAATATGAGTACTTCTCTGCTACCGATTATACTGTCATCAAAATTAAGCTTTGTTGCAAAATACCAATATCTACTAGTTCCCACTCCCTGCTACCAACTATTATTGACTATCTTCTTGTTTCTTCTAAACTCCCTTAAGCCAAAGGCCCCAGTCACAACTTCCTTCTTCCTATGTATTTTCTTTCTTCTTCTTCATATAGTTTCCTGTGTAATGCAACTTTCCTATATTTTTCCAAATTTTACTCAATATCAATTTAACCAATTTCCACCAATAACACATCAACATATTTTCTTCGATCAACTATCTTAGACATAATTAACTTACTCACTACAACATCAATTTTCAATTACACCAATATTTTCACATAAAACCAATTTCACAGTAATTCAACTTTAACGATTTTCAACGATTTTTCATCACAAACAACATGTACAGGGACAATTGTAATAACCCAATCCCATATAAGGTCTATCATATACCCTTACCTTGGATTGACGGTCTCTCTGTAGTCTTCTGGTCGATTCCGAGCTTCGCCGTAATTTCCAACTTTTTCCTCGTTTGTAACTTCTACGGTTTGTTTCCGGAACTGCTTCTCTTTCAACCATGTAACTTTTCTCCTACACTATCTTTTTCTAAGAATTTATTCTTCTTCTGCAACTTTTTCTCTACATACTAGAAGCCACCTCTTTTCCTTTTACTCACAAAACCCTAACTTTCTTATATATATAAATCCCACTAAAAAATAATACTAATAATATTATTGTACTAGGTCTATTATTCACACCCCCAACTTTGCTATTTAACACATCACAACTAAATCAAATTTAGTTAAATAATAATCTAATATAATAATATTATTTCTAATATTATATCTTCAATTAAACCGACTAATTACTCTACTATCGACTTAACCGCCCAAACAACATAATAATCCAATTACGCCTCGTAGATAATACCGATAATTCCCAACTTCGACTAACTCCAACAAATAAATCCTTAACTAATTTAATTAAATAATTAGTTAAATTTGGGGCGTTAATGACATCACTTTGTAGCACAATGTTCCATAGGGTATGATAAACATTATTTTTTCCATATCTTCAGGAGCCAACTTAATCTGATTAGCAGAATGTTCCATAGGGTATGATAAACATTATTTTTTCCATATCTTCAGGAGCCAACTTAATCTGATTGTATCCATAAAATCCATTCAAGAATGAAAACACTTTGCATTTAGTTGTATTGTCCACTAACATATCAATATGTGGCAAATGAAAATCTTCTTTCCGACTAGATTTATTTAGATCTATGTAATCAACACACATGCAGACCTTTCCATCTTTCTTTGGAACTGACACAATGTTGGCAATCCACTGAAGATAAACTAATGTCACAAGAAAACCTACATCAATCTGCTTCAAACATCCTCCTTGATCTTTATTGCCATGTCGGGATGAGTTCTTCTCAACTTCTGCTTAATTGGTGGAACTCGGGCTTCAACGGGAAGTGGTTCTCCATAATGTCAGTATATAATCATGGCATATCTTGGTATGACCAAGCAAATATATCCACATATTTTTTCAACATCTTAATCAAACGACTCTTCACCTCAGGATGAAGTGATGCTCCGATCTTGACTTTTTCACATCTTCGTCAGAACCCAAGTTAATAACTTCCAACGGCTCTTTGTACAACTGAATGGTATCTTCCTTGCACTCAAGCAACCATGAAACCTATTCAACGATCTCATCAAATTCTTCTTCTTCAACCATATTTACAGGATGTTCAAAGTTGAAAAAGGGTACAGGGTCATTGTTTTCAACGGTTATATCAATTAATCTTCACGTATGATTATGTTTAATTTTAGAAACTGACACGTGAACAAGTGATTATGCATATTCATTTCAGTTATAATTATATTTTTTCTATGAAATATTTTTTTTATTACCATTTTCCAAGAAAAATTAAAAAACTATAAAAGACACGATTTGGAATGAAAAACAAACTCCTATTAATAATCTTAAATTTCAAAACAACATATTTTGCCCATACAACATCACATTCACCCTGGGCATAGTGAAAGGATTGTTATTTTAAAATTTAAACAAACAAAAGTGAATTACTTTGAAATGTGAATGCAAGTAGGAATATCAATAGTGAACTGTCATACCCCAAAATTTGCCCTCCAACTCCTCAATACATTCCATACATCCATACTCAAGGATTCCTCAAGGGTTGATCAGACAAACCCTCTCCTAGACAATCAACGCAAACTAGGGTTTGGTATTTCTCAGGTCAAGATGGGTTTCTAACATCTCCAATGGTCTTCATGCCTCCTCATATGCTTCAAATATTCTCCATGTCAAGTTTCAAGCCTCACAAGTCAAGTTTCCTCAGACAATTGCTCAGATGGTTGAAAATCAGTTGTATTAGACAAAAAGTCAACTGTGGTCAACATACAGTCAAACTTCGTGATTTTTGGTCAACATCCTAATTTTTAAGTCACATCCATCATTTGATCAAGGGTTGATCATGATTCATCAAGAAAACTCAAGACTTGCTCAAAAGTCAAACTTTCTAAATTAGGGTTTCTAAGTGAAAAGTCAACCAAACTTTAACTGAGCATAACTTCTTCATACTTTCTCAGAAATTTTTCCACCACCTCTTGTTTTAAAGGAAATTCAATTCTCTACAACTTCAATCTCACAAGAATGTTCAAAAAATGCTTCATTTGGAAGGTATGGATCAAAACATTACAGGTCCTTTTCAAAGTCAACAAAACGTCAACTTTTTGTTTTGAAGATATATTGAGAATGGAAACTCCAATTGAGATGAAACAAAAGAGGTTGGTCAGAGGACTCTTAGAGATTTCTAAAAAGTCCAAGAGCACTCAAAAATGTCGAAAATTGAGCACAATACACCTTGTGCAAGTTGGGCAATTTAGAAGAAGTGCACAAAGAGAGATACTTGTAAAAATCAAAAATTTTGCAAATGGGCCTAGTTTTTCTTCATCCAAACTTGTTGCTTAGACAATTTGGAACATCCAAGCCCAATGCCACGAATTTTAACTTTATTTTTATATTTAATTTGGATTTTATTCATTTAAATACAAATTAAATTAAAAAATAAGGTATAAAATCAAAATTAATTGCAAATTGATTTTCTCTCTCTTCCTTGAGGTCCAAGCAACTCCTAAAATCTGTCAAATTTCGAAATTGGTCTTGATATGGCAAGAGTTTGATTGAAATTGATCAAAAAAGATAAGATTTGATTTTGTACAAAATCAAATAATCTTTGCATTGATTGATGATTATTTCTTCCTCAAATCAGCTCAATTTCCATCCATTATAAATATACAATGCATATCACATGAATTAGAACAGAAAAATTGCTTGGAGGAACCCTAACCTAATTCAAAAAAATCGTGCCTTTCAAGTAACTAGCAGCCCTTGTTCCAGCTTGTTTCAATTGGTTTTGAGGATCCAAACACGTTCCTTGACATCCCTTGAAGCATTCCAGACCTTTACATTGTCCAAAAACATCAAGAATCACAAGAACACGATTTCGGTTTGTCACACTTTTTCCAAAATCGATTTTCAATTCTCATGCATTATTAACATGTTTTGTTTTTATTTTTGTCTTTAGAACGAAGCTTGGAAGCTTTCTGGGCAGTTTGATTGAATTTCCATGGCCTAAAACACGAATTACCATTGCTAGGGTTTTCGGTTTCGAATTAGGGTTTCCTTCAAACGGAAAAATTGGACCAAAAGACCACCACCATCGAGTTCAGAACGATGTTTCCAATCGAACCACGCCCTTGAATGTCATTTAAATTGCTTGTGTTTGATTTTGGAAAATGCAGGGACTATAGCGTCGCATTGAGGCCGACGCTATCTTTTCAAAAATTCAAAACGAAGAAGATGAAGGTTAGCGCGTGATCTGGGGCAATCAGGGAGTGACACTCGTTTACAAGCCATTCGCTCTGTTTCCATAACACGTGTGCACGCTAGCTCAGTTGGCAAGGCTGCGCGCTTTTCACCTAGGGGACCTGAGTTCGAATCCCAGCCATGGCAAAGCATTTTTTACAAGTTTGCATATTTTTACTATTTTCATATTTTCTTTTAATATTTTCATACAATTTAATTTATCTTTCATAATTTTTATCATGCATTTAAAAAATACCAAAAATATTTATTTTTTGCATACACATCAGAAAAATGTTTATTTAATTTATAAAATTAAAAATAATATTTTTTCATGCATATTTAATTTAATTTCAATTTTATCATTTAAATCACTTTTAATTGACTTTTAATTATTAAATTAACTCCAAAAAATCCCAAAAAATTATTTTAGCATATTAATGTTATGTCCATCATGAAAACATTTTTCTCATTCAAAAATTATTATTTTTACTAACATTTTCCTCTTATTTAATTTCCTCGTATTTCCCGATTTTTCATCTATTTACAGGTTACACCGTTTCGGACAATTTTTTTATCGTTTTTTTTTCATATTATGTAATTGCCTATGGGATGTAATAGTTTAATTAGGACTTTTATTTTCCGCACTTTCAATTATGTATCTGCCCCAAAGCCATGTAATAGCGTAGGATTTATCTTTCCGCACTTTATATTTCCGCAATTTACTTTCTGCATCTTATAAACTATTAGTAATTAGGCATGTATGGCAAGACTAAAATTGAACATAGCTCACTCTAATTTTCAAGATAAAATACCTGAAATCGACACACTCTTTTCACACATACACCCCTTAGGGTAATTCTCTCTCGTTGCCTTTACAAATACAAATGGTCAAGTCCCTCGAACGTAGAGGTATTCAAGCACCGTTGCCTTCAAAACAAATCATCATAGTCCCTTCGATACAAAGATCATAGACCCACGATGTCGCCTCCGAATACATGATCTTGACCCTCGATTGTCGCCTACGAAAAATGATGATAGTCCCTTCGAATGTGCTAGGATACTTCCTACAATTTGCTTTCTATGACCATCCGATGTCCCTTCGAATGTCCCGCTTACATCCAACGAATAAGGTTTCCTACCAACTAATGGTATGGATAGCACTATTCTAAAGGAAAGTAAAATAACACGAAAACGACCAATTCTGAGTAGGTAATAAGACTTTTAGTTGCTTGCTCAATCAAATACTTTTCACACCTCACACTTTTTGTCAAAGTTCAAATTATTTTCAAAACGAAACGTTTCCGAACACTTTGTATACATTCCTACATGAATCATTACAAAGTCAAAGCGAAATGCTTTTTCAAAAACATTTTTCAAACACACAGAAAGCACAATTTTAAAGTGATCTAAGAGCAACTAAGAGCCCGTAGATAACTACGGATGAAAAGGGGGGTGCTAATACCTTCCCTTTTCATAACCTTCTCCCTTACTCAGAATCTAACAAAGGTCTTTTTCTGTACTTTTTACCTTCCCTTAATTGGATAAAAGAAAAGTTGGTGGCAACTCTTGCTATCTGCACATTTGCGATACAAAAACCTACAAAGTTAGTTCACCGTGTTACAGAACTGGCGACTCTGCCGGGGAAACACCCTAAAGAGAGAATTCCTTAAGGATTTCTAAATAACCTTTATTGCTTTCTGTTTGACTTGCTTGCTTTATCTTTAAGGGTTGCTTGGGTATTATATTTGTGGGGGATCCTACACTCGGATTCGGGTTTCCTTTTAGGTAAGTAGCAATAAATCGTCGCGACCGTTAGACGTATATCGAAACGGTCAACATGATGGCTACGTTAGTGTGACACTTTGGATGTCCTGATACTCTTCATTCCCAAGTTGAGGATAGTATTTGGCTTCTGCGTGGTGTCATCAAGCACTAACTAAACTTTTAGAACCTTAATTCACCAATCTTGGCAATTAGAAGATAGTGAGATGGCCGGCTTTGGTGCAGACTAAGGTTGGCTGATACTCGATGCTACGCTCATTGAGATCAGACTTTTGGGATATTTTCGGTCGACCACTTGGTAGTCGTCGTATTGAAATAAACGCCTACGAGAAAGATCAATGATGTGAGATTTCTAGAACCCAGTTACTATTATAGGACAGGATGAACCAACTCAAACTTTTGGTGGGGTAATCACCTATACCTCTTGCAAGCCTTAAACCTAGGCTCATTGTGTGAATTGTTTGTGTGTGCTAAACATGACATCATGACATCATTCACATTGCATATCATTTCTAACTATTTCAAGGACCTAGGGATTTATCTTTGCTCTGTTTTGTAGGGAATTATGGCTTCTAGAAAGACTATCTGAATCAACTTCATGGGTATACCTTCTCAGCTCAAAGAATTGGTTTCAGAAATTCCTGATCATGCTCAGTTCATCAAAAGACATGGTTATGTACTTGACTTGGTTATCTCCGATTTTGAAGAAGATATGATGCATGTCCTATTCCAGTTCTTCGATCCGAAACACCATTGCTTTACATTTCCAGATTATCAATTGGTTCCTACCTTGGAAGAGTTCTCTAAGCTACTTGGGATACCTATTGTTGACCAAATGCCATTCACCGGTCTAGAAATGGTTCCTAGGTACGAAGACATTGCATCAGCCTTACATCTTAAGCGCTCAGACATTGAAGCCAATTGGGAAACCAGAAGCGGAGTTAAACGTTTACTTGCTAAGTTCTTAATTAAGAAAGCCCGAGAATTCCTAAAAGTTATGAGTTTCCATGCATTCGAAGACATTGTGGCCTTGCTAATCTATGGTTTGGTTCTATTCCTTAACTCGGATCAGTTCATAGATGTCAACGCCATCAAGTTGTTTCCTACTCGCAATCCTGTGCCTACTTTACTTGGAGACATCCTACATTCTCTCCACACTCGTACTATGAAAAGACAAGGAACTCTCATGTGTTGCATACCGTTACTATCCAGGTGGTTTATTTCGCACCTTCCTCCATCAGTTTTGAAGAATGAGCAAAGATTGAAGTGGTCTCAAAGACTAATGTCACTCCCTCATTCTGATATCCGTTGGAATCTTTTCTCTCAAAAGGACTTCAAATTCATTGAGCGTTGTGGAGAATTCCCTAATGTACCATTGCTTGGTATAAGGGGAGGTATTACTTACAACCCTTCTCTTGCTCTACGTCAGTTTGGTTTTGCTCGAAGAGATGGTTTTGCTTCTCCAAGATATTGTGTTCGACTACAACCACGATCCCCAAAATTACCGACGAAGGTTCATACACGCTTGGGGCATGGTAAAGAAGACTGATACCAAGACTTTTGGGCACCAAAACTCCATTCCTTGGGAACCTTACCTCAAATGGGTGAGAGCTCGAGCTCAAAACCTCATGATGCCATTCACGTCTGTTCTACCTGTAATTATGGAACCTGTTGCTATAGTTGACGTACCCTATACTGTTCTCCATCCCGACATGCCTACTGATTTGGAATACTTGAAGAGATCCTGGATTCAGCTTAAAAAACAAAGGGATACACTTGAAGCTCAGTGTTACGCATGCGAGAAGAAAGTGCTAGAGTTGACAAAGCTACTTCACGAGGAGCGAAACATCAACGCCTACCTCGGCACCAAGAGGAAGCGCCCATGGGAGACTTAGAGCTTTAGGATTTATATGTTTTTCTTTTATTATTTTGAACTATCTTTTGTACTTAAAAAGAAAAAGAATAAAAAAGAGAACTAATACATGTGTGTTCGTGCTTGTTTAACAAATTTAAATCTCTAAGGTCCTTGAAAACATTGCATTGCATTCGCATAAACATTGCATATCGTAGCATAACATTGCATCACAGGTACATTGAAGATTGGTTTTCTCATTCTCTCGCTATTTATTTTAGCAGAAATGGCTCTCGAACAGTCTGTCAAAGATCTCCAGGCTCAGAATGCTCAGTTTCAGCAGATGTTCACCAGCTTGGTCCAAGGCCAAGAAGACCTGAAGAAGCTCATCAACAGAAAGAAGAAGGTTGTTGGTCTTCTCAACATGGGCAGACACTACAAAGATGGTCCTTAAGTGGTCAGTCGCATAGAGCTCTCAGAAGGAAGTGTCAAGAATGAGGGGAGTGTCAAGAGTAATGAATATGACCAGCGCGAGCCTGAGAAGGAGAGAGAGGATCGCTCTGACTATAGCCAGTACTCTAATGAAGATGACAAGTACAAGCAACTTCAAGACCGTCTGAATGCTGTGGAAAATTTGAAGATGGCCGGGCTGAATTTTGATGATCTGAGTCTTGTCCCTGGTGTGGTGATTCCTCCCAAATTCAAAGTCCCTACTTTTGCCAAGTATGATGGTATTTCTTGTCCAAAGCTGCATTTGAAGTCCTACGTTCAGAAGATCAACCCCCACACTGATGACAGAAAGTTGTGGATGCATTATTTTCAAGAGAGTTTGTCCGGAACTCAATTTGAGTGGTATTATCAGCTAGAGAATGACTGTATCCGTACTTAGAGTGACCTAGCAGATGCTTTCTACAGACAGTATGAGTACAATGCTGAATTGACACCCACTCGCATGCAACTACAGAGCATGTCTATGGGTCGTGATGAGAAGTTCAAAGAGTATGCTCAGAAATGGAGAGACCTAGCAGGCAGAGTTCAGCCACCCTTATCCAATAGGGAGTTGGTTGATATGTTTATGGGAACACTGACAGGCCCATTCTTCAATCATCTGATTGGAAACTCTTCAGCCGGATTCACCGAGTTGATATTAACAAGCGAGCGTATTGAAGCTGGTATCAAGAGTGGGAAGATTCATGTAGAGACATCTTCAAATCCTGCGAAGAGATCTTTTGGTGGTAAGAAAGAAGCCAATGCTGTGTATGGTCAGAAAAGCCAAGCCAAGACCGACCGCGCTCAATCCGTGGGAGCAGTGGTGATCTCCAATCCTACATCAGCATAACCTCAGCAAGACAACGCACGCGCGTAGCCAGAACGCGCCACGAAGACAGTTTACGAAGATCAACATGCCATTGTCGCAAGCCTTGCAACACATGTTGAAAGCAGAGCTGTTAGTTTGAAGGATCCTCCTCAGAGTGTCAATACCTCCTCTCCGAGATACAATCCTAATGCTAAGTGTGCTTACCACTCCAATAGCCCAGGGCATGACACTGACAACTGTTGGGCTCTGAAGAACAAGATTCAGGATATGATTGAAGCTAAGCAGATTGAGTTTGACCCTCCTATTGAGACTCCGAATATGATCAACGCTCCTATGCCTAACCATGACAAGAGTTCCAATGCTGTTGCGGAAGATACTTATGTTTTCAACATAGATGACTTGACCATTCCTCTGATGACTGTTAAGAAGAAATTGCTGCAAGCCGGTGTCAATCCAGGATGCCCAGAGAATTGTCGTTGGTGCCCATCTGCACCTGATGGTTGTGCTTGGTTGAGAAGACGTGTTCAGTGCATGATGGATAACCATGAAATACTATTCCTGAAACCACCTATGGATAGTCTATGTGAAGAAATGTCTAAGAAACTGAAGATCGAAGATGTGAATGAAACAGCACCGTCTGCATGGGATACCTTGGGGCAACCAAGTGGAAAGTTTGATTACATGGTGAAGTATATTGTTCCTGAGAGCTACAAGATTCCTATTGAAGATGTTAAGGTAACCGGATGGGGTGATGATTTCCCAGAAGACTATGCTGATGTTAACACTATAAGGATTTTCTCTGCTGATCCTGTGCCTAGGATGGCACCTCTCATCATTACTTCTCCCAGACCAGTCCCATATTCCTCTAACAAAGCTATCCCTTGGAACTAAGGAGCTGAGGTTTATTATCATGGCGTCAAACAAGACCCTCTGACCATTGAAGATCTTACAGTTGAAGCTACCATTCCTGACATTGACAACATCACCAGATCAAGTAAGGTGACCCGAACCGGAAGAGTGTTCTCTCCAGATATCTCTCCTCCAAAAGACACCGCGACTGCAGCTCGCATTCCAGCTATTCAACCCATTCCCCAAGCTAGAGGGAAGGAACCAGTGACTCATCCTGCTCAGCCAGAACTACCAAAGGAAGTTACTGAAGACACCTCCAAACGAGAAATGGAGGAAATTATGAAGATTATCAAGAAGAGTGACTACAATGTTGTAGAACGGTTGGGACAGACTCCGTCCAAGATATCCATGCTTGCTCTGCTCTTGTGCTCTGAGGCCCATGGTAACGCCTTGGTGAAGTTTCTGAAGAATGCTCACGTACCGCAAGACACTACTACTGACCAATTTGAAGTTTGTATTGCTTGCCTGGCTGCCAACAACGACCTAGGCTTCTCTGATGCTGATTTAACTCCTGCCAGAAAGAAACACAACAAAGCCTTGCACATCTCTGTTGAATGCAAGGGCATTACATTATCTCATGTTTTGGTGGATACCGGTTCTGCTTTGAATATCCTACCAAAGACTGCTTTTGATCGACTTGATATCGAAGGGTTGGTTCTGAGACCCAGTGATATAATTGTGAGAGCTTTTGATGGTTCTAAGCGAACAGTACTTGGAGAGATCATTCTTCCTGTTAAAGTCGGTTCCTAGTCTTTTGATTCCACTTTCTTTGTCATGGACATTCGTCCAGCTTACTCTTGCCTACTCGGACGCCCTTGGATACATGGGGCAGGTGTTGTTACCTCTACCTTGCATCAGAAGCTGAAGTACCCGGTGAAAGGGAAGGTTGTTACAGTATGTGGTGAAGAAGAATATATGGTCAGTCATTTACAGACATTCCGATATCTCGAGGTGGAGGGTGAATTCTTCGAGACTCCCTGTCAAGCTTTTGAAACAATCCCCAGAGTCATGCATGTTGACTCTCCTATCAATCCTGAAGTTGCTAAAGTTCCGCCTAGGATGGCCTTGCTGAAAGATGCTCAAGCTGCTGTTGAAGAAGGAAATAGTACTATTTGGGGACAGCTCCCTGATCTTCCTTTCAAATCTGACAAGACTTGTTTAGGCTTCACCATCAAAGGTCAGAGGATGATACGCCGCGAACGTGCCGGCCAACATCCTTTCCGCATCAGCCAAAGTGGAATCCATGTTGTAGAAGACAACGACAGCGACTTCGACATCAGCGAGTGGATCTTCCCAACTCCAGACAATGGACTCAGCAATTGGAAGACTGAAGACGTCATACCAATCTCCTTTAGACAGGAGTAATTGCTCTTGTTTTTGTTTCGCTTTTTCGTATTTTTCTATGTTTTGAACAATAAACTCTAAAGCCTAGTGCCTTACCCGGGGCATCATGGCTCGTTTGTGAGGGTTATCATCTGTCATTTTCATATTTTCATTCAATAAAATCGTTGGACTTTTGCATTCAATTGTTTGTTTTCTTTTACTTTATCACCCCTTCAAAAAGCTATGTGTTCTTCCACACACCCACGTGATACACTGCAGAATCACTCCGAATCTCGTTGATAACAGCTATGCTATTGCTAAATATGACTTCGATAATCCGATCTACCAAGCCGAAGACGAAGGTGAGGAAGATTGTGAAGTGCCAGGAGAACTTGTCAGACTGCTACAGCAAGAAGAGCGAGTTATACAGCCACACGAAGAGCAAGTTGAGGTTGTGAAATTGGGTACTGATGAAGACAGAAAAGAGATCAAGATAGGAGCGGGTCTTGAGAATAGTGTTAAGGAATGGTTGGTTCAGATGCTACGAGACTATATCGAGGTTTTTGCTTGGTCATATGAAGACATGTCAGGTGTGGACATTGATATTGTGGTACACCGATTGCCGACAAAAGAAGGTTTTCTCCCAGTAAAACAGAAGGTTCGTCGCATGCGTCCAGAGATGTCAGAGAAAATCAAAGCTGAAGTTATGAAGCAGTTCAACGTTGGTTTCTTAGCTGTTACTTCTTATCCGCAATGGGTTGCAAATGTGGTGCCTGTGCCCAAGAAGGATGGCAAGGTACGGATGTGTGTGGATTACAGAGATTTGAACAAAGCGAGTTTGAAAGATGATTTTCCACTTCCTCATATTGATGTTCTGGTTGACAACACCGCTCAGCATAAGGTTTTCTCCTTCATGGATGGTTTCTCCGGTTACAATCAGATCAAAATGGCTCCTGAAGACATGGAGAAGACTACTTTTGATACACAGTGGGGCACTTTCTGCTACAAGGTTATGTCGTTCAGACTGAAGAACGCAGGTGCCACTTATCAGCGTGCTATGGTGACATTGTTTCATGACATGATTCATCACGAGATAGAGGTCTACGTCGACGACATGATAGCTCGATCACAGACTGAAGAAGAACATCTTGATCATTTGCAGAAACTGTTTGATAGGTTGAAGAAGTACAGACTAAGACATAATCCTAACAAGTGCACCTTTGGAGTTAGATCCGGTAAACTCTTAGGATTTGTTGTCAGTGGTAAAGGTATTGAAGTTGATCTAGCCAAGGTTAAAGCCGTTCAAGAAATGCCAGCTCCCCGCACCAAGAAAGAAGTCAGAGGTTTCTTGGGCCGATTGAATTACATTGCCAGATTCATTGCACATTTAACTGCTACTTGTGAGCCAATCTTTAAGTTACTTAGAAAGATCAAGTAGTGGAATGGAACGACGATTGCCAGATCGCTTTTGACAAAATTATGGAGTACCTACAGAATCCTCCTATCCTGATGCCGCCTGCCGAAGGAAGACCTCTTATCATGTACTTGACAGTGTTAGAGAATTCAATGGGGTGTGTGTTGGGGCAACATGCCGAGTCTGGTCGAAAAGAGTATGTAATATACTACCTTAGCAAAAAGTTTACCAACTGTGAAACAAGATACTCACAGCTCGAGAAATCTGGCAACGCTTTGGCTTGGGCTGCTCGCCGACTAAGACAGTATATGTTGACTCACACTACCTTGTTGATTTCCAAGATGGATCCGATAAAATACATATTTGAGAAACCAGTTCTCTCCGGAAGAATAGCAAGATGGCAAATGATCTCGACCGAATACGACATCCAATACACTTCTCAGAAAGCGATCAAAGGAATTGTAGTAGCCGATCATTTGGCTCATCAAGCCGTAGATGACTACCACTCTATCCAGTTCGAGTTTCCCGACGAAGATGTTTTGTTAGTTACTGCTTACGAAGAACCAGGCCCAGACGAAGGACCTGAACAAGGATCCCGATGGACCATGGTCTTTGATGGAGCCTCAAACGCACTCGGCAATGGCATTGGCGCCATCATTACATCTCCTACAGGCAGACACACTCCTTTCACCGCCAGATTATGTTTCAGTTGCACTAACAATATGGCCGAATACGAAGCGTGCATCATGGGTATTAAAGCTGCTATTGACTTAAGAATCAAATTCTTGCAAGTGTTTGGAGACTCAGCTTTAGTGATCAGTCAGATTAAGGGCGAGTGGGATACAAAGCATCTGAATCTCATTCCATATCGAGAGCATGTTCTGAGTTTGATCCCCTACTTCGAAGAGATCACTTCCAACCACATTCCACGAGAAGAGAATTAGTTGGCAGACGCGTTAGCTACTATGTCATCCATGTTCAAGGTTAGGTGGGACAACGAGGCTCCCCAAATCATCATTGAGAAGTTTAACGAACCAGCATATTGTTATGAGCTTGACACAAAAGAGAAACCTAGGTACTATGACATGAAGAGGTATCTTGAAACTCAGGAATATCCCGCAGGGGCATCTGTCAATGATAAGAAATTCTTGAGAAGATTTGCATCCAAATTCTTCCTCAGCAATCGCATCCTATACAAGCGCAACCACGACTTGTGCTTACTTCGCTGTGTAGACTGGAAAATAGCGGAACGTATCATAGAAGAGCTACACGAAGGCGCATTTGGTACTCACTCCAGTGGTCATACGATGGCTAAGAAGATTCTGAGAACAGGTTACTATTGGTCCACCATGGAAGCTGATTGTCACCGCTACGCTCGATCTTGTCACAAATGCCAAATTTATGCAGACAAAGTGCACGTACGTCCAGTACCTCTGAATGTTCTAACAGCTCCTTGGCCTTTTGCAATGTGGGGCATTGACATGATCGGAGAAATCAAGCCCACAGCTTCCAATGGACATCGTTTCATCCTTGTGGCAATTGACTATTTCACCAAGTGGGTAAAAGCAGCCTCGTTCGCATCTGTTACCAAGAATATTATGGCTCGATTCATCAAGCATAATCTTATCTATCGATATGGCACTCCTGAGAGGATTATCACAGATGACGGCTCTAATCTCAACAATAACATGATCACCGAACTCTGCACGCAGTTCAACATCAAGCATCACAACTCTTCTCCGTATCGGCCTAAGATGAATGACGCAGTGGAAGCCGCCAACAAGAACATTAAGAAGATGATACAGAAGATGACAGTGACTTACAAAGATTGGCATGAGATGTTACCATTCGCTCTTCATGGTTATCGCACTACAGTATGGACATCGACAGGGGCAACCCCCTTCTCTCTTGTATACGGTATGGAAGCAATCCCACCCATCGAGGTTCAGATACCCTCAACCAGAGTCCTCCAGGACGCAGAATTAGGCCAAGACGATTGGGTCCAAACCCGCCTTGACCAGATCAATTTGATTGATGAGAAACGACTTGCATCTATTTGCCATGGACAGATCTATCAGAAGCGAATGATCAGAGCATTCAACAAGAAGGTCAAGCACCGAGTCTACCAAGTCGGTGATCTAGTAGTCAAGCGCATCATTCTTCCACAAGGTGATCCCAGGGGCAAATGGACTCCCACCTACGAGGGACCATTTGTAGTCAAGACAGTATTTTCCGGCGGAGCTATGATACTTAGCACCATGGATGGTGAAGACTTCCCACACCCTGTGAACGCGGACATAGTCAAAAAATACTACGCATAAAAGAGACCCGCTAGGTCGACTGACCTAGGCAAAAATAAGGGCATCCTGGCGAACCAAAAGGGTTCGGGAAAAAGTTAAGGATATATACAAAACATGTACACCCGGCAAGTCGAAAACCTGAAAAGGCGGCTTGGGCAAAAAAGGGTATCCCGGTAGACTGAAAACCCGAAAGGGCGGTCTAGGCAAAAGTTAGGGATTTAAGCGTACGACTATGTCTCGTCCAGATCACCTATCTACAGACTACTATCAGCATTCAAGATTCAAATGGCGAAAATCAATTCACTCACTTTCTACTGACAGCAAGGAGATGAGATAGTTGAAATATATGAGTACTAGCATAGTTGGAACTTAACGAGATTGTTTCCGCATAGCTTTTTACCTTTCTTGTATACAGACTACTTGGCCATACGCCACCTTTCAAATAAATACAAGTTTCTTTCTCTTTACAATTCTTGCTGTTGTCGTTTGCATAAAGTCCAACGTTTGCTTTGAATGATTATATTCATTTGACAATAAAAATCTATTCGCGTACATGCGAAAAGTGAACATACAAAAGTAATTATTACAGGCTCCAGGAATTGAGATGACGACGAAAGTCACCAATGTATTTCCCCATAGAGCATGATCCCCACAGAGGTGTCACTCACCACAAACCTTCCCCAGCGGAGTAGAGGCGAATCCCTGAGCAGTGATTCCACTCAACTAAAGTTGTGTTACACCAGTTTCCAAGCAATAACACTTCATCCCCGGCCGAAGTATTCATCCCCAACAAGATATCTCTCAACAACTCCCCTTTTCTCCAGCAGCAGTACCCAGACCTGAAATCGAATAAGAGGAAAATGTTAGTAAAAATGCAAATTTTTAGATGAGAAAAATATTTCATGCTGGAAATAACATTAATATGCTAAAATAATTTTTTTGGATGCAATTTAATAATTAAAAACTAATTAAATGTGATTTAAATGATAAATTAGCAATTAAATTAAATATGCATGCAAAATAATATTTTTTAATTTTATAAATTAAATAAACATTTTCTGAAAATAATGCAAAAAGAAAAATATTTTTTGGAGTTTTTTAATGCATGATAAAAAATTATTGAAATAAATTAAAATGCATGTAAATATTAAAAGAAAATAAAATAGGAAAAATAGAAAAATATGAAAGTTTGTAAAAGGAAAAGGAAAACCGGTCCTGATGGGAGTTGAACCCATGACCTCTTGGAGCATCTTTTCAAAACTAAGCCTTAACCGCTGCGCCACTTGACACTTGGTGTTTGAAAGTTGAAACGCGATCGTTTTAAGCAAACTCGATTCCTGGGAACCAAGAACACGCACGAAGATCTTCATCTTCTCCATTTGAATTTTTGAAAAGTTAGCGTCGGCTTCCTTCGACGCTATAACCCCTGCAAATTCTAAAATCCAGCACAAGCAATATAAATTCAATTCAAAGGCATGGTTCGATTGGATTCATCATTCTAAACATGATGGTGGTATTCGTTTTGTCCAATTTTTCTTATTTTGAGAAACCCCATTTCGAGCTCTCAAACCCTAACCATGGCATCAGGGTATTCCTGCACTAAAAGCTCAATTGAACGATTCGAATAGCTTCGAAATATCATCACAAACATAGACAAACATTCAAATTATGTTAGATATGCATGGAAAACAGAAATCGATTTCAAGAAAAAGTGTCAAAACTGTGAGTTTGATTTCGTGATTCTTGATGGATTCTTGATCTGTAAGGGTCTGGAATGAATCAATGGACCTCCAGGAAGCGATTGGCTGGCTTGGAATTGGTTGAATCGAAGTAAAACTAGCCCACGGTCTTCCATCTTTTTGATCAATTTTCAATCAAATCTTGCCATATCCAACCAAATTTCGAAATTTGCTGGCTTTATTGAGTTGCTTGGATCTCAAGGAAGAGAGAAAAATCAAATTTGCATTTAATTTTGATTTTATACTTTATTTTTGAATTTAATTTGCATTTAAATGAATAAAATACAAATTAAATAGAAAAAGAAAATAAAAATTTGTGGCATTGGGCTTGGATTTTCCTAATTGCATAAGGAACAAGTTGGGATGAAGAAAAAGTAAGCCCATTTGCAAAAATTTTGATTTTTAGAAGTATTTCTCTTTGTGCACTTCTTCAAAATTTCCCAACTTGTGAATGGTGTATCTTGCACAATTTTCCACATTTTTGAGTGTTCTTGGGCTTTTTGGAAAGCTCTAAGAGTCCTCTAACCAACCGTTTTGGTCTCATCTCAATTGGAGTTTCCATGCTCAATATATCTTCAAAACAAAATGTTGACCTTTTGTTGACTTTTGAAAAGGACCTGTAATGTTTTGATCCATACCTCTCAAATGAAGCATTTTTTGAACATTCTTGTGACACATGAAGTTATAGGGAATGGAATTTCCTTCAAAACAAGAGGTGGTGGAAAACTTTCTGAGAAAGTATGAAGAAGTTATGATCAGTCAAAGTTTGGTTGACTTTTCTCAGAGAAACCCTAATTTAGAATGTGACTTTTGAGCAAATCTTGAGTTTTCTTAATGAATCATGATCAACCCTTGATCAAATGATGAATGTAACTTCAAAATGAGGATGTTGACCAAAAATCATGAAGTTTGACTGTATGTTGACCACAGTTGACTTTTGTCCAATCCGATTTTCAACCATCTGAGCAATTGTCTGAGGAAACTTGACTTGTGAAGCTTGAAACTTGACATGGAGAATATTTGAAGCATATGAGGAGGCATGATGAACATTGGAGATGTTGGAAATCCATTTTGATCTGAGAATCACCAAACCCTAGTTTGGGTTGATTGTTTAGGAGAGGGTTTGTCTGATCAACCCTTGAGGAATCCTTGAGTATGAATGTATGGAATGTCTTGAGAAGATGGAGGGCAAATTTTGGGGTATGACACCATCCGATGTCCCTTCGAATGTCCCGCTTACATCCAACAAATCAGGTTACCTACCAACTAATGGTATGGATAGCACTATTCTAAAGGAAAGAAAAATAACACGAAAACGACCAATTCTGAGTAGGTAATAAGACTTTTAGTTGCTTGCTCAATCAAATACTTTTCACACCTCACACTTTTTGTCAAAGTTCAAATTCTTTTCAAAACGAAACGTTTCCGAACACTTTGTATACATTCCTACATGAATCATTACAAAGTTAAAGCGAAATGCTTTTTCAAAAACATTTTTCAAACACACAGAAAGCACAATTTTAAAGTGATCTAAGAGCAACTAAGAGCCCGTAGATAACTACGGATGAAAAGGGGTGCTAATACCTTCCCTTTTCATAACCTTCTCCCTTACTCAGAATCTAACAAAGGTCTTTTTCTGTACTTTTTACCTTCCCTTAATTGGATAAAAGAAAAGTCGGTGGCGACTCTTGCTATCCGCACATTTGCGATACAAAAACCTACAAAGTCAGTTCACCGTGTTACACGGACCAATTACGAACTCTGGCTCCATGCATCACAAAGTTGGGCATCTCCTGCTCTGTTCCATCTTTAGCAATAGCATTGATTCTTGGAATGGTCGGGTTGAGATAACCGACGCTACGGAAAACATCTTGGTACTTGCCAAAATTGGATCTCGGCTTTAATACATCCTTCCTATTCTTCATGGAAAATCCTAAGCCATCACCATTCTTGTTCACTTTCGGTTCAATAACTTGTCCTAAAACATTGTTGGAACCTTTCTGAACTATCCTCTAGGCATTTTTCAATGAATCAATAGAATCTTCATTCCTTCTAACATTGTCAATAGATAAATCTTGGAACTGTGTTCCAACAACGGATTTATCAGCTTCTACCACAGTGAAGGAGGATAAATGAGAAACTAGCATAACTTGCTCTCCTTCCACAATAATCACAACACCTTCACGAACAAACTGTAATTTCTGATGTAGGGTTGAAGTCACAACACTAGCCTCATGGATCCAAGGTCGTCCCAACAAGTAGCTATAAGTAGGGAATATATCCATTACTTGGAAAGTGATCTGAAGTAAATACAAGTCAATATGAATGGGTAAGTCCACTTCCTCAATAACACATTTACAAGAGCCATCAAACGCTTTTACAATGATACCGTTGGGACGCATCGACATACCTCGATATTTAAGCTTTGAAAGGGTACTCTTGGGAATAACATTCAGCGTAAAACCGTTGCCAATAAGCACATTGGACAAGGCATCATTCTTGCAGTTCATAGAAATGTGCAAAGCCATGTTGTGATTTTCCCCCTCAACAGGTAGCTCTTTGTCGCTGAAACTCAAATTATTGCAAGCCGTGATATTTTCCAACCACACTATTGAATGTTTCCAAAGGCACATCATAGTCAACAAAAGTCTGGCCCAAAATTCTAATTAAAGACTCCCTGTGAGCTGAGTAATTCATTAGCAAGCCAGGATTGATAATTTTGATGGCGTCTGCAGCAATGGCTCAAAAATCTTATAACCGTTCATCTTGATAATTTTCAACAGATCATCCATTTCTTTTTCTTGGGTTTTCTCGCTAGTCTACCACTCGACCTTCTTGGGTTTAGCACTAGTTTCCACAATCTTTTTACCATCATGAGCTACTTTTGGAAATACAAGAGCAAAGAGACAACCACTTCGGGTCACTTGGCTAGCTTCAGCAATATTCTCCACATGAGACAAAAGTTGAATTGGAACCTCAACACCTCCCTCCAGAATGGTGGCATTGTACTTGTACGTTACTTTTTGTTGGAACTATACATGATAGGACCAGGCAAGCTAATAACCAAAGGAGCAACGTGCGGTTTGTTGTAGTAAGTTGTAGCGGCAAAAAAATCGCGTGTAAGCCATTGAATTGACTCAACTCGAAAAAAATAACAATGAAGTCGCCACCATGCTTTTATTTTATCCAAAGGACTATGAAAAAGAGCTAATAGAATCCTAAAAAAATCAAAGATTTGGATCTGGGGGTTAGTTATGCTAAGGGAAGGTGCTAGACACCCAAAGCATCTACGGTACTCCGTAAGAAGCTTTTTGAAAATTTGTATATGTGTGCTAAAAGAGTATGTGTACAAAATGGATGGTGGGGGTGAGGAAAGAATTATTTTTTACATTTTTTGATTTGATGGATCTTCCAATTAGTTCCAGGCCTACATACCAACAATGTGTAATGTTGAAATCAAAACCCGTGTAGTTCGGGTAAAAAAGACTAAAATTGTGTGTTAGTTGATTTTAAGAAAATGATTTTTTAAGAAAAAGCCACAAAGGGCTCAAAAAGTTTGGATGAGGTTATATGTTTTTTAGTCTTGTAACAAAATTGGTCAAAGTATTATTAAATGGATTGGGAGTTTATTAAGAAAAGATGTTTCAAAATGCATGGACATAAGTTCAAGTATTTATGAAAGCGGTTCAAGTTTAAAAATAAAAAAAAGAATCCTTTGAAAAAGAGGGAATATTTTGAAAATTAAATAATATGGGAGAAGATGAAGAGGAAAACCTATGTACAAAAAGTAAAAGGTAAGGGTAAAGAAAGATCTAACCGGGGTGAGAAAATCAGTTTGTGACATCAAGAAGTCCATACCACATTCCCATCCTTTAGATTACCGCACATGCAACCAATAACTAGAAAAAGTAACCAAGCTCCAGACAAATCAATGCCTTAGATGAATTCATGTCTCAACAAAAACGGGCAGAGTAACGACTATATTTGAAGGAAATTCACTCGTGATCGAGTATACACGGAATAAGATGCATACAAAGATAATAGACCAAGAAAGACAGAATAACACCAAGATCACATACTCTTCGAGCTAAGGTAGAGGTTCTAATCCTAAGTCCAAAGGTCAAACTTCCGAGTATAGGGATATTAACCAAATCCAATCAAAAGTCTTAAAAAAAGGAAAATAAAGCTCAAGTGAGCAAACTCAAAATGACAAGAAAATAAAATGCAGCAAAAAAATAAAAAGACATGAAATGTAAATGCTCAAATTAAAGTGCATAAAGTAAAGAGCTTAAAAATAAAAGCGGGAAATAAAGGCATAAGATAAAAGCATAAAGTAATGTCAATATTTAGTAATTAGTTGTTAGCAAGTTGATCATCTTGAAACTTGCGCATGAAGACTTGCCAAAACCTTGATAGAATCATAGCAACCACATGACAAGTTTCAATTTCTTTTTGTCAAGTATATCACCAAAAAGTCAATTGTTAGTAATGTTAGCAAGATGACCATGTTGAAACTTATCAAGTATATCATCGATTTTGGAGCAATCGCTTCTTGATCAAAGATGATTGAGAATTTCAATTGGACAAGGTTAGTGAAAACTTTTCGAAACATTGATTAAAAAATCATAGCGACCGCACGACAAGTATGACAGGTGTTGAACCAAAATCAAGACTCAAGCAATCTTTTGGGGCTTTTTTGAACATTAAAGTTCATTCTTGAATTGATCATTTTATTATTCGGGACAAAAGAAAAAAGAAAAGAATGGGGAAGGAGGAACAAGTCTCAAAGTCAACAACAATGCATTAGATGAATTTACCTAGTCTAACTTCGTCAAAATCAACCAACTATCTTGGTGGATTTGGTCCAGAGACCAATCAACACCCAAGTTCCATTGGTGTTGACGAGGTCTATGACTCCAAATAAATCCAAAATTAGCAAAGTAAAAAAAAGGAAATAAAGTAATTAAAATACTAAATAAAATATAGTTCTAAAATAGATTATTTAATTGGAATTTATTGACGAAATATGTAAATAGTATTCATACATCAAAATAAAATTCCAAGAAAATTATGTAAAGTCAAACAAAGGTCAACAAGTGTTGACAAAACTTTTCAGAATTTTTAAAAGTTAGAAACATTTTTTTTAAATAAAAGAAAATGGTAAAACAAACAAAAAATTGTCAAAAATAGCAAAATCAGAAATAAAAATAAAATGAGATCACCAATATTTGTCAAATAACTATTGGATCCTTCCATAACTTTTTCAGAATTTTTAAATGTCAAAAAGTATTTTAACATTTAAAATTATCAAATAAGAGAAAATCATAAAAAATATCAAATCTGAAAATAAAATTATGAAAAAATCAAAATCAGAAAGAGAATATTTGAAAATACTTTTGTGAATTTTTTCATAATTTTTTAGCCAAAAATGAATTTTCTATGATTTTTTCATGTTTAAAACATTTAAAATATAAAACCAGAAAAAAATAAAAACCAAAAAAATTTAGGCCATCTGATCAATGTCAAAAACGCGTTAGTAAGCAAATCTGATGGATCTGACACGCTGGGCATGTTATTGACCTCATGGAAATTCTTACTAGATCAACTTTTTAGAAATAAAACAAAATATAAACGAAGAAAAATGAGGGACGTTGGATCTGATTTCATTTTAAACACGCTGGCAATCTGAACGGTTCATATGTGTGAGAACACGGTAGGCCATGGTCAATGCGCGCGTTTACAACAACAAAATGTCAAACCAATCAGATTAAAAGTATTGGCCAACGATCATTGGTTGAAGAACGACACGTAGGTCGTCTTCAACCTCTAGCCACATGCGAATCGGGATTTTATGAGATTCTTTAAGCGAATTTGTTTGAAGCTCGAACCGGTATCAGTGGATTCGTCTTCTCTAGACGATCCTAACCTCACCCTCGCGATTTTTTTTTAAATTGAGCAGAGAGAAATTTGAAAAAAAAGCAAAATAATAGCATGCTTTTGTTTTGAAATTGCAAGTTCAATTCTAAATGAAAATAAAAACAGTGAAGACCACAAGGATCAGGGAGATGAGAAGAACAAGTTAAGCATTCAATTGAAGCGATTGTTAGACGGTGTGGCAAGTGATCTAGAGGGGGGGTGAATAGATCACCTCTTATTATTACGGATTAAAAATTATTTATCAGAGTTAATGATAAAACTTGCGGAAAGCGACAAACGGTCCTGAATTGACTTTCGTCTATTCTGAACCGGCTACTAGAAAACTGGACATGCAATAGTTTGAAGGATTTTAATTGAGATGAGAAAGATGAATTAACATAGAACTTATGTTGAATTAATGCACTTATCACTATAGCACTATTTCCAATGAATGAAATCAAGCTAGCACTTTTGTCAAATAGTTGGAGTATGCTTGTTGAATGTTCAATGGCAATGGAGTTTTGATACAGAGTTTCCTGCAACCTTGTATCAATGAAAAAAAATTGCACACCAATTGAATCACAAACGTAATGCAAAACTAAAGAGATAGAGAGAAAGAATACGATACGCAGAGTAGTTTGGTAAGCAAGTTCCCCACGTTCGTTCTCGCGTGTGGGTACGTCTCCCTCTCTATTTCCAATTTGGAATTGAGAACTTTCTTTATCAATATGCTGAAAATTGTTTACAAGGTTGCAATACAAAGACACATAAAAAAATCACACTGATCTTCTTCTTCTTGTATCAACCTTCTTTTGATATGAGCTGATCAAGAATACACCTACAAGATTCATAGACAATTCATCGCTTCCACGACCTGTTTGCGAAATCACCTTGATCTCCAAACCCTATGCTATGGCTGAATCTTCCATGTGCAATCGTGACTAACAAACCCACAAGACACCTCAGTTCTTGCTGGAAAAACCTTCAAGTTTTTTCTCGAAACCCCATTCCAATCTTCAACTCAGTTAGATCACTGATCGTACCATTGAACGTTATCTCTTTGATCCCTTGATCCAACAAGAAATGATGATTATGTGTCAATGTTCTTTAACCAAGGTGATTGAGAAAATGATGAAGATGAAGTATCTTTTAGTTTTCTATGAGCTCAGAAAATGGATGTTCACCAATTGAATTTGTGACACCTGTCTAACTAAACTGCCAAACTTTCTTTTTATATAGAAACAAAAAATGTTAGAAGAAAAAGAGACCTATGAGTCGACACAAAATGCATATGAGTTGACACAAGAGCTCAATGTATTGATACAAGAGATTTTGTATCGATACATATTGTATTAAAACTGATTCCAGAGAGTTGAGATACATATGAGTCAATACAAACAGTTATGTATCAATACATACTGTTATTAAAATGATTTCTAGAAAGAAAATTAAAGTTTGAGTCGATGCATAAAACGTATGGGTCGATGCAAGTGACTTATGTATTGACACAAGAGCTTATGTATTGATGCATACTGAATTGGAATTAATTTCAGAGAGTTAAGATCAGTATGTATCGATACAAGTTTCGTATGTGTCGACACAAGTCACTTATGTATTGATACAAGAGCTTATATATTGATAAAAAAACTAAGTCATGCAATAATCCAGAATCGGAAGTCTTGTATGAGTCGATACAAACATGTATGCATTGATGCATACTGTATGAAATTTTTTTTCCAAAAGGAAGAACTAGTTTGTGTTGACGCAAAGGATTTTGTATTGATGCAAACAACAAATAGAACTGAATCCCAATTTTTGATATATTTATGTATCGATGCAAAATGGTATGTATTGACACAAGATACATATGATTCGATCCATGGTTATATGTGTCGAGGCAAGGCTTAATCTCTTGAGCCTTCAAACTCACTTGTATCGACACAAAACACGTATGAGTCGACTCATACTGAATGAAAATTGTTTTTATAAAGTCAGAAAGGTATATGTATCGATGCATTCCTTTTTGTATCGACCCAAGAGGTTATTACATGACTAAAATAATACTTTGACCACTTTTATGCATGTTATCATTTGGTGATACAAGAACACATGTATATTGACTCAATTAGACAATCAACCATATATATTTGCTATCATTCAAAACTGTCTAGCATTATTGCACACATTATGTAAAGGGTTGCTCACAAACTCCCCCTTTTTGATGATGCCAAATTCTTGCAAGATGTATGTTGATTGATAATTGGTGAATGATGAATTGCTCCCCTGAGCTTTGTGCAGTATTCCTTTCTAACATAGCATCTGCCTTTTCTCCCCCTTTGTCAACATCAAAAAGAGAAAAAGGACAGTATCGAAGTAGTAGTTGACAACATAATTCAATAAAGACAACAATATTTTAAGATGGAAAACACAACAAAATTGATTAAGAAACATAAAGAGTCGCTCACAAAGAGTGACAGGTTTAGGGCAATCACATGGTTGTCACTCACAAAGAGTGTCAAAAATAAAACAAGTGCAAACAAGCACACATTTAACAACGAAATAGAGAAATAGAATAAAAGAAATATCAACATAGATGCATCCTGGAACTTCAGATAATTTAACAACACACAACAATAATACACTTCATTGATAATTCACAAACAAAGTAACAACACCACGTATTCAATACAATTACAACAAAATAAAATAATAGTATTCACCTACTAATTTATCTTAGTTACCATGCCAATTTTTATTAAATTCCGGACAATTAATTATAGCGCTTAATTCGGCTAACCGGTACTGTTAGTCAGCATATTCCACATAATTTTACAAAAACAACACCACCATAATTATCTACTAATTAAGCTTAGTTACCCGGTAAATTCTCATTCAATTCTTAGCAACTAAATATACTGCTTAATTTTGGCTATTGTCTAAATTTTGGGACGGTTTCTATTCCGTGCATTATTAAAATTATACATTATTTGAATCCTACGAGGCAATATCGAAGTTTACGCTTCGACCATCGAACTCGCACCATCAGAAATTTTGCACCATCAGAACTTCTACTTCATCAAAACTTCTGCACCATCAGAACTTCTGCTTCATCAGAACTTCTGCACCATCAAAAGTTCTGCACCATCAGAACTTCTGCATCATCAGAACTTCTTCTCCAACAGAACTTCTGCACCATCAGAACTTCTGCACCATCAGAACTTCTGCACCCTCAGAACTTCTGCTTCATCATATTTTATGCACCATCAGAACTTCTACTTCATCAGAAATTCTGCACCCTCACTTCTACTTCTAACCATCAAAACTTCTGACCATCGCTTCTACTTCTGACCATCAAAACTTATGTCCATCACTTCTACTTCTAACCTTCAAAACTTCTGACCATCGCTTTCACTTCTAACCATCAGAACTTCTGACCATCGCTTCTATTTCTGACCATCAGAACTTCTAACCATCACTTCTACTTCTGGCCATCAGAAATTCTGACCATCGCTTCTACTTCTAACCATCAGAACTTCTGACCATCGCTTCTACTAGCATGTACCAATCTTTCTACACATTACATTTCTATTATTTGAAATACTTTTTCTTCATAAACCAATCTGCCACTAAATTAATTTCCATTCTGCTACTAATAAGTATGTACCAACCATGTATTTCATTACTAAACCTACTTCCAAAATACTCTGCTACCTTAATAATAAAAATCTGTTATTTACTACTATAAAATACCTCTGCTAATTTATTCTCATTTTGCTATTATTCTTCACTAATGTTGTTGCTGCCAATCAATACTATAATGGCAACAAATTTCAACACTGCTACAAACCGGATTCTAGAACATTACCAATACTATTTATCAATTCCAATACACCAGTTATCACCGTTCCTGCTAACTTTACTAGTATATACTTCTACTATCAACCACACTACAAATTAATTCATCCAGCATCTTTTCAACAAAATAAAATAGCCACAATTATCTATTAATTTATAGCTACCTCGCAAATTTTCGATTAATTCCGGACAACTAAATTTACCGCCTATTTTACTAATCTGGATACTTCTGACACTGTCTTCGTTCACTGCTATTACTATTAATTGTTAACTATCTATTAATAGTTTTCTTATACTAATATAGTTAATTAACCTGCATTAAAATCTTACTGTCAACCAACTTCAGTTTTGCTACTAAAACATTAGTGTTTATTAGAAACCTGCTACTGCCGTAACTACTCCCACTGACCTTCATAATTCTTCTGCTAAATTCATCATGAAAATTACTGGTTTCTAACTCATAAGCCAAAATTATCACCATACAACAACATCAATGGCAGACAATATAATCTCAACACAGATTGATCAATTTCATCACAAAACAAGAATTGACAGCAAAATTATACAACCCTAAATCTCACATAAAAATCATCATACAATCGATTATACAAGTCAAACCCCACCCCTTACCTTTGGATTGAAGAGAGCTCAAAAAATCCATTGGAAAATCTGCAACCTTCGGACTGCAATTTGCCACTGTCAGCAACCCTTGTTCCCAAATCAATTTCTTTCTCTTCTACTGCTACTGCTATGTGGTGTTTCTTTTTGTTTTTTTTATAAATAATACCACTTCCAACTACTACCTAAGCCACTTAAAATACTAATGGGCCACTAAATTCTTATTGGGTCTACTAACTAATACACCTAAGAATGCTATTTCACCTCTATAACTAACTCATCCATATTTAATTAATAATCCTAAAAATAGTAATGAAATTCTAAAATTATTTTCAATAATATTCTACAACAAAAGTTCATTCATCACTAAATTAATTCCACTTAATTTATAATAATACTTAATAATAATACTATTATTCTCAATATTATTTTGGGCTCAATACTACACCTCCTTTAATACTACAACTTATACAATTTAACCCAATAAAATAATTCCTATTTATCCCGATGAATAAATAATATTTTTCTTAATATTACCCTTCTGATTAAATCCACCACATAATCTGGCTTAAACTTAATAATCCAAAACCTTATTAAAATAGTACCGACAAAAATCTAATAATTCTCAACTTCGTCCAAATCCAATAATTAAATCCTTCAATAATTTAATTAACTAATTAGTTAAATTTGGGGCGTTACGATGCTCGTGATCTATGTCAGGAATATCATCATCTATTGGTTCTTCATCCATGTAGCCTTGTTCACGTGGCACATCAAAATTGTAGACTCTTCTTGTATTCGACCCCTTCTATTTGAAATAGAGACACTGGCACTACTTGTCCCATCTGTATCTCATATGAGTTAGTGTTGATTTGTTGAATTCTTGAGTAGCAGTGGGAGACATGAGAGGCACAAGAGGGATGGTGACGCCCCAGAATTTTATGATTCGCATGATTTGGGCAGAATAACCGAGGGCAGTGTTTTGGTTGTTATCACACATTTGAAACATGTGCTGAACAAAGTAGTTTGGCCAGTTTAAGTGGATCCAATTTTGGAGGATATATAACAGATGAAGATCAGGCCAATCTAATCTTGAATAGCCACCTGACCTCAGCCGCAAGATGTGAGACACTATCTAGTGAAGCATTCTAGGAATGCTTTGAATCATGACAAAAGTGATTTGCTCATCAGGACCAATAGGCCGTTCCAATTTCATAATGGATGGAAGATAGTCCTGTTTCTTGTATGTAGGATCAAACTTAGCATCATGCCAGGTTTGCAAAATAGAAGAACCAAAAGATATTTGAAATAGCGAGTCCTAGTCATTAGCTTCAAACGTGTACGTTTTGTTTCCAATGGAGCACTTAAAAGATATTCCTCTAAATTTTTGCAGACCAGCATAAAATATACGAATAAAGTCCTCATGATAATTGTCATTGATAGCCATGAAGTTACCTAATTTTTGTGCGTCTAGCAGATCACACACGTCGGTGATGTGTAGAGACAGAATATCCCTTTTGTTGAAGATGTGAGGCTTCATGACAAGCCGTGAGCTGAATGAATTCTTTAACTCCTCTTCTTTTGCTGGATGCAACATGGATAGGGTAGAATGAGGAATCTTTGGAGATTCAGCCCGAGAGGAAGTTCCTACAGTAGCTTTACCTTTCCCTTTTCTTGATTTGGGAAGAACTGTCTTTGGAGGCATGGTGGATGAAGAATTGTGTTTGGGAGATGAACAGTAAGATAGTTTGCAGTAGGAGGCGTGACAGATGAATATCTGATTAGGGTTGGCTGAATGTTTTGTTATGAGATGGATGATAATGTTTGGATTAATATATGAGATGCTAAATGGGCTGATGGGTCAACCCAAAAACAGTCATGAGTCAATACAAAGGGTTTTGAATCGATACAAAATTGAAAATTAATTCTGGCAGTGAAATGTATCGATACAAAACGCGTATGTATAGATACATATGTATCGATACATACTGAAGAAATTTTAAAAAATTAAAAAAATCAGTTATGTGTCGACCCATATGATTCATGTGTCGACCCAAATGTCTTTTGTATCGATACAAGATGTTTTGGATCGATCCAAACCTCATGAAAGTAAAATTTTAATAGATTTTTATGAGTCAGCCCTATATGAATGTGAATGTTAGCCCTATATGATTTATTCTTGAAATGATTATGTGGGATGGTAATGTGATGAAAATGAATAATGTGAGTGCTACAACAATTTATATAAATCTAAACATATAGATGACATTTAAGGACACCATTTAGAAAATCATTATTTACATCCATTTGATAAAGCTTAAAATTCTTAGAACACACATAAGAGAGCAAAAGACGAATAGCCTCAAGGCGGGCAACTAGAGCAAAAGTTTCCTCATAGTCTATGCCCTCCTCTTGGTTATACCCTTGTGCTACTAAGCGAGCCTTATTTCAAGTTATCACTCCATTTTCATCAAGCTTGTTTCTAAAAACCCACTCAGTGCCTATGATATGATGGTCTCTTTGATGACGGACAAGTTCCCAAACGTCATTTCTTTTAAATTGATTAAGCTCATATTGCATGGCCATTAGCCAAAATTCATCAATCAAGGCCTCTTTGGCATTTTTAGGTTCTACTTGTGAAACAAATGTGAAGTGATAGCAGAAATTACTTATCTTAGAATGAGTCATCACTCCTTTTGATATGTCTCCCAATATGTTGTCAATAGGATGGTATTTTGAGGATTTCCAGGCTGGTGGAAGAGATTTCACTTCTATTGGCCTTTCTTCCTCATCTTTGTCATGACTAGTATCTTCCTCCTTCTCTTTGTCAACTGATTTTGACTGATCAATTTCCAGAAAAACTTCCTTTAGTATGTCTTCTGAAGATACACTTGCGCCATCAAAAGAAATACCTTTTCTGACATTTTTCGGATGAGAGTCATTAAAGGAAACATGGACAGATTCTTCAACAGTAAGTAAACGTTTATTATACACTCTATATGCTTTGCTTGTTAATGGTACATCAAAAAGATCAAGGATATAGATAATGTTTACTCTAATTCCCTTAAACATAATGTTATGTTCAATATGTTCAATAGTGCCGCATGTTTTTGTAAAAGTAACTTTATAATCCTTGCCGCACAATTGGTTAATACTTAACACATTATGTTTAAGGCCCTCTACAAGATGGACATTAGAAATAGTAGTGGTAGAGGAATTACCTACACTACTTTTGCCGAGTATTGCTCCTTTGTTATTGTCTCCGTAAGTAACATATCCCTTCTTATTTTCTTTGAAGTCAATGAAAAGATATATGTCACCCGTCATAAACCTTGAGCACTTGCTGTCTAGAAACCATCTTCTATCTACGGATGTAAGACACTCAATCTGCAATATCAAAAGAGAGAGGTAGGTACCGAATTTTCATCGGGTCCTTGTGGGTAAGTGGTAACATGGTTGCCTTTAGGCCTCCATTGATAAATGCCTTTAGGAACTAAGAACCTCCTAAACTTGCATTTCTCGATGGTATGACTTTTATGACAACAATAATGACATATACCATGATGATGAACTTGCTTACTTTTTCTTATTGAATCCTTTGGAATCTTTTTTGCAAAAGAATATTTAGCATATGGTGGATTCAATGATTTCTTAAAAATCCTAGGATCAATAGCATAAGTAATCTTGGGCTGTAGAGCTTTTTCCAATTTGGCATTAAGAGTTTTAACCTCTTGTTGCCAAATATGACAAACTCCACAATATCTAGTTTCGATACATCCATTTACATCAATATCTTTTGAACTTTATGCAATACTAGCCTTTAGACTTTTTAAATCTTGTTCAACTTTATACACTTTACCCTCCAAGTGAGAAAAGATTTGTGTTGGAGGATAGTCATTTAAAAGCGTCTACAGCTTCGCTATGCAGTTTTTCAAAAGCTATTTTCAGTTCAGAGAAAGACAAAAAATAAAAATTACTGTAGTAGGCTTGTCTTACTTTATTTTCATTAATTCTCTTCTTGTGGTGAGGCCGATTATTGATGTGAGTTATGAGACATAGATTTGCAGTCTCATCACTATCACTTGAGCTTTCATCACTTGACGGCTCACTATCACTTTCCCACGCAATATAAGCTCTTCTTTATTTGTTGAACTTATTTGGTGGAGCCTTTTCTTTGTCCTTTTTGTTCATTGGACATTATGTCTTATAGTGCCCAGTTTTACCATAATTGTAGTTAGATCCTATTATATCTCCGAACAAACAGTCCCATTTCCTCATCATCCAAATCTTCGTCACTACTTGAGTCATTATCATTTTGCTCTATTTTTGAGGACTTACAGCTAGAAGCCTTAAGAGTTATGGGCTTCTTATCACTTTCCTTGTCTATATTCTTCTCCTTCTTACTTTTCTCATGCTTTTCAATATTTTCCAGTTGTGGCTGATGTTCTTCCAGCTTACCGAACAAAGTTGAAATGGTAAGCATAGTGAGGTCGTTTGCTTACTTAATTGCTGTAACTTTAGGTTGCCATTCCGTGCTAAGACATCACAAAATTTTATTAGTAGCAGTTTCATTGGAAACAGGTTTTCCAAGTGCATTTAATTGACCAGTGAGATGAACGAATCTCTTTTGCATGTCAGAGATGGTTTTTCCCTATTTCATGCGAAATGCTAACAAGAATGCTAGATCTCATAGTTTAGTGACTTTCGAGAGGGAGAATCCGCCTAGCTTTAAGGGCAAGTTTGATCCTGATGGAGCATTGGATTGGTTGAAGGAAATTGAGAGGATCTTTTGTGTGACGGACTGCACTCCAGCGCAAAAGGTTCATTATGGGAATCATATGCTAGAAGTCGAGGCTGATGACTAGTGGCTAGATACGCGTCCGAGGTTGGAGGCTGCAAGTGAAGAGGTCACTTGGGCTGTGTTCCGTAGAGAGTTTATGAGGAAGCATTATCCTGAAGATGTTCGGGCTAAGAAAGAAATTAAATTCCTTAAGCCGAAGCAGTGTAATATGTCTGTTACTGAATATGATGCAAAGTTTGGTAAATTGGCTGTTGTATCTACATTTTGATAGTGTGAATGCTGAGTTTTCAATGTGCATCAAGTTTGAGAATGGGTTGCGCTCTGAGATCAAGAAGGAAGTTAGGTATCAGAAGATCCGTATTTTTCCTAATTTGGTGGATAGCTACAGGTTTTATGAGGAGGATAAAGATGCTCATTACAAGATCATTAGAGAGAAAAGAGGCAAGCACCAACAAAATCGTTGCAAGCCCTATGATACTGGTAAAGGTAAGTAGAGAGTTGCTCCGAGTCAGAGGACTAGTGGGGGAGACGCTTCTGCTAAGGTTGTGTATTTCAAATATGGACAAGCTGGTCATAAAAGTAATGTGTGGAATGGTGAGATCAAGATGTGTTTCCGTTGTGGTAAGATTGGGAATGCAATATGTGAGTGCAAGCATAAAGAGATGATTTGTTTCAATTATGGTGAAGAGGGACACATCGGTAGTTAGTGTAAAAAACCAAAGAAGGCAAAAGCTGGTGGAATAGCGTTCGTGTTGGTTGAGACCCAAACAGCTAATAAGGACAGACTCTTCAGAGGTACATGTTTCACTAATAGTACTCCTTTAATTACTATTATTGATACTGGTGCTACTCATTGCTTTATTGCTGCTGATTGTGTTGAGAAACTGGGTCTTATGTTGTCCTCTATGAATGGAGAGATGGTTGTCGAGACTCATGCTAAGGGATAAGTGACTACTTCTCTTGTGTGTTTAAAGTGTCCTTTGTCAATTTTTGATAGAGACTTTGGTGTTGATTTGGTTTGTTTTTCGTTGAGTGGATTGGATGTAATCTTAGGTATGGACTGGTTAAAATATAACTATGTTTATATTAATTGTTATAACAAGTCTGTGAGATTTTCTTCACTTGAAGAAGAAGAATAAGCTAGTTTATTGAATGTCAAACAACTGAAGAAGTTGATGCTAGGTGAAGCTTAGGTATTCTCGTTGACAACATCGCTATCTGTTGAGAATCAAGCAATAATTAAGGAGATGCAGGTGGTGCGTGAGTTCCTTGAAGTTTTTCCTGATGAAATTCCAGATTTGCCACCAGAAAGACAAGTTGAATTTCTTATTGATCTTGCACCTAGTACCAAACCTATTTCTATGGCACCATACAGGATGTATGCATCTGAGTTATCAGAGTTGAAGAAGAAATTGGAAGAGTTACTTGAGAAGAAGTTTGTGAGATCAAGTGTATCACCGTGGGGAGCTCCAGTGTTACTAGTAAAGAGAAAGATGGAAGCATGAGACTCTGTATTGATTATAGACAATTGAATAAGGTGACAATTAAGAACAAGTATTCGCTTCCAAGAATAGATGACTTTATGGATCAATTGGTGGGTGCTAGTGTGTTTAGGAAGATTGATTTTAGATCTGGTTATCATCAGATTAAAGTGAAAGATGAAGATATTTAGAAGACAGATTTCAGAATGCGTTATGGACACTACGAGTATTTCGTGATGCCTTTCAGTGTTACCAATGTGCCGGGAGTATTCATGGAATACATGAACTGTATCTTTCATGCTTATTTGGATCGATTTGTATTGGTGTTTATTGATGATATTTTGGTTTATTCCAAGTCAGAAGTAGAGTATGCATAACATTTGAAGATAGTATTGCAAGTTTTGAATGAAATAAGTTGTATGCAAAGTTGTCCAAATGCGAATTCTGGTTGAAAGAGGTTAGTTTTCTTGGTCATGTCATTTTAAGTAGTGGAATTGTTGTAGATTCGTCTAAAGTAGATTTAGTATTGAACTGGGAAACTTCAAAGTCGGCTACTTAGATTAGAAGCTTTTTGGGATTGACTGGTTATTATAGAAGATTTATCGAAGGTTTTTACAAGTTAGCACTTTCATTAACTAAATTAACTTGTAAAGGTAAAGCTTTTGTGTGGGACGTGCAATGTGAAGAAAGTTTTACCGAGCTGAAGAAAAGGTTGACGTTGGCTCCAATTTTGACGTTACCTAATGCAGGAGAACCTTTTGGGGTATATTGTGATGCTTCTAAGATGGGATTGGGAGGAGTGCTGATGCAGAATGATAAGGTAGTTGCATATGTGTCAAGACAATTGAGAATTCATTAGAAGAATTATCCTACGCATGACTTGGAGCTTGCTGCAGTTGTTTTTGTACTGAAGATTTGGAGGCATTATCTATATGGTTCTAGATTTGAAGTATTTAGTGCCCATAAGAGCTTAAAGTATTTGTTCGGCCAGAAAGAGTTGAATATGAAGCAGCAAAGATGGTTGGAGTTATTTAAAGATTGTGATTTTGGTTTGAATTACCATCCAGGAAAAGCTAATGTGGTGGACGACGCGTTAAGGAGGAGACTTTGTATATGTCAACAATGATGGTTAAAGAGTTGGAATTAATTGAGCAGTTCAAAGATATAAGTCTAGTTTGCGAGACGCCGCCATAGAGTTTTATGCTTGGAATGTTGAATATTAACAATGATTTCATGGATAAGATCAAAGAAGCTCAAAAGTTAGATATGAAACTGGTAGATTTGATGGTTGGAATCGATTAGTAGGAGAATAGTGATTTTAATTTGAATGCACAAGTTGTGTTGAGATTGCGTGATCGAATTGGTATTCTTGATATGTGGAGATAAAAAGACTAATTCTTGAAGAGTGCCACAAAAGTAAGTTGAGCATTCATCTGGGAGCTACTAAAATGTATCAAGACTTGAAGAATTTGCTTTGGTGGCCTGGGATGAAAGGTGATGTTGCGCTATTTGTGTATGCATGTTTAACTTGTCAGAAGTCAAAAGTTGAACATCAGAAGTATGCAGGGTTGATGCAACCATTGTAAATTCCAAAATGGAAAGGGGATAGTATCTCAATGGATTTTGTGACGGGATTACCTAACACTGCACGGGGACATAATACAATTTGGGTGATTGTTGATAGACTTACAAAGTCGGCTCATTTTAAACCTATCGACAAAGCTTGTGGAGATTTATACTAATGTAATTGTAAAGTTGCACAGTGTTCCATTGTGTATTATGTGGGATGGAGACCCTAGGTTTACTTCTTACTTTTGGCAGAGTTTGCAAGAGGCGTTGGGATCTATGTTGAGGTTAAGTTCGGCGTATCATCCTCAAACAGATGACCAGACAAAGAGGATTATTCAGTCATTAGAGGATTTGTTGTGGGCATGTGTTCTTGAACAGAGAGTTTTGTGGGATACTTATGTTACATTGATAGACTTTACCTATAATAACAGTTACCGTTCTAGTTTTGGGATGGTTCCTTTTAAAGCGTTGTATGGTCGGAGATGTATAACTCCTTTGTGTTGGCATGAATATGGAGAAAGTGTAGTACTTAGACCTGAACTTTTTCAAGAGACTACCAAAAAGGTGAAGTTTATTCAAGAAAAGATGAAAGCTTCCCAAAGTAGACAAAAGAGTTATCATGACAAGAGGAGGAAAGATTTCGAATTTTAAGAAGGTGATCATGTGTTTTAGAGTCACTCCTATGACCGGTGTTGGACGAGCATTAAAGTCGGAGAAACTTACTCCTTGTTTTATTGGTCTGTATCAAATATCGGGCAGAGTTGGAAAAGTTGCTTATAGAGTGATGTTACCTCCGAATCTATCGAATTTGCATGATGTGTTTCATGTTCGCAACTTCGGAAGTATATTCCAGATTTATCTCATGAGATTCGTATGGATGATGTGTAAGTATAGGATAATTTTATGGTAGAAACGATGCATGTACGAATCGCGATCATGAAATGAAGACTCTAAGAGGGAAATAAATTGCATCGGTGAAAGTTGTCTGGTCAGAAGCTGTTGGAGAAAGCATGACATGGGAATTGGAGAGCATGATGCAAGGCTCCTATGCCAAGTTGTTTGAACCAGGTAAATTTTTGAAGACAAAAATATTCTAAGCGGGGGAGAGTTGTAACACTCGTGTTTGATTAAATGTTTTAATTAAATAATTTGACTAATTTCTGAATATTTGTTGAATATGTTGTTTAAGCTAATAAGTTGATAATCGAGTAAATAGTAGATTTAGCCGGGAGAAATTAATATTAGAAATAATATTAGTTTTAGTAGAATATTAATTAATTTAGTTGGGTTAAGTTGTATGTGAGAATTTGTTTCTTTTGTTGTTTTCATTTGTTGTTATTACTTTAGATGTTGAATTAAAAGTTGAAGTTTATGAAAGTACTTGTTGTTATCTTATACTAAGCTGATGTTGCTTTTGCTGAATAATGGAAGTTTAGTAAATTGAAGATGAACATGATATTATGATATAAGTTGACATTGTGATTCTGATGCATAGTGATAATAAGTTGTTTTGTTTTCAAGAAGATTAATACAGGTTACTTGAGGTTCATCCAGATATGTTGTGTTATGTATCTATGTGTCGAATGTGATTAATTGTCGTTGTTTTAAGTTGAAAATGTACCATCCCATATTGTGTTGGAAATTTTATAACTCTGATTTTCTTATTATTTTCCGGACAGAAATTGGGTGTTACACGAAGCACCCCTCAAAAACCAAAAAAGCCAGACAAACGTATATACAACAAATGAAGCACATATATACAAATAAACAAAAATAGGGTCAACCCACTTAGAGATGGACCAGCAAGAGGTCAATTTGTCCCTAGTGAAGTAACCATTTTTCTGTAGTGGAAAAAACTCTGAGTATAAGCCATCGAATGGACTCAACTTATAAAACTAATAACGAAGTCACCACCATGCTTTTATTTTATCCAAATGACTAGGAAAAAGAGCTAATAAAATCCTAAAAAAAGAATGAGATTGAGGTGCGGGGGTTAGTTATGCAAAGGGAAGGTGTTAGGCACCCAAAGCATCTACGGTACTCCGCAGAAACCATTTTTTTGAAAATTTGTAAATGTGCTATAAAAATATTTGTACAAAATAGATTGAGGGGTTGAGAAAAGAAATATTTTTCCAATTTTTGATTTGATAGAACTTCTAATGAGTTTCAAGCATACATACCAACAATGTGCAATGTTGAAATCAAAACCCATGTAGTTCGGGTAAAAAAAGATTAAAATTGGTGTGTTGATTAATTTTAATAAGAATATACATCATCGTCATACCCGAGTGGTAAACATACCTACTACCCACAATTATGAGAAAAGAGCATTTCATCAACTCAAAGTGGAGAATTCTAATATCGGATTTTCATCAACAAGTATCCTCGACTCCAACTGGAAAATTTCTCTCTTTACTATATATTGCAGAAGTATAGTGGCTCGCGTCTCTTAAAAGAATCGACAAGAGTCTAATCTTTTAAGAAAAATGGTTTTTAGAAAGCCATACAGGGCTCAAAAAGGCTTGAGTGAGGTTAATTGACTTTTAGTGTTTTAAAAAATGGTCAAAGTATTATTAAATGGATTAAGAGTGTCTTAAGAGAAAGAAGTTTGAGAAAAAAGGCATAGACCCAAGTCCAAGTTTTTATGAAAGTAGTTCGAGTTTAGAAAACAAGAATCCTTTGAAAAAGAGAGGAGATTTTGAAAATTAAAGAATATGGGAGGAGATGAAGAGGCTTCAAATTTTGGTACAACAATAGACTCATGTCCTGTTAGAATGTCAAGACATTTGATCTAACATTAAAATAAGCAGGCAAGGTAGAGTAATAAAACATTGCATGAAACATAAAGAACGCATCAGGATTGTTAACCCAGTTCGGTTTAAACTAACCTACATCTGGGGGATACCTAGCCAGGAAAAAGACTCCACTATTAGTAGTATTATTTTATGTAAACAACCTATGGTTTACAGATAATCAACCTTCGGGTTACCTAATCATTACCCAATGAAACCTTTATCTTAGAAGAACATCTAAGACAAGAGAACCTCTGCTCACTTCCTAGTGATACCTAACTGTTCCAAACCTCTGCAACAATAACAACCTATTTGAAGAACACCTCTTGAAATAACAAAAACAATCAAGGACTCTTGACACACATACTTGGAATTTCTTCAAAGCTTCTTCCAAGAACACAAATCAACTTATTGCTTCACATCTTCTGAGTAAGTACAACAATCCTCTTGCCTAGGGCTTTGAGGTACAAATCAGTTACCAACCCATTATCCGCGTGGTTCACACACAGGTAACCCTAATGATTACATCTTTCTATATTTATCTAGATTCCTAAAACTATGTTACAAAGTTCTTATTTATAACCTATTACCCAACTAGATTTGGGACTTTAAACAACAACATATCAGTTGTAACAAGCTAGAAAAAAATGCGAAAAACAAAGCGATGAAAACTTGACTACAATCAAGGTCTTGATCGATTTTTCTCCTTAGCTTCTGATTGAATCTTCTAGACCTCCACACTTGCCTTCAATTACACGCCACATATGATGCATAATATTCCTTGAATATTATGCACAACTTAAAACAGAACTGTAACAAACTTATCAGCTCAGTACCGTGATGTCTGATGTCTGATGTCACGACATCCTCTTCGACATGTTGTTCCAGATGTTGATTTTACTCAACACAACATGTTCAGGACTTCCAATAGGATTTACAAGTTCTTAAACAGTTTAAATCTCCTATTGTACATTGTATTATTGCTGCTATTATTTATTTTACAAAGTTGATGCCAATCCTCAAAAACAAGGAACTTACAATCTCCCATTTTGGCAAACTTTTGCTAAAACAAATAAGTACAATAAAACATTACATTGAAAAAACAACAATAATTTAAAATTAATAATTAAAACTTCTTCAACAAAAATATCCCTTGTTTTCTACACACATCTTCAGATCTTGAGTTACAGGCAATGTCTGCACATCCCATTCAACATATTTTTTCTGCATTAAACCAACCCCAAGTGTGGAAGGTAGGAAAAGGGAGAAGACTCGATGTTGCACTGCGGGATATAGTTTCACTTGAGTAGCATAAGAAACATTTTAGAGGGAATTCTGAAATTTTTCTATGTAACTCAAAACACGGGTCACAACAGTGTTCATAACTCAGATCACAAGTCACAACTAAAACTCCAAGCAAGAACCTGATAAGCATATTCGTATGGCCTGTTTGGACGACACTGTTACTTAAACAAAATTTCACCCTTTCTTGTTTTAATTTCTGAGTGATACACTTTTTCTCCCCCTGTTTAGCAAATTTTTTGCAATGGGAGCCTTCACAAAACCAAATCCAGTCACATGAAGCCCAGACTCGAATGAACCTCATGATGTTAAATACAACAAATTATCACTTGATGATAGAGGTATAGAAATCCTCTATAAATAGGCTAGGAAATAAAAGCTTTTGGTCTTTGGTCAAGGAAAATAAATTTTGGCTTGAAGGACTGCACAAAAAACAAATTTGTACCGTCCAAACTAACTTTGACCATCTTTAATATAGTTTGGCTATTTCTGTTGAGAAGAGTTAGTTCCAATAAAGGCACATGTTACCTCATCTTTGTAAATCATGCAGTTACATATGACTTCTGCCTCTTCTTTCACCAATCCAGATTCTTTCATAGCATGTGACTTTGACCGGATTCCTCCATGGAGATACATTTACAAGGACACTTCTCAATACTCCCCCAAGTAGTCTGACTTTAATCACCAATTTCTTGTATGATAATATTTCCTTTTGTATTCAGACTATATTTCTTCTTTTAATAGGCACATTATCCACTGATATTGAGAGTTGTATACTTAAATTAACAAGAATATTGATGTTCCAACATCATATGTAACATTCACTACAGTGCTTCAGAACTTATATGCCTTGGTTCAGATATCAAAATTATTTCTCAGCTGCTTTTCTAAAACACAAGTACTATCTCATCTCCATGGCACTCTAATCATCATAGGATTCCTCTTCAGACTTCCTACAAAATTCCCCCACCTCAATTGCAACTTGACAGACATATTAGCATACCATAATGCATCAGAGATAAAAAATTAGATGTTTAAGCATCAGTTAGAACATTAAAAAATGCAACATTTTGCTCTCCGTATACACAACACCAGTAACATTTGGAAGCACAAATTACCACACAGATAGCTGCTCCCCCTCAACTTTAACACTTTTCTTCTCAGTTTACCCTTATTAATCCCTAAGTTACACAAAAATTAACGAAACATTTGATTTTGGTCCTCACAATACTAGAAGAATTCTTTATTTGGAATTAGCCACAGTTTCCAAATTAGGAATCCTTAGTTTACTTGCTACATAAGGTTTAGATTGCCACACTTTGTTACTTGTAAAAGAAGAAACCTCATTATCAACCATGTGTATCACCAAAGATACGTCTTTATAAGATAAGTTTGAATCTTATCTTCCTTCTCTCAGTATCTGGTGTCTTCAAATTTTTTGATGTTACATCTCCATGTAAAACACAGTTTACATCACTATTGTACCCCAATTGTTTTCCCTAAGATTCTCCCATACTTCATACAATTGCATTGCACAAAGATCACAAATTGGTTTTCTCTCTCTTATCTGCAGGGTTTGCCCTTTGGGAGATCACCAACACCTTGTGGAAGTGATTATTGCTTGTGTGTGATGATTGATATTTTACTAATCATGATGTGTATACTTTGCTCTCTAAATGTTGTAGGTGAACGATACACAAGTTCCTCAAAGAGCTGATAGGTCCATAAGTGTATTTCCATGCCTTCTCTCTTCAATTCTCAAGATTTTGAAAGTATTGTCTCTCATTGAAGACTTATATTATCATCACCCATTCTCTATTATCTTTAATGCATGCTTCATGCTTGAAAAAGGGCATCAAATTTAAAGAATTCTCCATCATATGGCCATCTCTCTTGAAACTAGGGTTTTGGACTTTTGAGGACCTTATCTTGATGTTTGTGTGAAGTTTGTGGATGAATTCAAAGCCATTTGATTCTTAAGAGGACTTCCAATTGAATATGATTGTATCTAAGAAGTTTAATTGATGAAAAGATTGTTTTAGAAGTCTATGATTGCCCACCCTCTAGATTGATGCTTCATATATCTTGTATGACTCCAAAGGATCATAACTTGGTCATCTCTTGTGAGTCTGACTCCATCCAACGCGCAACATTAATTCTGAATTTATTTTTTTAATTTTAATTTAATTGGTGATTCGGTGTGATATCCAAAGAAGTCCATATCAAGCATATCGTGTCTGATCCATTGGATTAGCTTACGAACGCGTTTTGACTATGATTAGATGGTCCATATTTTTTTGGCTTTTATTTTATTTTCTGATTTTCTATTTTAAATGTTTTAGAATTCAAAAAATCATATAAATTCATTTCTAGTCCAAAAATTATGAAAAAAATTCACAAAAATATTTTGAAATATTATCTTTCTGAATTTAAATTTTTCATAATTTTATTTTCAGATTTGATATTTTTATGATTTTTCTCTTTTATTTGATGTTTTTAATTGTTTTAAAATACTTTTTGACATTTAAAAATTCTGGAAAAATTTGTCAACACTTGTTGACCTCTGATTGACTTTAGATAATTTTCTTGGAATTTTTTTCTGATGATAAAAAATACTATTTATGTATTTCGTCAACAAAGTCCAATTAATATAACCTAATTTCAAAATTATTTAAAACCTTTTTATTTTCATTTTAATTTACTGAATTTTGAATTTATTTTAGAGTCGTCAATTTCCTCAATATCAATGGAATTTGACTATTGATAGGCTTTTAGCCAAATCCACCAAGAGACTTTATTGATATTGATGAAGTTATACCGAATAAATTCATCTGATACAAAATAAAATTTAAAAATATTTTCTTTTTCTTCATCTTACTTTTTTTCTTTTTGTCCCGACTCGGAGAAACTGATCAATTGGTGGCACGAGCTTTAATGTTCAAACATAAGCCCCAAGAGATGACTTGAGCTCTGATCTCTGTTCAACACCTGTGGTACTTGTCGTGTGGTCGCGTTGATTTCTAATCAAGCTTCTGGCAAGTTTCCACTAACCTTGTCGTTTTGAATTTCTCAATCATCTTTGATCAAGTGATATGATAATTCCAAAATCGGTGATATACTTGACAAAAAGCAATTGAAACTTGTCGTGTTGTTGCGTTGATTCTATCAAGCTTCTGGCATGTCTTCATGCGTAAGTTTCAAGATGGTCACCTTGCTGACGACTAAAAATTAATAATTCGATGATATACTTGACAAGTTTCAAGATGGTCATCTTGCTAACCTTTAATTAATTGCTTTTACTTTATTGCTCTTTACTTTCTGCATTTATTTTTACGCTCTTTATTTTTATTGCTCTTTACTTTTACTTTATTTTTACGTTGCTCATTTGAGCATTTTACCTTGTTATTTTGAATTTGCTCACTTGAGCTTTATTTTTCTTTTTTCTAAAAAACCTAATAATTCAACTTAGACATAAAAATTTATAATTGGACTTGGTTACTATCCTTGTGCTTGGAGCTTGATCTTTGTACTTAAGATTATGACCTTTACCTTAGCTTGGAGATGTATATGCCCTTGGTGTTATACTGTCTTGTCTGGTTATTATCTTTGTATGCAGGTTATTTCGTTATACTCGATTAAGAGTGGATTTCCTCAAAATACAATCGTTACTCTGCCCGTTTTTCTTAAGACAAGAGTTCACCTAAAGGCATTGATTTAGCTGAAACTTGTGTTTTTTTGTCCGGTTATTTGTTGCTTATGTGATAATCCAATCGATGGGATATGGTATTGGCTCTTGATGTCAAGTACTAGGCTTCTCACGCGGTTAGATCTTTATTTAATCTTACCTTTTACTTAATGTACATAGGTTATCCTCTTCATCTCCTCCCCATTCTTTAATTTTCAAAATCTTCTCTCTTTTTCAAAGGATTCTTGTTTTCAAAACTCGAACCGCTTTCATAAAACACTTGGACTTAGACTTAGGAATTTTCAACTTTTGTCTTCTTAATAAACTTTCAACCTATTTAATAATATTTTGACCATTTCTCATAAGACTAAAAAACACCTAACCTCATTCAAACTTTTTCGAGCTCTTTGTAGCTTTTCTAAACTAACATTTTCTTAAAATCAACCAACACACAATTTTGGGTTTTTATAGCCGAACTACTTGGTTTTGATTTCAACATTGCACATTGTTGGTATGTAGGCCTGGAACTCATTGGAAGTTCTATCAAAGCAAAAAATTATTAAAAATACTTCTTTTCTCCCCCACCATCCATTTTGTACATACTCTTTTAGCATATATATAAATTTTCAAAAAGGTTCCTACAGAGTACCGTAGTTGCTTTGGGTGCCTTACACCTTCCCTTTGCATAACTAACCCCTGTTCCCAGATCTCTGATCTTTTTGTTAGGATTTTATTCGCTCTTTTTCCTAGTCATTTGGATAAAATAAAAGCGCGGTGGTGACTCTTTTGTTAATTTTTTTGAGTTAAGTCAATTCAATGGCTTATACTCGCAGTTTTTGCCGCTACAATCACATACTTCATCACAGTTGATTCTAAATTCAGATTTCCACACAAATATCCAGCTCCCGTCAAGATATTTTTCAACATTTGTATCCATCTCTTAACAGGGAATTAACTCTTCATATAGGCTTAATATTGACATTCACCTCATATTTTAGCATGAATACATCAGACAACTACTTAGGTCCCGTCAAAGTATATGTATTTTGCACGCAAGCAATATACTAATAAGTACTTAGTCTCCCGTCAAAGTACTTACCATTTTGTGGGTTAGAATTATCTACTCACACTAGATAATCCTAACTGATTACTTCTTCACAGTTTACAATTACTTCCGAGCAACAATACATATTTTCATGGCTAAAGACACTAAGATGATGTTCCAACATCACGTACGACATCATCCATTATAGTATGGTTTTGAGGGTAGAATCCATACTCACACTCAACACTTATGGGGGGAATGTAGGAAGCACAACTAACAACAACTGGTCAAACTCCAGGATCATACAATCAACATAATCAGGGGATAACCTGAGCCACATCTAAATAAGCTTTTCTTTAGACTTCCATTCTGACTTTGAGATGATGGATGTCATTGTCTGTACCTACAAAGGAGATTCCCTTTACTAGGTTTCTGGAATAGACTTACGTAGGCGTGACACAAAAATTATCTAGAAAAAACATGTCTCCCTTGATTCTTTAAGACGATACCCATCCAAGACAATATATCACAACAACCTGTTTGATATTTAGGGCAGTAAACACTCGGGACAATTAAACACTGTGGTTGGATCACATTATTCTACTCCAAACAGAATAAGTTCCATGGTCATGAACAATATTCCAAAATTATGGTTGCTTAGATCAGAAGGATCTTCTAGACACAAGCTCATCTCGTGTACATAAAGGGACTATAGAAGAAACCATTATGAGGCCTTTTTAAGTGCATTGAGCTCAACTTCTATTCTCCCATAATCCTTGGTCAAAAATAAAATGACATCTGGAGTAGAAAACCTGTTGATCGTGTCTTGACCAACTAGTACAATTCATATGTCTCCTCTTCTAGATCAGGAGTAGGTTCTAAACATAAATGTTCAACATATTCTTGTTTAGCACCCAAAGCATATGTTCTTCAACTGGTAGCTGCATACCTGCTGTTCTAACATCCCATAGAACATCAATTTCATCTACATGGAACACATCATCATTGACAGTCTTCAATGTCTTTAAACAATATGCAGATGTGCATGAGGATCATTGATCAATTGATTCTCATCAACTCCATTAATAAATGTCTTTATGAGTTGACTTGAGGAATATCTCAAGTATCATTGACACTTTTAATACGGTTGGAAAAATCTTACATATATTATGTTGAAAACATAACCCTGTAACCCTTTCCATACTTTAAAGGTTATATTAAAAGACCATGCAGAGGAATACATCAACATTTCAACCGAATTCATACATAATGCTTACTCTCCAATCAGAGCATACACATGGAAAATTAGGATTGAAAATAAATCAACCCTACGTACAATAACTTCTCACCAAGCTATAGACTAGACATAACCAATACCATAACCAGAAAGATCCTTAAACACAAATAAGTTTAAGAGTTACCTTATCAATATCTTCACTCACGCATGAAGGTTTTGACAATTTTGCTCTTTTGCTAAGTATAAGATGAACATTGATCTTTATATTAATCCAAGTTCTTCACTCCCGCATGAAGCCTTTGACTTTAAAATTCTTCTGTTCAGGTTTCATGATCTTCTTTCATCAAGAAGGTACAATAATTCTGGTCAGGTTTGTCTTCAATACACACTAGTCTTCCACAGTTATGTCCATCCTCCACTTCAAGGAACCATACAATATGAGCCAGCCTTGTTCAAACAATTCTCCATTACAAACATTCTACCTTTTACAAAACTAAAAAGTATCCTCCCTAGGATCTCATCCAGAAATAGATGTGGTGTAATAATAGACTTAGATTTCCTGTTAGGATGTCGAGACATTTGATCTAACATTAAAATAAATAGACAAGATAGAGTAATAAAACAATGCATGAAACATTAAGAACACATCAAGATTGTTAACCTAGTTCGGTTCAAACCAACCTAGATCTGGGGGCTACCAAGCCAGGAAGAAGACTCCACTATCAGTAGTATTATTTTATGTAAACAACCTCTGGTTTACAGATAAACAACCTTCAGTTTACCTACTCACTACCTAATGATACCTTTATCTTAGAAGACTATCTAAGACAAGAGAACCTATGCTCACTGCTTAGTGATATCTAACTATTGCAAACCCCTGCAACAATAACAACCTATTTGAAGAACACCTCTTCAAATAACAAAAATAGTCAAGGACCGTTGACACACATACATGGAATTGCTTCAAAGCTACTTCCAATAACACAACTCAACTTATTGCTTCACAACTTCTGAGTGAGTACAACTATCCTCTTGTCTACGGGCTTCGAGGTACAAATCAATGATCATCCCATAATCCGGGTGGTTCAAGCACAACTAACCCAAACGATTACATCTTTCCATATTTGGATAACTTCCTAAAACTAGGTTACAAAGTCCTCATTCATAACCTATTACCCAACTGGATTTGGGCCTTCAAATAACAACATATCAGATGTAACAAACTACAAAAACAAACAACAGAAAAACAAACAGTAGAAACTTCTGCTATAATCAAGGTCTTCAATCTGATTTTTCTCCTTAGCTTTTGATTAAATCTTCTAGACCTCCACATATGCCTTCAATCACACACCACATATGATGCATAATATTCCCATAATATTGTGCACAACTTAAAACATATTTTTCACAAACTTATCAGTTAAGTAGCGTGATGTCTGATGTTGGATGTCACGACATCCTCTTCGACATGTTGTTCCAGATGTTGATTCTACTCAACACAACATGTTCAGGCATTCCAATAGGATTTACAAGTTCTTAACCAATTTAAATGTGCTATTATACATTATATTATTGCTGCTATTATTTGTTTTACAAAATTGATGTCAATCCTCAAAAACAAGGAACTAACAAGGTTAACCTATGTACAAAAATAAAAGGTGAGGGTAAAGAAAGATCTAATAAGGTAGGAAACTTAGTACTTGACATCAAAAAGCAAATACAATATTTCTTCCTTTGGATTACCATCCAAGCAAATAATCATACAAAAATACCAACTCTCAGATAAATCAATGCCTCAGATGAAATTCACGTCTTAAAAAAAAAGGGCAACATAACAACTATACTTAGGAGAAATCCACTCGTAATCGAGTATAAACAGAATAACTTGCATACATAAAAAATAACTTAGACACAGACAGAATAACAACAAGATCACCGAGTCTCTGAGTTGAAGTTTAGGTCCTAATTCCGAAGTTCCAAGTCCCAAATCAAACTCCGAGCATAGGGAAAAGTAACCAAGTCCAAGAACAAACAATTAAAAGATTTTTATGTTTAATTTGAATACAAAATAACAAGAAAGTAAAATGCTCAAATGAATAAAGAAAAATAACATGAAATGCTAAAATAAAATGCATAAAGTAAAGAGCGTAAAAATAAAGGCGGAAAGTAAAAGCATAAAATAAAGTCAATTGTTAGTAATTAGTAGGCACCTGAATGATCGATCATCTTGAAGCTTGCGCATGAAGACTTTCCAGAAGCTTGATAGAATCATAACGACCACAAGACAAGTTTCAATTGCTTTTTGTCTAGTATGTCATCCATTTTGGAACAATTAAAGATCTCAAAACTTGATCAAAGATGTTTGAGAATTTCAATTGGACAAGGTTAGTGGAAACTTATTAGAAGCTTGATTAAATAATCATAGAGACTACACGACAAGTATCACAAGTGTTGAACCAAAGTCAAAGCTCAAAAAATCTTTTGGGGCTTTAGCAAAATATAAATTTTATGCCTCCAATTGATCATTTTCCGATTTAGGACAAAAGAAAAGAATGAGAAAAGTTGAAGAGGGAAGGGATATGGCACAAAATCATCCACGCGTCAGATGAATTCATCCAGTCTAACTTCATCAAAATCAATCAACCATCTTAGTGGATTTGGTGTTGAGACTAATCAACACCCAAGTTCCATTGATGTTGAGGAAATTTATGACTCCAAATAAATCCAAAATCAGAGATGAATATTTAATAATAAAATAATAACTAAAATTGTTTGAAAATGGATTATTTAATTGGGTTTTATTGATGAAATACATAATGATATCCATGCATCAAAATAAAATTCTAAGAAAATTGTCCAAGGTCAACAAATGTTGACAAATTTTTTTTGAGATTTTTAAAGTCAAAAACTATTTTAAAAAATTAAAAGAAAAAAGTAAAATAAAGCAAAGTTTGGCAAAAATAGTAACATAAGAAATAAAAATAAAATGAGGTCACCAATATTTGGCAAATGACCATTGTATCATTCCATAACTTTTTCAGAATTTAAAAATATTAAAGAATATGTTTAAACATTTCAATAACTAAAATGAAAGAGAAAAATCATTAAAAAAAATATTAAATCAGAAAATAAAATTATAAAAAAATAAAAATCAGAAAGAGAATAATTGACAATATTTATGTGAATGTTTTCATAATATTTGAGCCAGAAATGAATATTCTATGATTTTTTAAAGTTTAGAACAATTAAAATATGTTCTTACACGAAAAACCTTTATAATCGTATTTAGGGATTTGGAAGCTCAAGTGTGATGACTTGAACTCCAAGCTGTGATTGTCTTGCTTATCCTGCTGGCGGGAGCCCTATTTATACATGTGACTCCATGAGTCTCCCTCTCCTTCACCAGTAACGGCCCTCAGCACATTAACTGTAACTTGGAGATGAAGCGTCAGCCGTTTCAGGCGACGATAACCTCCCAACATAACGTCCAACGCTGAATCAATGCACCAATTTACTCCTCCAAACTGTAACGTCTGTACTCCATCTGAGCTGGTCCCTAGGACGCATGACCGGGATGTATCCCTGGGTCTTACATCGGCTTCTCACCCCTCCTCAAGGATACATCCCACTCTCCGATCATACACATTTAGCAGGGCTCTATCCCGAATCTTTACTAACCCGATCCCGACTCCACATCTCGGCTAAGACTTTTATGCATGATCATAAGCCCCTTGGACATACGATTTCATGTCTTGAGATTGTATGATCAGATAATTGAAAACCATAAGCCCAAAAAGAGATGTACCTTGGCAAATCGACCTCCAGCACATGACCACACTCTCCCACTAAACAGTCATCCATACGCATAATAATTACCTTTAAGTAGGTTATAACCACCTACACGCTTCCTCCTCACCTTTTCCTTTTATAACGCGCCTATTCCTCTTCAAAAAACCCTACTTCCTTATTTAAACCTCTCTGCCTTCCTGCCGCTGTTTTGCTCACTTCAAATCTTCACAAGCTCTTTGATCACTCACTCAAGTATTCCCCTTTCTATTCTCTTTCTTTATTTTTCCAATTAGAATGGTGATCATTAGAGAGTGTGACGAACTAGGGCATAGAAAACACTTAAGTAGCGAGGAACGTAGGATCTTATGGGAAGATTGCATGCAAGAAATGAGAGACGCTCAAAGGGTAGTAGAACTAGAAAGGGTTATGAACAGGATTAACTCTGAAGTTCTAACCTCTGATAGTGATTCTGACCCTGACTCTTCAGGTTCTATGGAGCTCATAATGGAAACCAACCAACTACTCAAAGGAGAAGCCCTAGGCTTCAAACAAAGTCTGATAAAAGGCATGGAAATTGCTACCCTACGCTCCCTCTGGAACATCTCCTCCACTGGGAACGAAGATGATGTTATCTTGGAACCCTGCGAGATTGGAGAAAATGTTTGCATGTCCCGCCCCAAAGGGGTAAACCCTGAATGGTTCTATTTCTACGTTGGGGTTGTAGAAGAGCTGAACATACAATTCCCCTTTTCTGACTTCGAAACTGACATTCTGCGAACAATGAATGTCGCCCCCTCTCAACTTCGACCTAACAGTTGGGGGTTCATAAGGGAATTTGAAATAATTTGTCAAGCTCTAATGATAACCCCAACTGTTGGTATGTTCTTTTCCTTCTTTGAAATAAAAAGTGCTGATCTCGGAAGCTGGGTTCCCATCAGCGGCATCCCAAAGATAAGCTTTATGCAGGCCTACACATCCAACTTCAAAGGCTACAAATAACGCTTTCTCCGAGTTAGGTGTGGTCCCCGGTGTCCCCAGATCATCTATGGTGCTGACGGGCACCACAAGTTCCCCCTATACTGGACCAACAACCCGTTACCTATTTCTGGATTTGACTATGACAGTCTGAGCGAATCCGAGACCCTGTCTTTGGGAGTTTTGGACTCCTTCCGGCCAATCAGGGTCAAAGACTTATTAGCATTACCCCTAAAAGAAGTTCCCGACTTCCTAGGTAAGCATCTTTACTAGATTTCTTTCAATAGATTTCATTTCATTTGACTAATGCCTTACTGTTCCTCTTTGATTGCAGAAAAAATGAATGACATGTCCGTAAAAGAGCAGAAGAACTTAAAGGCAGCGCCTCGTGCTGCGCGGGTGAACGCTGGAGGTCCCTTCGAGACCAAATCAAACTTGGCCGGCCTGGAAATCCTGGCTCCGAAGAAGAAGAAAAAAACAACATCCAAAACGAATGCGTTGGAAACTATTGTTATAACAGCCACTCCGGTCAAGCAGTTACATCCCATAGGCAGTTACATAATTTGATAAGAAAAGCGAGAAAAATAGTCCGAAACGTTACAACCTGTGAACAGATACATAATCGGAAAATAAGAGAAATTCGCATAAGAGGAAAATGTTAGTAAAAAGAGATACTTTTGAATGAAGAAAAAGGTTTTTTGATTAGTAATGACATTAAGATGACAAGATAATTTTTTGGTAATTTTCTGGATCGTTTTTGATAATTAAATGCAATTAAAAGTCAAATTAATGATTAATTAGCAATTAAATAAAATATGCATGCAAAAATATTAATTTTAATGTCAAAAATTAAATAAACATTTTTCTGATTAAAATGCAAAAAGAAAATATTTTTGGTGAGTTTTAGATGCATGAGAAAATTGTTTGAAGATTAATTAAATAACATGAAAAATATTAAAAGAAATAAGAAAATAGAAAAATATGTTAGTTTTCAAAGTGTAAAAAAAGAGATGGTCTTGCCAGGATTCGAACTCATGACCATCAGGAGAAAACACACGCCCTCTTGCCATCTGAGCCAAGCATGCTTGGTGTTTTGTAATTGGAAACATTGCATTATATGTGTAAACGTGTCCTGATTTCTAAGTTCAAAGCAAAGTCAACACGCGTGGACCCCAGTTGAATGGATGGACGAATCAGAATGCACGATTATGCCACGCACGCCCTCGCCGGTCAACACACGTCAACGACTCCGTAGCCCTAGCTTCGGTCGTCTTCTCCGGCGAACAGAAATTCCAAACCTGCGAAATAACAAAAATAAATGGCAAAGGGATACCCTACCCCCCTAATTCGACCCTTGCGAATCCAATGGTGGTGTTAGTTTTTCCTGGAAGTTCCTAGATAAGCCGGTTCAAAGAAGACAGTTCAAAAAACCCTAACTTTGGCAAATCGAGTTCTGGACGTTCAAGCTTGAGAACGATGGCCCAGATCCTGTCTATGGTGCCTCATGATCATATTAGAACAGTTAGTTTCGATTAAAACAAGCAGATATTAAAAATTCAAATTCAAGAAAAGTATGAATATGTATGTTCATGTATGGCTCGATTCAGGCAGTTTCAACCATGGATAATGATGTATACTTACTCCAAATTACCTCAGGAACACAATGGAATGGATGAGAACGACTGGAAGTGGCTGGAAAGTGAAACACGATTTTTGCCAACTTTGAGAAATTTTGAGAATTTTAGGGTTGCTTGCTAGGGCTAGGGTTTTGTTCTGGTCTTTGGCAATGAGCTGAGTATTTATAGAGCAAGAATTGGAAGCAAAAAGAATGAAAAAGATCTCTTCTCCAATGCAAAAATATTTTCTCTTTCAAATGAAATCAAATCTTTCAAAATTTGATATTTCTTCCCATGCATGAGCTAGCACGAAATTGGCAAGTTGTGTGGGCTATCTTGGACCTCAAGTTTGATAAAAATCCAACCCAATTGAAATTATACCTTGTTTTCATATTTTATTTTATTTAAATTTAAATTAAATGCTTTTAAATTAAAAAAATAAATAAATTAGAAAGTGGTCATGGCAAGGCATCAAGAGGTCACAAATAATATTATGAACAAATTTGGATCATAAAATTATAGGCCTATTTGGAAATAATTGGATTTTGACAAGTATCTCTCTTTGTGCGATTCTTCAAAAATGCCCAACTTGTGCAAGGTGTATTTTGCTCAATTTTCCACATTTTTGAGTTTTCTTGGACTTTTTAGAAATATCTAGGTGTCCCCTAAATAACCTCTTTGGTTTCATCTCAATTGGAGTTTCCATGCTCAATAAAACTTCATTTCAAAAAGTTGACGTTTTGTTGACTTTGAAAAGGACCTGTAATGTTTTGATCCATATCTTCAAAATGAAGAATTTTTTTACCATGCTTGTGAGACATGAAGTTGTAGAGAATTGAATTTCCTTAAAAATGAGAGGTGGTAGAAATTTTTTTGATAAAGTATGAAGAAGTTATGCTCAGTCAAAGTTCAGTTGACTTTTCTCTAGAAAACCTTATTTTGGAAAGTTTGACTTTTGAGCAAATCTTAAGTTTTCCTGATGAATCATGATAAACCCTTGATCAAATGATGAATGTCACTTCAAAATGAGGATGTTGACCAAAAATCATGAAGTTTGACTGTATGTTGACCATAGTTGACTTTTTGTCCAACAATCATCAGTGTCATGCCCTGGGCTATTGGAATGGTATGCGCACTTAGTATTAGGATTGTATCCTCGGAGAGGAAGTGTTGATGTGTTGAGGAGGATCCCTCAAGGTAACCAGCTCTGCTTTCAACATGTGTTGCAATGCTTGCGACAATGGCATGTTGATCTTCGTAAACTGTCTTCGTGGCACGTTCTGGTTGGGCGCGTTGTTTCGTTGAGGTTGCGTGGGTGCAGGATTGGAGATCACAAATGCCCCCACAGATTGAGTACGATCAACTTTGACACGACTCTTCTGACCATATACCGCATTGTCTTCTTTCTTACCACCAAAAGATCTCTTCGCATCATTTGAAGATGACTCTACCTAAATCTTTCCGCCCTTGATTCCAACTTCGATACGTTCTCCTGTCAATATCAGCTCAGTGAGTCCGGCTGAAGAGTTTCCAATCAGATGATTGAAGAATGGACCTGTCAGTGTTCCCATAAACATATCAACCAACACCCTATTAGACAAGGGTGGTTGAACTCTGCCTGCTAGATCTCTCCATTTTTTAGCATACTCTTTGAATTTCTCATCACGACCCATGGATATGCTCTGTACTGGTACTGCTTGTAGAAATTATATGCTAAGTCATTCCAAGTATGGATGTGGGTACTCTCTAGTTGATAATACCACTCCAACTGAGCTCCGGATAAACTCTCTTGGAAATAATGGATCAACAGCTTCCCGTAATCAGTGTCAGGATGTGTAATACGGTGAACTAACTTTGAGATTTTTGTATCGCAAATGTGCGGATAGCAAGAGTCGCCACGACTTTTCTTTTATCCAATTAAGGGAAGGTAAAAAGTACAGAAAAAGACCTTCATTAGATTCTGAGTAAGGGAGAAGGTTATGAAAAGGGAAGGTATTAGCACCCCTTTTCATCCGTAGTTATCTACGGGCTCTTAGTTGCTCTTTAGATCACTTTAAAATTGTGCTTTCTGTGTGTTTGAAAAAATGTTTTGAAAAGGCATTTCTCTTTGACTTTGTAATGATTCATGTAGGAATGTATATAAAGTGTTCGGAAATGTTTCGTTTTTTTTGAAAAGATTTGAACTTTGACAAAAAGAAGTGTGAGGTGTGAAAAGTATTTTGATAGAGCAAGCAACTAAAAGTCTTATTACCTACTCAGAATGGTCGTTTTTGTGTTATTTTACATTCCTTTAGAATAGTGCTATCCATACCATTAGTTGGTAGGTAACCCTATTCGTTGGATGTAAGCGGGGCATTCGAAGGGACATCGGATGGTCATAGAAAATATGTTAGTTTTCTAACTTGCAAAAATAAATGTCATGGCTGGGATTCGAACCGGGGACCTTCTCTTCACAACGCGCTGCCACGACCAACTGAGCTAGAGCGTCCACGTGTTTAAGATTTGCAACGAATTGTTTTTAAACGAAAACGCCTCCTGGGAATTCAAATTCACGCGCGAAGAACATCATCTTCTTCATTTGAATTCTGGGAATTTTGCGTCGGCCTTGGTTCGACGCTACAGCCCCTGCAATTTCCAAAATCTCATACAAGTAATATAAATGAATTGTGAGTACATGAATCAATTGCAAATTGAATTCTAAACACGATGGTTGTTTTCTTTTGGTCCAATTTTTCCGTTTTAAGGAAGCCCTAATTCGGTTCAGAAAACCCTAGCAATGCCATATTTCAATTCAGGCCATGAAAACACGATTCTATTTTCTAGATAGCTTGCAAACTTCAAACTAAACATAAATCAAACATCAAAACATGTTAAAAGTGCATGATAAACAGAATTCAATTTTGAAAAATATAAGAACAAACCAAAATCGGATTGCTCGATTCTTGATGCTTTTGAATGATGTAAAGGTCTGGAATGCTTCAAGAGATGTCAAGGAATGTGTTTGGATGCTCAAAATTGATTGAAACAGGCTAGAACCAAGGATGCTAGTGACTTGTAGTGCACGGTTTTTTTGAGTTTGATTAGGGTTCTTCCAAGCAATTTTTTTGTCCTTTCTTGTGTGATATGCATTGTATATTTATAATGGATGAAAATTGAGCTGATTTGAGGAACAAATAATCATCAATCAATGCAAAGATTATTTTATTTTGTACAAAATCAAATCTTATCTTTTTTTGATCAATTTCAATCAATTTCTTGCCAAATCTTTGCAAATTTCGAAATTTGCCAGCTTGTGTGAGTTACTTGGATCTCAAGTATGAGAGAAATATCAATTTTGCATTTAATTTTGATTTTTTATATTTAAATGAATAAAATTCAAATTAAATAGAAAAATAAAGCTAAAATTCGTGGCATTGGGCTTGGATGTTCCAAATTGTCTAAGGAACAAGTTTGAATGAAGAAAAACTAGGCCCATTTGCAAAATTTTGGATTTTAACAAGTATCTCTCTTTGTGCACTTCTTCAAAAATACCCAACTTGTACAAGGTGTATTTTGCTCAATTTTCCACATTTTTGATTGTTCTTGGACTTTTTAGAAATCTCTAAGTGTCCTCTAACCAACCTATTTGGTTTTATCTCAATTGGAGTTTCCATGCTCAATAAATCTTCAAAACAAAAAGTTGACATTTTGTTGACTTTGAAAAGGACCTGTAATGTCTTGATCCATACCTTCCAAATGAAGCATTTTTGAACATTCTTGTGAGACATGAAGTTGTAGAGAATTGAATTTCCATCAAAATGAGAGGTGGTGGAAAAATTTCTGAGAAAGTATGAAGAAGTTATGCTCAGTCAAAGTTTAGTTGACTTTTCACTGAAAAACCCTAATTTGGAAAGTTTGACTTTTGAGCAAATCTTGAGTTTTCTTGATGAATCATGATCAACCCTTGATCAAATTATGAATTTAACTTAAAAATGAGGATGTTGACCAAAAATCATGAAGTTTGACTGTATGTTGACCACAGTTGACTTTTTGTCCAATACAATTGATTTTCGACCATCTGAGCAATTGTCTGAGGAAACTTGACTTGTAAGGCTTGAAACTTGACATGGAGAATCTTTGAAGCATATGAGGAGGCATGATGAACATTGGAGATGTTGGAAGTCCATCTGGATCTGTGGATAGCCAAACCCTAGTTTGGGTTGATTGTCTAGGAGAGGGTTTGTCTGATCAACCCTTGAGGAATCCTTGAGCATGGGTGTATGAAATGCCTTGAGGAATAAGAGGGAAATGCTTTCTGATTTCTCCTGGTTCTATCGCATTGAGGACAATGCTTACTTTAAGTTTGGGGGAGTCAGAACATTTCATTGTTCGTTTTTATTTTCTTTGCTCTAGTTAATATTTGCTTTCTGTTTCTTTTTCCTTGTATTGCAAATTTTCCATTTAATAAAATACATGTTTATGTAATTTTACTCCTTTATGTTTAATTCTCGTGCTTATTCGAATTCCTCTATTTTCTTGAGCCATAACGAAAAATTTCAAACGTTATATTAACATATTCAACTAGTATTGAGGTTGCTTATTTTTATAAATAAGAACTCAAGCGCGACTAAAACAAAATTATTATCGTCATAACACTTCAAAAACCCCAACGCGTTAGATTAGTTTAAGTACTTATTATACCAACACCTTAAGACTTAGTTTTAAAGTAATCCCGAGTAGTTTATAAAAGCAGTCGGCATCGCCTTAAACGACAAACTACGTGGAGGATCATTGATCAAGAGTTTTTCAGAGAAATTTTTAGAAGATGCACATATCAAGTTAGATGATCCTTACCAGATCATTTAATTCAACAGTTGCGGAAACTATGAAATATTCATGCAATAAACCATTATGAATTGGTTTAGTGGTTTCTGGTGCTGAACTTGGTAGGGCGGACGACGGTCCGATCCCCCGCAATTTGTAATTGGATAAAGGAGTACCAAATATAATTCCCAGAACTCCAAGCTGAATTATAAGATCAAAGTCACTAACCGGTTACTCCAGTATGTGCGCGTAAGGTAAAGGGCTTAATGTGATTGCGCAAGAATGAAAACGGGTGAAACGAAACGAAAGTATTAGGTCGATTTATAATTCATGACTTAATTTGGTCTACATAAATGAGGTTATCTAGTGTTATTAAGGTAATTTTGGTGTCAAAGTCTAAACTTGAGTTATCCAACAAAAAAAAAGTGAATAGCAACCAAATACGAATTGAATTGTGTTTTATATTTGCGTTTGACTTATCCTTGCTTGATTTTTAATTTCTAATTTTTGCTTGAGGACAAGCAAAGGTTTAAGTATAGGGGAGTTTGATAACACGAATTTATATAACATATTTGACGCAATTTTCATAGACAATATTACTATTTGTATTTAATTATTCTATTTTATTTCTGTATTATGTTGGTATTTCTTTCGTTTCAGGAATTTGCATTAAATAAAGATTAATTGAGCAAAGGAATAAAATCGAGGGAAAATCGGATTAAAAAGATAAAGAAATGAAGCAAAAGGGGTGATATAGCAAAAAGGAGGAGTTAAGAAGAAAGAAATAATTATAAGACTAAGCCCAGAAGAGAAAAGCCCAGTTGATCCACTATTGTGACGGTCGTCGACCATCGCCACGACCGTAAGACATCCATGAAGCGTGGCGATCGTAACACCACAGCCACGACCGTAACACGGAAAACATGAAACACTCGTAACGCACTTGTAACGACCGTAATGCGCCTAATATCAGTTACAGAACAAGTGCAGAATGTGGAAAAGCTTCAGCAGAGGAGTCAAATCTGAAACTTCTCAACCACCCACTCATACCACGTTCAACCCACGTCTCACACTTCCTTCTTTCTCTCCCATGATTCTGGCAGTTTTTACACATGATCTCCACTTCTCTTCGTATGAATTTGGAAAGAGGTAGTTACAAGTGAAGGCTATAAATACAGCTTCAAGCATTCAGTGCAAGGGTCGGAGATTTCTTCCCGAACAACTGTTACTTTGTATTTCGTATTTTATTTTCTTTTCAGTTTCTTACTGTTATTTTTTTTTCCTATTCCAGTTTCTTTTCTTAGATTTTATTTTTAGTTTAAGCTTTTCTAATTTTCTCACAACAATTTCTACACCGGAAATTGTTGTGTATTTTTCACTGATCTAACCTTACGTTAGATCTAGTGCTTTTTATTTCCTTGTTGCAATTTTCTTTTCGATTCAAGTGAAGAACAAGATTATTCAAGTATTATTATTTCCAGGTTCTTAATATAATTATTTTATTTTGTTTTAAATATTGTTGCTTGATATTTATTTATTTAATTATGGAGATGTTTAAATATATTGAACCTTATTATTTATGCATGTCTAAATTAATAAATATGTCCGGCTAAACCGTTTAGGTATCGGTAAGTAATAGTAGTAAAAGTAGGAATTAAATTGTTTCTACGCTAAGATATTAATTAACATAATTTCTGGTTATAACTTTTTATAATTAAAATCCATCTTTTCGTTACGAAAGTAAGATAAGTAGAATAGGTTAGGATCGACACCACGAAAGTGTGAGGTTTTAACCGAATAGCTAAAGTTAGGCATTTGATTTAAATACAGTGAAAGCGCTTTAAAACAAATTAGAATTAATTAAGTTTCCAAAAAGTATTTTCTAAACACTTATAGGCTAGCGAAAGCAGGTATAGGGCTTTAGACGTGTAATCCGAGATAAGACCACGAAAGTGTGAGTTGAGGTTTTAAGCGATTAATTCTACGGATAAATTAAGTTAACCATCTTTATACGCTTAGGTTCAATTTAATCCGCTTAGGTTCACTACGTTACGTGCGATATCCGTTTATTTATATTTCTATTTTTCCTTAAACCAAAATCTAAAAGAATTATTCGCCTTAGCTGTATACCGTAACTTAGGATAACAATAGATCGATTTATAGTCTCTGTGGGTTCGATATCTTTTTAAAACTACGCGATAGGACAGTGCACTTGCGGTCTCCCGATTCATAGACGATAAAGTCCTGCGATCAAGTTTTTGGCGCCGTTGTCGGGGACTATTTAAGTCGATATTGTAACTCTGGTGTTACACCGTATAGACTAAGGCACCTTTATTTTATTTACCATGTATGACCCAAATTTTTCCTACGCCCATTATCAGTATTTTGAGGAACCACAAGAATCCCATAGATCCAACCATGAAATACTGATGGAAGATTTCAATGCTTCACAAACTTACTCTTATCCAAACTACCTCCAAAACTACCAATCACCACATTTTGAGGAACCACAAGAAACTTATAATTTCAACCAAACTTTTCCTCAACCTAATTTTCTCTACAATCATCAAACCCAATATTTTGAAGAATCACCAGAACCATATAAATATGATATCGAAATATTGATGGAAAATTTTAATGAAACATCTAGGATGATAGAACGCTTCGGGGAAACGCAAAAAGAAACTTTAACTTACTTCCAAGACTCTGAAGAATCGCAAGATTTTAACTTCGAAACACCAATAGAGGATTCAGATGAGATGATAACTAACTCTAGGTTAGAGTCTATGATTGAGCATTTTGTAGAGACACAAACTATCCAAAATTAAGAAGTAAGAAAACAAAGTCTTCAAAATAATGAAACCCTTAGCCAACTCGCCATTATGGTTGAATCCCTCGCGTCTCACAACATTGGCTTAGAAACTCAAATCTCCCAACTCGAACAAAACCTTCTAGGAGCATTCCCCAAAGAAGATATGGATGTTGAAACAACCATTATAGAAAAATTATTTGAAAACCTAGAAAGTGATGATGAGTTTGAAGAAAGTGATATTGCGACCGACGAAAGTTCTAATGAGAAAATGGTGGAGATAGAGGCAGATTCACCAACGCTGTTCGAAAAGGAGCTTGTAAACGAGGTAGAGAAGGAAGTGCAAATTGTAATCCCAAATCACTACACCCCACTGATTTCTTTCCCAAAATTTTTTATGGAAGCTCAGGAAGACTCCCAATTTAAAACGTATGTTGTGATATTAAAAAATATCCACACTAATGCATCCCTATTTGAAGTCTTGTCGAAAAAACGAAAATTAGAGGACCATAAAATTAAGGATATAATTACTGTTAAGAGGGTAAGATTAACTTATGCGGGGATGGATGAAATCACTAAGCCTGAATTTGTAAAATTTATACTCAGGATAGATCCAGAACCACCACAATTTCGAAAGAATAAACCACCCTACAAACGTAAGAAAAGGTGAGGGATATGTGAGATGGCTTGATAAGTGGCGATGGAAAATCAACGAGTAGTCATTCAAATTTTAAAATTTCTTTTTCGTATTTTCAATTTTTCTAATTTATGTTAAATTTTAAATTTTTAGTCGATTATCAGTTGCACCCTTTCATCTGATGCGTTTGAACTATTTCCCCATAATACCGATAATTATACTCAATTAAATAATTCACGCTAATATTTATAATTATAATTGAGTAATATTTTAATTATCGTATTTCCCGTCTCCTATTAATATACCGAATCAATATTTCCCAATATTTATTATATTAATTATAAGGTATTATATATACTAGTATTATATATATATTTATATCCTATTGTTTGAAATTATCTACAATATATATATATATATATATATATATATATATATATATATATATATATATAGTATGTATGCATGTGATCTACAAAACTATTCCCTATCTCATGCCTCAAGTCACATGTTTTCTTGAGATGCAATTAAGATTCCCTGCAAATTCTTCACATGCCAAGATTCTGCCTCACGCGTTTCGCTCCGCCCAATTCTTTTCTGAGACGGTCGCCTCTGCTCCCAACACGCTGATGGAGATGGTCGCCACCTTCCCTAGGCACCCCTTGAGACGCACGCCTCCACGTTTCTCTCTAGTTTTTCAACTTTTTGAGACGGTCGTCTCATCTCTCTGTGGCCCCCGCCTCGTGCTTCTCCCATTGTCTCGTCTTCTGTCTCCTTGACTGATTTATGTTTCGTCCGTTTCTCTTCTTTTCATTTCCCACCATAATTCCCATTCAAACTCTTCTCTTTTCGTTTCCCAAATTATAATTCATTATAATTTATTTATTCTTCCATCCTCACACCGCTATAAATATTCTTCCACATTTCTTCTCATTTCACATCCCTTCCATTTACTCCTCATATATTCTTCTCTCATCCATTCCATCCTTTTCCCTTTTTTATCCTTCATTTCCTTCTCTTCCTTGGCTCCACGAAACACCAATCCTCAAGTGAAACCCGACCGACCTCGTACTAGAGGTAGAGGAGCAAGTGGACAACATCTTCCGAGCGACGAGTGACCGCCCTACTCCTTTCTGATTTCTCCTGGTTCTATCGCATTGAGGACAATGCTTACTTTAAGTTTGGGGGAGTCAGAACATTTCATTGTTCGTTTTTATTTTCTTTGCTCTAGTTAATATTTCCTTTCTGTTTCTTTTTCCTTGTATTGCAAATTTTCCATTTAATAAAATACATGTTTATGTAATTTTACTCCTTTATGTTTAATTCTCGTGCTTATTCGAATTCCTCTATTTTCTTGAGCCATAACGAAAAATTTCAAACGTTATATTAACATATTCAACTAGTATTGAGGTTGCTTATTTTTATAAATAAGAACTCAAGCGCGACTAAAACAAAATTATTATCGTCATAACACTTCAAAAACCCCAACGCGTTAGATTAGTTTAAGTACTTATTATACCAACACCTTAAGACTTAGTTTTAAAGTAATCCCGAGTAGTTTATAAAAGCAGTCGGCATCGCCTTAAACGACAAACTACGTGGAGGATCATTGATCAAGAGTTTTTCAGAGAAATTTTTAGAAGATGCACATATCAAGTTAGATGATCCTTACCAGATCATTTAATTCAACAGTTGCGGAAACTATGAAATATTCATGCAATAAACCATTATGAATTGGTTTAGTGGTTTCTGGTGCTGAACTTGGTAGGGCGGACGACGGTCCGATCCCCCGCAATTTGTAATTGGATAAAGGAGTACCAAATATAATTCCCAGAACTCCAAGCTGAATTATAAGATCAAAGTCACTAACCGGTTACTCCAGTATGTGCGCGTAAGGTAAAGGGCTTAATGTGATTGCGCAAGAATGAAAACGGGTGAAACGAAACGAAAGTATTAGGTCGATTTATAATTCATGACTTAATTTGGTCTACATAAATGAGGTTATCTAGTGTTATTACGGTAATTTTGGTGTCGAAGTCTAAACTTGAGTTATCCAACAAAAAAAAAAGTGAATAGCAACCAAATACGAATTGAATTGTGTTTTATATTTGCGTTTGACTTATCCTTGCTTGATTTTTAATTTCTAATTTTTGCTTGAGGACAAGCAAAGGTTTAAGTATAGGGGAGTTTGATAACACGAATTTATATAACATATTTGACGCAATTTTCATAGACAATATTACTATTTTTATTTAATTATTCTATTTTATTTCCGTATTATGTTGGTATTTCTTTCGTTTCAGGAATTTGCATTAAATAAAGATTAATTGAGCAAAGGAATAAAATCGAGGGAAAATCGAATTAAAAAGATAAAGAAATGAAGCAAAAGGGGTGATATAGCAAAAAGGAGGAGTTAAGAAGAAAGAAATAATTATAAGACTAAGCCCGAAGAGAAAAGCCCAGTGAAGTTCTCCACTACGTGACGGTCGTCGACCATCGCCACGACAGTAAGACATCCATGAAGCGTGGACCGTAACACCACAGCCACGACCATAACACGGAAAACATGAAACCTGCTCGTAACGCACTTGTAACGACCGTAATCGCCTAATATCGATTCTGAACAAGTGCGAGCGTGGAAAAGCTTCAGCAGAGGAGTCAAATCTGAAACTTCTCAACCACCCACTCATACCACGTTCAACCCACGTCTCACACTTCCTTCTTTCTCTCCCATGATTCTGACAGTTTTTACCCATGATCTCCACTTCTCTTCGTATGAATTTGGAAAAAGGTAGTTACAAGTGAAGGCTATAAATCTGACAAGCATTCGATTGCAAGGGTCGGAGATTTCTTCCCGAACAACTGTTACTTTGTATTTCGTATTTTATTTTCTTTTCAGTTTCTTACTGTTATTTTCTTTTTCCTATTCCAGTTTCTTTTCTTAGATTTTATTTTTAGTTTAAGCTTTTGTAATTTTCTCACAACAATTTCTACACCGGAAATTGTTGTGTATTTTTCACTGAAATAACCTTACGTTAGATCTAGTGCTTTTTATTTCCTTGTTGCAATTTTCTTTTCGATTCAAGTGAAGAACAAGATTATTCAAGTATTATTATTTCCAGGTTCTTAATATAATTATTTTATTTTGTTTTAAATATTGTTGCTTGATATTTATTTATTTAATTATGGAGATTTTTAAATATATTGAACCTTATTATTTATGCATGTCTAAATTAATAAATATGTCCGGCTAAACCGTTTAGGTATCGGTAAGTAATAGTAGTAAAAGTAGGAATTAAATTGTTTCTACGCTAAGATATTAATTAACATAATTTCTGGTTATAACTTTTTATAATTAAAATCCATCTTTTCGTTACGAAAGTAAGATAAGTAGAATAGGTTAGGATCGACACCACGAAAGTGTGAGGTTTTAACCGAATAGCTAAAGTTAGGCATTTGATTTAAATACAGTGAAAGCGCTTTAAAACAAATTAGAATTAATTAAGTTTCCAAAAAGTATTTTCTAAACACTTATAGGCTAGCGAAAGCAGGTATAGGGCTTTAGACGTGTAATCCGAGATAAGACCACGAAAGTGTGAGTTGAGGGTTTTTAAACTGATTAATTCTACAGATAAATTAAGTTAACCATCTTTATACGCTTAGGTTCAATTTAATCCGCTTAGGTTCACTACATTACGTACCGATATCCGTTTTATTTATATTTCTATTTTTCCTTAAACCAAAATCTAAAAGAATTATTCGCCTTAGCTGTATACCGTAACTTAGGATAACAATAGATCGATTTATAGTCTCTGTGGGTTCGATATCTTTTTAAAACTACGCGATAGGACTGTGCACTTGCGGTCTCCCGATTCATAGACGATAAAGTCCTGCGATCATTTATGTCACCATCATGATTGTCGACTGTCTATTGACAAATTGAGGGACTGATCACCCTTAATCTCTTGTTGATAGTAGTCGGGGATTGTGTTGGTTGGGATAGACTTGTCTTTCCAGCTTAACAGTGTATGAAGCAGATGTGTTGGCACAAGATGGTGCATGGTTACTTGGGTGGTGGGCGAATTTGGATTTTGGTGAGAAACAAGATTTTGACAAGCGGACATCTCGTTGTGATTCTTCCGAAGCATATTGTGAAGATGTGAGTGAATTAACGCAGTAGTGCGAAGTGAAGTTTTGATGGATTCAGTTTCTGGAACTAGTTGTGATTCGGTGTATCCTTAAGGGATGTTTGCTTCTGAATTAGAGTTGAAGAGTCAACTTGAGGATTGGTTGAGCAAAGTTGTATATTTGACTGGGTCACCGTGGAGAGCTACCGTTGTGTTGTTCGAGAAGAGCAAAGGTTACCCGAGTTGGTGTGTTGTTTGCAGTCAAGGAACAAAGTGGATATTGAGGGCAAGTGTCTACTTTCGAGGATTGATATTTGGATGAATCAGTCAATCGGATTTTATGTGTTAAATTGAGATTGATGCGATGTCTGGCTGTCTACGGGTTAGTGTGTGAGATGAAGATGTTTAGACAATGTTTTTCAAGATAGTGTACGGTCCTGGCGAGTGTTTCTTGATGTCATTAGTGTGACTAATGCGTCAGGTGTGATTTTGGAATGTTCAGACAGTACTCTCATGAGTAGCTGTAAGAGTTATTTCGTGTTCATGGATATTATTTGGTTCACATCAAGTTAAGGAATTGTGGCAGGCATCCGAGCTTTGCGTTATCAGTAGTGAAGTTAGATCAGTGCATGGCGAGTATTCTAAAGATAGAATTTTGAACTGTTGGACTTGAGTGCCTTAAGTAAGCGACTTAGATAGTGATATTTTTGACAGTTCTGCGAAGATTTATTTGTATCTTGTAGAAGACTTCAAGGAGTTATTTCAGAGCTTAGAAGTTCCTTTGTTTTGGATAGTTAACTTTATGAGTTCGATGGAAGATCTTTTATAAGTTGGTTTTGATCGTGAGTACTTTGACTTGAGATGGTTCAGTCGCTATTTGGACTTCACAGTGGGAAGCGAATTTGTTTAAGCCAGTGGAAAGTTTAGCGAATGCTTTGATTTTGGTTTTGTTTTGTACTGAAGAACCTTGTGCAGCGTATTGTGATATTCCATTTTGGACTTAAGATGTATTTCGACATAGAGTTGGAAAAGTGTATTGCTACCTTGGAACGATTTGATGTTCATAAGGAAAAATTGTCGGACGCGTGAGTTAGAGTTTGATGCGGTTGCGCTCATTTGAAATTTTAGAGGTGAAGATGTTGACGATGAGAAGATTGGAATTGTTGAAGACAATTCAAGTTTGAGAACGACCTATAAAGAGATTTCATTTGCTGTGAAGTTTAGTAAGTTGATATCGCGGTTAATCCAAGAATATCTGATTTGGGATTCTATTATTTTGAAGAATGTCACATGCTTATTTTGGGAACTTGTTGAGATTAAGCTCAGAAGGTTGTTGAGGATTTATTCACTACTATCATTTGGATTTAGGTGGATACTAATAGTCGTGGTGGATTATTAGATATTGACTAAGATAAGTCTTGGCGGTAAAGAATTTTGTGACGGTTTAGTAACCACATGTACCTTAAGATGATTGATGTTTTATAAGGAGAAGGTTCTATCTGTGATTGAAGTTGGTCGCGACGGTGTTCGTGCTGGATTCCAGAGATTTACGTCAGGGTTTTAAGTCCAACCTGTGTTGTAATTATAGGGGTAAGAGATGACGTTGATGAGTAGAGTTCTCGAGAGAGTGTTGTGATTGAGTTACCACTTGGGATGATGGGAAGTTATGAAAGGTGTTTTGAATGAGAAGCCTGTGTATAGATCGCTGCGACGGTACAAGAATGGTGATTACTTGATATATATATATATATATATATATATATATATATATATGGGAATTGTTATGAGAGAAGACTTCGTTGAAGTCAAGTGTATACGTCGAAGTTCCACAAGTGAGATATTTGGACATTATTTGAAAAGGTCAACTATGTCGTGTATTTTAGAGGATCAATGGACGTTGAGCAATCGAGAATGAAAGAGCAATTTTTTTTTCTCGAGTTGATAAGACTGACGTTACGAGGTGTCTTGATGGGTGTACGCTCTGAGCGTAATCATTCTGAGTATTTGTGAATTTGAGGATTTAACCAAGTTATTTTATGGTTGACATCTTATGCATAGAAGCGACGCAACATAGTTAGATATCGAGCCCTGAGTTGTAGCGAGTAAGAGAGATTGTTGGATTTGGGCTAGTGAGTTATAGTCGTAAGTCGTCTGTATATGCCCTAAGATGAGTGGTGTATCGCAGTTCTGTTACGTTTGTGCAACTTGTTATTGATCAAGGGTTGTGCGTTGGTAATCTGCAAGGATGATGTGACCTTGTGATTTTCTGGAATGAGAGCGATGACTGCAAGTGTAATTTTTGAGTTCGTACTTATGTGTGAGTGAAGGCATCTCTTTCGTGTTGGCATAGCACACGTGGTTTTATCTTTTTCTGATTGTTTCAGTTTTGGTTTGTATAACCATTTTGTTGTTTTCGATTTAGCGATGGTGTCAGTGTTGTGTTGTAGGACTTTATGTTCCTATCTTTGGTGACTCGTCCGAGGCGTCGGTTCGAGTGTGTGTCTAATCCCATGGTTGAGACGTTAGGATAGTAGCGATCTTGTTTGTTTGGTTCTCGAGTGAACCGGTGTGTCTGCGACTTATTTAGTTGTTGGGTGTTAATTGGTTGTCGGCTGCATTGTATGGGTTTTGCATCTCGGCATGGTTGTTCATGACGGGATGATGTAATTAGGGATATTTCCTTGTTTTTGGTGTATTTTGTATGTTGTTTAATTGACGCGAGGATTGTGTGGAAAAATGCGTAGGCATGTCACGTATTGTTCGTTTTGGTCGAAATTTCGAGGACGAAAAGTTTATAAGTGGGGGAGAGTTGTAACGCCCGTTTTTATTTAATATTATATTATATTAATATTTTCGAATTACCGATCGATATTTATCTTGCGACGAGAATATTCATATTAATTAATATATCTATTAATTTATCTGGCGACGTTGTGTTTGGTCCGGGTTTTATTCCGTTCGGTTCGGTAAAATATTATTCGGATCCGATATTTAATTCCCCGGAATTATTTTAATTGATTGAATTAATAATATTAGTAGATATTTTTAGTGTGTTAATTTATATGAATTAATGAGGAATGTGAGGATTATTTGGGAAGAGTTGGGTTTACACCTTAGTTTACTAGTAAGGTTATCATAAAACCACTTTCCTCATTTTCTTTCCATCCAAGCACTTCTCCTTGTTTTCTTTCCTTTGGCAAAACACAAAGCAAGCATGGAACTTGGAAGCTTTATAAAACCATTTCTTCCTCCTTTCCTTTCTATTTTTTCCTCACAAAACCAAACTTAGAGTTTGAGAGAAAAGAAAAGGGTTTTGAGAAGAAGAGCATGAGGGGAAGAGGAAGAAGATCATGAGCAAGCTTGTGGATTGAGCTTTGTAGAATCATCATGGATCATCCAAGCTTATGAGGTAAGGGGTTTGATTCTCCATCTCATATTGTTAGGTTTTGATAGATATATTTTGGATTTGGGGGTGAAATTGATAGTTGATTTAAAGGGTTTTGTTGGTTGATTGTTGGAATGGTTTAGAAGAGTTGGATTAGGAGTATGGTTTATGGATGTATTAGGTGCTAGCTTGTAGAATTAAGAGTATTGAAATGGGGAAGAAAAACATGGTAGAAGAATGAGAAAAACTCAAAAAGATGAAGTTTTCACGCAGGTCCATCAACACGGGCCGTGTTGATTAACACGACCGTGTTTCCCTCTTGTTTAAGATTTTTGGCTAGTGCAGGCCAATCAACACGGGCAGTGTTGATGCACACGGGCTCCCGTGTTGATTCACTGTCTTGGGTGATTTTTGCATGTTCTGATGGCTTTTCAACACGGGCAGTGTTGATGCACACGGGGGCCCGTGTTGATGCTTCTGTAGCCTCCAAAATTCTGATTTTTCGCATTTCCTTTGGGACCCGATTGTGTTTCGATTTTCCGATTTCGGTAAATGCGACGATGGAGCAAGTTGCTCCAAATTCAATGAAAATTGACGTGCTAGCTAAGTTTGACGTGTAGAACGTAGTGGTGAGGTTAGTTTTTAGAAATTACGGGTTTTTACGAGGCGACCCAAAACAAGCTAATTTACGGTAAAATTGAATAGGATTGTGTTTTAGTAGATTTAAGGCACGTATGGGCAATCTGTTTTTGACGTTGACGATTATGATTAATACCGGTTGTTAGGAATGGCTTTTGCAACGATGATAGGTGTTTAACTATTTCTCCGTATTTAGAAGTTAGTGAACGAATCGATAATGAGGTGGGGTAATTAAACATAATCTTTGCGACGACGTATTAGTTAGTGAATACTTGTTGATTATGCGATGCGAGGTTATATGTCTTTGTACATGATAATGTGATGATTATATTGATGTTATTAATAAATGCTTCCGATTTGTGAATGCATGATTTTGATGATGATGAGTTATATGTGGCGTTTTGCATAATGCAATTATAACGCGATGATATATTTATCTTGTTTTGGATAAATTATGGCGATGTGGGCTTTATGCCAATTTGGATGAGCGATGATGTTGTTTTTGTGTTGTGTTGTTTTATTGTCGAGTCGCATACATTTCATAAGCAAAGAGGGCTTTTATGCCAAGCGATGATGGCTTTTATGCCGAGCGATGATGTCTTTTATGCCGAGCGAAGATCGGCTTTATGCCAAGTGTCCCTAATTACGGACAAAGCGATGGGTACCACATGCATAACATAGTTGTGTCTCATGGAGTCGGTTATGTTTATGTTTGAGTTGTTTGACGTTGGGTTTTTGTTGATTGATGGATGATATTGAATTGCGATGATATATGATGTGATGATGTTTATGATGATGTTGTGATGATGGGCTTTATGCCAAAAGCGAAGATGGGCTTTATGCCAAAAGCGAAGATGGGCTTTAGCCAATTTGTGATGATTTGCTTATGTTGCTTATATTACTAGCATTATTTAATGTTGTTGGTTGATGTTGTTGTTTAAGACTACCGTGTTAATTAGTGATGTATTAGCTCGTGACGATTTCGTGGTGACGGAGGGTTATGTGTTGTTGCGACGTTTTATGCCGATGAGGTTATGGTGATATAGTGTAGATTATACACATTAGGATGACGAGTAAAGTAAGTGAGTTTTGATTATGTGTTGGAATTACACTTATTAACCTATACTCTTTATAATTCGGAAACTATATATACATATATATTTTATCATGCCTTTAATTATATGTTTTGGAGTATCTCACCCTTTACTTGTTTCGCCGTTACCTTTATATTGGTAACGTGCAGGTTATGAAGACGGAGTTTATAGCTGCTGTTAGTTGAGTCGGTGTCGCTCTGATACGTAGCACTCGGGGGGAAACATTTATGTTGTCTTGTTGTTGATTCTTTTGTTGTTCTTGCTTTTGTATATAGAATCATACTTTATGAAAATATGGTTTATTAAGGAAGTTTATTAAACAAGATGTTTTGATGTTTTGAATCAATTTATGTCTTCCGGCGATGCTATGTATCTGAGACTAATACTTTAAATCAAACTGTTTAAAGTGAGTTGTTTTTTTAAGGTGTGATGCCTCAGTATTAAATTTATGAAATTTTAATTTACTCTGATTGTTGCATATAAAACCTTGGGTAATATTGGGGTGTTACAGTCTGTACCAAAGCCGGCCATCTCAGTACCTTCTAATGGCCAAGATGGGTCAATTAAGGTTCTAAAAGTTTAGTTAGTGCTTGATGACACCACGCAGAAGCCAAATACTATCCTCAACTTGGAAATGAAGAATATCAGGACATGCAAAGTGTCACACTAACGTAGCCACCATGTTGACCGTTTCGATATATGTCTAACGGTCGCGACGATTTATTACTACTTACCTAAAAGGAAACCCGGATCCGGGTGTAGGATCCCCCACAAATATAATACCCAAGCAACCCTTAAAGATAAAGCATACAAGTCAAACAGAAAATAGTAAAGATGATCTAAAAATCCCTAAGGTATTCTCTCTTTAGGATGTCTCCCCAGCAGAGTCGCCAGTTCTGTAATACGGTGAACTGACTTTGAGATTTTTGTATCGCAAATGTGCGGATAGAAAGAGTCGCCACCGACTTTTCTTTTATCCAATTAAGGGAAGGTAAAAAGTACAGGAAAAATACCTTCGTTAGATTCTGAGTAAGGGAGAAGGTTATGTAAAGAGAAGTTATTAGCACCCCTTTTCATCCGTAGTTATCTACGGGCTCTTAGTTGCTCTTTAGATCACTTTAAAATTGTGCTTTCTGTGTGTTTGAAAAAATGTTTTGAAAAGGCATTTCGCTTTGACTTTGTAATGATTCATGTAGGAATGTATACAAAGTGTTCGGAAATGTTTCGTTTTTTTTAAAAAGAGTTTGAACTTTGACAAAAAGAACTGTGAGGTGTGAAAAGTATTTTGATAGAGCAAGCAACTAAAAGTCTTATTACCTACTCAGAATGGTCGTTTTCGTGTTATTTTACGTTCCTTTAGAATAGTTCTATCCATACCATTAGTTGGTAGGTAACCCTATTCGTTGGATGTAAGCGGGGCATTCGAAGGGACATCGGATGGTCATAGAAAGCAACTTGTAGGAAGTATCCTAGCACATTCGAAGGGACTATCATCATTTTTCGTAGGCGACAATCGAGGGTCAAGATCATGTATTCGTAGGAGACATCGTGGGTCTATGATCTTTGTATCGAAGGGACTATGATGATTTATTTTGAAGGCAACGGTGCTGGAATACCTCTACGTTCAAGGGACTTGACCATTTGTATTCGCAAAGGCAACGAGAGAGAATTACCCTAAGGGGTGCATGTGTGAAAAGAGTGTGTCAATTCAGATATTTTTATCTTGGAAATTATGAGTGATCTATATCCGATTTTATCTTGCCATACACGCCTAATTACTAGCAGTTTATAGGGTGCAGAAAGTAAATTGCGGAAATGTAAAGTGCGGAAAGATAAATCCTACGCTATTACATGGCTTTGGGGCAGATACATAATTGAAAGTGCGAAAAATAAAAGTCCTAATTAAACTATTACATCCCATAGGCAATTAAATAATTTGAAAAGAAAAGCGAAAAAAATCGTCCGAAACGGTATAACCTGTGAACAAATGCAAAATCGAAAAACGGAAGAAAATTGCTTAAGAGGAAAATGTTAGTAAAAATAAGCATTTTTGAATGAGAAAAAGTTTTTGTGTTAATAATGACATTAATATGCTAAAATAATTTTTTGGGAATTTTTGGAGTTGATTTGGTAATTTAAAAAAAAATAAAAGTCATTTAAATGATAAAATAGAAATTAAATTAAATATGCATGCAAAAATAATAATTTTTATATTAAAATTTAAATAAGCATTTTTCTGATGATTATGCAAAAAATGAATATTTTTGGTGTTTTTTAGGTGCATGATAAAAATATTAGAAGATAAATTAATATGCATGGAAAATATTAAAGAAAATTAAAATAAGAAAAATATAAGAAAATATGTTAGTTTTCTAACTTGCAAAAATAAATGTCATGGCTGGGATTCGAACCGGGGACTTTCCCTTCACAACGCGCTGCCACGACCAACTGAGCTAGAGCGTCCACGTGTTTAAGATTTGCAACGAATTGTTTTTAAATGAAAACGCCTCCTGGGAATTCAAATTCACGCGCAAAGAACATCATCTTCTTCATTTGAATTCTGGGAATTTTGCGTCGGCCTTGGTTCGACGCTACAGCCCCTGCAATTTCAAAAATCTCATACAAGTAATATAAATGAATTGTGAGTACATGAATCGATTGCAAATTGAATTCTAAACACGATGGTGGTGGTCTTTTGGTCCAATTTTTCCGTTTTAAGGAAGCCCTAATTCGGTTCAGAAAACCCTAGCAATGGCATATTTCGATTCAGGCCTTGAAAACACGATTCGATTGTCTAGATAGCTTGCAAACTTCAAACTAAACACAAATAAAACATGTTAAAAATGCATGATAAACAGAATTCGATTTTGAAAAATATAAGAACAAACCAAAATCGGATTGCTCGATTCTTGATGCTTTTGAATGATGTAAAGGTCTGGAATGCTTCAGGAGATGTCAAGGAATGTGTTTGGATGCTCAAAATCGATTGAAACAGGCTAGAACCAAGGCTGCTAGTGACTTGTAGTGCACGGTTTTTTTGAGTTTGATTAGGGTTCTTCCAAGCAATTTTTCTGCCCTTTCTTGTGTGATATGCATTGTAAATTTATAATGGATGAAAATTGAGCTGATTTGAGGAACAAATAATCATCAATCAATGCAAAGATTATTTGATTTTGTACAAAATCAAATCTTATCTTTTTTTGATCAATTTCAATCAATTTCTTGCCAAATCTTTGCAAATTTCGAAATTTGCCAGCTTGTGTGAGTTACTTGGATCTTAAGTATGAGAGAAAAATCAATTTTGCATTTAATTTTGATTTTATACCTTATTTTTTAATTTAATTTGTATTTAAATGAATAAAATTCAAATTAAATAGAAAAATAAAGCTAAAATTCGTGGCATTGGGCTTGGATGTTCCAAATTGTCTAAGGAACAAGTTTGAATGAAGAAAAACTAGGCCCATTTGCAAAATTTTTGATTTTAACAAGTATCTCTCTTTGTGCACTTCTTCAAAAATACCCAACTTGTGCAAGGTGTATTTTGCTCAATTTTCCACATTTTTGATAGTTCTTGGACTTTTTAGAAAGCTCCAAGTGTCCTATAACCAACCTCTTTGGTTTCATCTCAATTGGAGTTTCCATGCTCAATAAATCTTCAAAACAAAAAGTTGACTTTTTGTTGACTTTGAAAAGGACCTGTAATGTTTTGATCCACACCTTCCAAATGAAGCATTTTTGAACATTCTTGTGAGACATGAAGTTGTACAGAATTGAATTTCCTTCAAAATGAGAGGTGGTGGAAAAATTTCTGAGAAAGTATGAAGAAGTTATGCTCAGTCAAAGTTCAGTTGACTTTTCACTGAAAAACCCTAATTTGGAAAGTTTGACTTTTGAACAAATCTTGAGTTTTCTTGATGAATCATGATCAACCCTTGATCAAATGACGAATGTAACTTCAAAATGAGGATGTTGACCAAAAATCATGAATTTTGACTGTATGTTGACCACAATTGACTTTTTGTCCAATACAATTGATTTTCGACCATCTGAGCAATTATCTGAGGAAACTTGACTTGTAAGGCTTGAAACTTGACATGGAGAATCTTTGAAGCATGTGAGGAGGCATGATGAACATTGGAGATGTTGGAAGTCCATCTGGATCTGTGGATAGCTAAACCCTAGTTTGGGTTGATTGTCTAGGAGAGGGTTTGTCTGATCAACCCTTGAGGAATCCTTGAGCATGGGTGTATGAAATGCCTTGAGGAATAGGAGGGAAAATTTTGGGGTATGACAGGATTGATCTTCTGAACACAGGACTTCAAATGCAGCTTCGGACAAGAAATTCCATCATACTTGGCAAAAGTAGGAACCTTGAACTTGCGGGGAATCACCACACCAGGAATTAGGCTCAGATCATCAAAATTCAGCCCGGACATCTTCAGATTTTGCACAGCATTCCGACGGTCTTCAAGTTGTTTGTATTTGTCATCCTCATGAGAATACTGTTCGTTCTCATAGTCTTCTTCCTATTTTCAGACTCACGCTGGCCTTCTTCGTTGTTCTTGATACTTTCATCAGTTTCAACACTCTTGTCTGAGAGTTCTAACCGGCTGACCACCCTAGGTCCACCTTTATGACGTCTTCCCATGTTGAGGACACCGATGACCTTCTTCTTTCTGGTGATGAGCTTTTTCAGATCTTCCTGGCCTTGGACCAAGATGGTGACCACTTCCTAGAATTCAGCATTTTGAGCCTAGAGATCTTTGATAGTCTGTTCAAGAGCCATTTTCTGTTAAAATAAATAGCGAGAGAATGAGAAAACCAGTCTTCAACGTACCTGTTATGAAATGTCATGCCATGATATGCGATGTTTATGCAATGTAATGCAATGTTTTCAAGGACCTTAGGAATTTAAATTTGTTAAACAAGCACGAACAAACTTTTTATTAGTTTTCTTTTTTCTTTTCTTCTTTTTTTAGTATAAAAGATAGTTTCGAAAATAAAAGAACAAAAATACTAAAGCTCTAAGTCTCCCATGGGCGCTTCCTCTTGGTGTTGAAGTAGGCGTTGATGTTCCGCTCCTCGTGTAGTAGCTTGGTCAACTCTAGTACCTTCTTCTCGCTTGCATAACACTGAGCTTCGAATGTATCCCTTTCTTCTTTAAGCTGAATTCAGGATCTCTTCAAGTCTTCAAAATCAGTAGGCATGTTTGGATGGAGAACGGTATAGGGTATGTCACCTATAGCAACAGGTTCCATAATTACTAGTAATACGGGTGTAAATGGCATCATGAGGTTTTGAGCTCGAGCTCGCACCCATTTGAGGTAAGGTTCCCAAGGAATGGAATTTCTGTGTCCCAAAGTCTTAGTATCAGTCTTCTTTACCATGCCCTAAGCGTGTATGAACCTTCGACGGTAATTCTAGAGATCGTGGTTGTAGTCGAACACAATATCTTGGAGAAGCATATCATGAGGACCATCTCTTCGAGCATAACCAAACTGACGTAGAGCTAGAGAAGGGTTGTAGGTGATACCTCCCCTTAATACCAAGGAGTGGTACATTAGGGAATTCTCCACAACGCTCAATGAATGTGAAGTCCTTTTGAGAGAAGAGACACCAATGTATATCTGAATGAGGAGTGACATCAGCCTTTGAGACCACTTCAATCTTTGCTCGTTCTTCATTACTGATTGAGGAAGGTGTGAAATAAACCACCTGGAAAGTAACGGTATGCAACACATGAGAGTTCCTTGTCGTTTGATGGTACGAGTGTGGAGAGAATGTAGAATATCTCCAAGTAAGGTATGCACATGATTATGAGTGAGGAATATCTTGATGGCGTTCACGTCTATGAACTGATCTGGATTAGGAAATAGAAACAAGCCATAGATTAGCAAGGCCAAAATGTCTTTGAATGCATGAAAACTCATAGCTTTGAGGAATTCTCGAGCCTTCTTTATCAGAAACTTAGCAAGTAAACCCTTAACTCCACTTCTTGTTTCCCAATTGGCTTCAACGTCTGATCGTTTTAGATGTAGCGCTGATCCCAAGTAGTTTAGAGAAATCTTTAAAGGTAGGAACCAACTGATAATCTGGGAATGTAAAGCAAAGGTGTTTCGGATCGAAGAACTAGAATAAGACGTGCATCATATCTTCTTCAAAACCGAAGATAACCAAATCAAGCAGATAACCATGTCTTTTGATGAACCGGGAATGATCAGGAATTTCTGAAACCAATTCTTTCAATTGAGAAGGTACACCCATGAAGTTGATTCAGATAGTCATTCTGGAAGCCATAATTCCTACAAAACAGAGCAAAGATAAATTCCTAGGTCCTTGAAATGGTTAGAAATGATATGCAATGTTATGATGTCATGATGTGATGTTTAACAAGCACAAGCAAATCACACAATAGCCCTAGGTTTAAGGTTGCATGAGGTTTAGGTGTCTACCTTACCAAAGTTTGAGTGGGGTCATCCTGTCCTATGATAGTAACCGGGTTCTAGGAATCTCATATCATTGATCTTTCTCGTAGGCTTTATTTCAATACGACTACCAAGTGGTCGACAAAAACATCCCGAAATTCGGATCTTAATGAGGGTTCTAAAAGTTGAGTTAGTGTTGATGACACCACGCAGACGCCAAATACTTTCCTCAACTTGAGCATGAGGAGCATTAGGACATCCAAAGTGTCGCACTAACGTAGCCATCATGTTGATCGTTTCGGTATAAGCCTAACGGTCGCGACGATTTATTGCTACTTACCTAAGGAAACCTGGATCCGGGTGTAGGATCCCCCACAAGTATAATACCCAAGCAACCCTTAAAGTAAAGCATACAAGTCAAATAGAAAGCAGTAAAGATGATCTAAAAATTCCTAAGGTATTCTCTCTTTAGGGTGTCTCCCCGGCAGAGTCGCCAGTTCTGTAATACGGTGGGAGAACTGACTTTTGGAATTTGTTTTTCTTTTATCCAATTAAGGGAAGGTGAAAAGAACAGAAAAAGGCCTTCGTTAGATTTTGAGTAAGGGAGAAGGTTATGAAAAGGGAAGGTATTAGCACCCCTTTCCATTCGTAGTTATCTACGGGCTCTTAGTTGCTTTTAGCTCATCTTTAAAAATTTGCTTTCTGTGTGTGTGTTTGAAAAAATGTTTTGAAAAGGCATTTCGCTTTGACTTCGTAATGATTCGCGCTGGAATGTATACGAAGTGTTTGGAAATGTTTTGTTTTGAAAAGTGTTTTAACTTTGTAAAAGTGTGAGGTGTGAAAAGTATTTTTATAAAGCAAGCAACTAAAAGTCTTATTACCTACTCAGAACGGTCGTTTTCGTGTTATTTTACTTTCCTTTAGAATAGCGCTATCCATACCATTAGATGGTAGGTAACCTTATTCGTTGGATGTAAAAGGGACATTCGAAGGAACATCGGATGGTCATAGAAGGAAACTTGTAGGAGTATCCTAGCACATTCGAAGGGACGATCATCACTTTTTGCAGGCAACAATCGAGGGACGAGATCATGTATTCGTAGGCCACGTCGAGGGACTCTGATCTTTGTATCGAAGGGACTATGATGATATGTTTGTAGGCAACGGTGCTAGGATACCTCTATGTTCAAGGGACTTGACCGTTTATTCGAAAGGCAACGAGAGAGAATACTCAAGGGGGTGCATGTGTGAAGAGAGTGTGTCAAATTCAGATTTTTTATCTTGAGATTTAGAAGTGATCTACGTTCGTTTTTATCTTTCCATACACGCCTAGTTACTAGCAGTTTATATGGGTGCCAAAAATAAATTGCGGAAAGTAAAGTGCGGAAAGTAAATCCTACGCTATTACATGGCTTTGGGGAAGTTACATAATAGGAGTGCAGAAAGTAAATCCTAATTAAGCTATTACATCCCATGAGCAGTTACATAATATTGTAAAAAAAAAGAAATGCGAGAAAATTAATCCTAACTATTACAACCTGGAAGTCGATACATAATAATCGGAAAAGAAAAGAAATTCGCATAAGAGAAAATATGTTAGTAAAAAAAGGTTTTTGAGTTTGGAAAAAGTTTTTTAGGTTAGTAATCCTAATTAGATGATAGAACAATTTTTTGGGAATTTTCTGGATTGGTTTTAGTAAGGAAAAGTAATTAAAAGTCAATTTTATGGTTAATTAACGATTAATTAAAATATGCATGCAAAAATATTAATTTTTATGCCAAAAATTAAATAAACATTTTTCTGTCCTAAATGCAAAAAGAAAATATTTTTTGGTGATTTTTTGATGCATTAGAAAATTGTTTAGAAAGAAAATAAATTGAATAAGAAAAAAAAAGTTAGAGAAGAGAGTCAGCACGCTTCTGGATGGAATTCTCCCAGAAGCTGGGATTTCTGGGGCGTCCCTGACTGGAGATGCCCAGAAGTATGCACTTCTGGGGCTTTCTGGGGAAGATTCGCCCAGAAGTATGCACTTCTGGGGCGTAACGTGCTGCCAAGGAGGCCAGAAGCTGGAGCTTCTGGGTATGCGTTCTGGGAAAACCTGAAATTTCAAAACATTATGTAGTAAGAGAGGGTTCGAACCCATGCCCTTCTGATCAATCAACGCGCTACTTTGCCATTTGAGCTGAGTGAGCCATCTACTAACAATATAAAACAAAAAGAATACAAAGGGTTTCTGGGAGCCCTTCAGAACAGAAAGCGCGCGCAGAGTCATCTTCTCCAATTCAAATGTTCAGGATTTTGGCTACGGTTTCTGCTTCTCCGTGGCTAAATCCCTGCAAGTCATAACTCAAGCAATATGCAATATAAATTAAATGTAAAGCCATGGATTGATTGCAAATTGTCCCCTGAACATGAATATGTCCTTAGATTGGTCCAATTTTTCCTATTCTGAGAACCCCTAATTTGAGCTTAGGAACCCTAACAATGGTGAAACTCGGTTTATGCATCGAAACTCAAATTAAACCATCCAGATAGCTTGCAAACATCATTCTAAACACAAACAAACAATCAAAACATGTTAAATATGCATGAAAATCAAAAATCGAATTTGAGTTAGAAAGGTTCAAACCGAAACTATGATTTCGTGATTCTGCACGTTTGAATGGCTTTGAGTATCTGGATCGATTCAGGGGACCTCCAGGAATGTGTTGAAATCCTTAGAATGGCTCAAATTGGACTGGAACTAGGGCTACCAATTGCTTGCAACACACGGATTTTTTGATGTTTGGTAGGGTTCTTTGAGGCCAGAAATTCGTTTTCTGTACTTTTGAGTGCATTATGTATTTATAGAGCATGAAATTTGATCAAAAGTAATGAGAAATTATATTGCTTTGAATGCAAAAATATTTCCTTGTAAATATTTATCAAATCTTTCTAAAATTGGATTTTTCCTTCCTTGTAGCATCTTGCACGAATTTGGCATGTTATTTGGGCTTCCTTGGTCCTCAAGATAGATAGAAATCAAGCCCAACTTGTCTTATACCTTGCTTTTTTATTTAATTTAATTTAAAATTGGATTAAATGCTTTAAATTCAAAATAAATTAAATAAATAGAAGGAGAGGCATGGCAAGGTGTAGAGAGTCCATGGATAATGTTAAGATCTTGTTTGGATCATAAAATTATAAGCCCATTTGGAAAAAATTTGCATTTGTCAAGTATTTCTCTTTGTGCACCTCCTCAAAAATGCTCAACTTGTGCAAGGTGTATCTTGCTCAATTTTTAACATTTTTGGGTGTTCTTGGACTTTTTAGAAAGCTCAAGATGTCCTCTAAACAACCTCTTTGGTTTCATCTCAATTTAAGTTTCCATGCTCATGACTTCTTTACAAAGAGTTGACTTTTTGTTGACTTTGAAAAGGACCTGCAATGTTTTGATCCATAACTTCCAAATGAAGCATTTTCTGCCCAAGCTTGTGAGACTTAAAGTTGTAGAGAATTGAATTTTCTTCAAAATGAGTTGTGGTGTAAAATTTTTTGATAAAGTATGTGAAAGTTATGCCTGGTAAAAGTTCTGTTGACTTTTGTCTAAGAAAGCCCAATTTAGAAACTTTGACTTTTGATCAATTCTTGACTTTTCTTGATGAATCATGATCAACCCTTGATCAAATGATGAATATCACTTCAAAATATTGATGTTGACCAAAAATTATGAAGTTTGACTGTATGTTGACCACAGTTGACTTTTTGTCCAATACAACTGATTTTCAACCATCTGAGCAATTGTCTAAGGAAATTTGACTTGTGAAGCTTGAAACTTGACATGGAGAATCTTTGAAGCATATGAGGAGGCATGATGAACATTGGAGATGTTGGAAGTCCATCTGGATCTGTGGATAGCTAAACCCTAGTTTGGGTTGATTGTCTAGGAGAGGGTTTGTCTGATCAACCCTTGAGGAATCCTTGAGCATGGGTGTATGAAATGCCTTGAGGAATAGGAGGGAAAATTTTGGGGTATGACAGGATTGATCTTCTGAACACAGGACTTCAAATGCAGCTTCGGACAAGAAATTCCATCATACTTGGCAAAAGTAGGAACCTTGAACTTGCGGGGAATCACCACACCAGGAATTAGGCTCAGATCATCAAAATTCAGCCCGGACATCTTCAGATTTTGCACAGCATTCCGACGGTCTTCAAGTTGTTTGTATTTGTCATCCTCATGAGAATACTGTTCGTTCTCATAGTCTTCTTCCTATTTTCAGACTCACGCTGGCCTTCTTCGTTGTTCTTGATACTTTCATCAGTTTCAACACTCTTGTCTGAGAGTTCTAACCGGCTGACCACCCTAGGTCCACCTTTATGACGTCTTCCCATGTTGAGGACACCGATGACCTTCTTCTTTCTGGTGATGAGCTTTTTCAGATCTTCCTGGCCTTGGACCAAGATGGTGACCACTTCCTAGAATTCAGCATTTTGAGCCTAGAGATCTTTGATAGTCTGTTCAAGAGCCATTTTCTGTTAAAATAAATAGCGAGAGAATGAGAAAACCAGTCTTCAACGTACCTGTTATGAAATGTCATGCCATGATATGCGATGTTTATGCAATGTAATGCAATGTTTTCAAGGACCTTAGGAATTTAAATTTGTTAAACAAGCACGAACAAACTTTTTATTAGTTTTCTTTTTTTCTTTTCTTCTTTTTTTAGTATAAAAGATAGTTTCGAAAATAAAAGAACAAAAATACTAAAGCTCTAAGTCTCCCATGGGCGCTTCCTCTTGGTGTTGAAGTAGGCGTTGATGTTCCGCTCCTCGTGTAGTAGCTTGGTCAACTCTAGTACCTTCTTCTCGCTTGCATAACACTGAGCTTCGAATGTATCCCTTTCTTCTTTAAGCTGAATTCAGGATCTCTTCAAGTCTTCAAAATCAGTAGGCATGTTTGGATGGAGAACGGTATAGGGTATGTCACCTATAGCAACAGGTTCCATAATTACTAGTAATACGGGTGTAAATGGCATCATGAGGTTTTGAGCTCGAGCTCGCACCCATTTGAGGTAAGGTTCCCAAGGAATGGAATTTCTGTGTCCCAAAGTCTTAGTATCAGTCTTCTTTACCATGCCCTAAGCGTGTATGAACCTTCGACGGTAATTCTAGAGATCGTGGTTGTAGTCGAACACAATATCTTGGAGAAGCATATCATGAGGACCATCTCTTCGAGCATAACCAAACTGACGTAGAGCTAGAGAAGGGTTGTAGGTGATACCTCCCCTTAATACCAAGGAGTGGTACATTAGGGAATTCTCCACAACGCTCAATGAATGTGAAGTCCTTTTGAGAGAAGAGACACCAATGTATATCTGAATGAGGAGTGACATCAGCCTTTGAGACCACTTCAATCTTTGCTCGTTCTTCATTACTGATTGAGGAAGGTGTGAAATAAACCACCTGGAAAGTAACGGTATGCAACACATGAGAGTTCCTTGTCGTTTGATGGTACGAGTGTGGAGAGAATGTAGAATATCTCCAAGTAAGGTATGCACATGATTATGAGTGAGGAATATCTTGATGGCGTTCACGTCTATGAACTGATCTGGATTAGGAAATAGAAACAAGCCATAGATTAGCAAGGCCAAAATGTCTTTGAATGCATGAAAACTCATAGCTTTGAGGAATTCTCGAGCCTTCTTTATCAGAAACTTAGCAAGTAAACCCTTAACTCCACTTCTTGTTTCCCAATTGGCTTCAACGTCTGATCGTTTTAGATGTAGCGCTGATCCCAAGTAGTTTAGAGAAATCTTTAAAGGTAGGAACCAACTGATAATCTGGGAATGTAAAGCAAAGGTGTTTCGGATCGAAGAACTAGAATAAGACGTGCATCATATCTTCTTCAAAACCGAAGATAACCAAATCAAGCAGATAACCATGTCTTTTGATGAACCGGGAATGATCAGGAATTTCTGAAACCAATTCTTTCAATTGAGAAGGTACACCCATGAAGTTGATTCAGATAGTCATTCTGGAAGCCATAATTCCTACAAAACAGAGCAAAGATAAATTCCTAGGTCCTTGAAATGGTTAGAAATGATATGCAATGTTATGATGTCATGATGTGATGTTTAACAAGCACAAGCAAATCACACAATAGCCCTAGGTTTAAGGTTGCATGAGGTTTAGGTGTCTACCTTACCAAAGTTTGAGTGGGGTCATCCTGTCCTATGATAGTAACCGGGTTCTAGGAATCTCATATCATTGATCTTTCTCGTAGGCTTTATTTCAATACGACTACCAAGTGGTCGACAAAAACATCCCGAAATTCGGATCTTAATGAGGGTTCTAAAAGTTGAGTTAGTGTTGATGACACCACGCAGACGCCAAATACTTTCCTCAACTTGAGCATGAGGAGCATTAGGACATCCAAAGTGTCGCACTAACGTAGCCATCATGTTGATCGTTTCGGTATAAGCCTAACGGTCGCGACGATTTATTGCTACTTACCTAAGGAAACCTGGATCCGGGTGTAGGATCCCCCACAAGTATAATACCCAAGCAACCCTTAAAGTAAAGCATACAAGTCAAATAGAAAGCAGTAAAGATGATCTAAAAATTCCTAAGGTATTCTCTCTTTAGGGTGTCTCCCCGGCAGAGTCGCCAGTTCTGTAATACGGTGGGAGAACTGACTTTTGGAATTTGTTTTTCTTTTATCCAATTAAGGGAAGGTGAAAAGAACAGAAAAAGGCCTTCGTTAGATTTTGAGTAAGGGAGAAGGTTATGAAAAGGGAAGGTATTAGCACCCCTTTCCATTCGTAGTTATCTACGGGCTCTTAGTTGCTTTTAGCTCATCTTTAAAAATTTGCTTTCTGTGTGTGTGTTTGAAAAAATGTTTTGAAAAGGCATTTCGCTTTGACTTCGTAATGATTCGCGCTGGAATGTATACGAAGTGTTTGGAAATGTTTTGTTTTGAAAAGTGTTTTAACTTTGTAAAAGTGTGAGGTGTGAAAAGTATTTTTATAAAGCAAGCAACTAAAAGTCTTATTACCTACTCAGAACGGTCGTTTTCGTGTTATTTTACTTTCCTTTAGAATAGCGCTATCCATACCATTAGATGGTAGGTAACCTTATTCGTTGGATGTAAAAGGGACATTCGAAGGAACATCGGATGGTCATAGAAGGAAACTTGTAGGAGTATCCTAGCACATTCGAAGGGACGATCATCACTTTTTGCAGGCAACAATCGAGGGACGAGATCATGTATTCGTAGGCCACGTCGAGGGACTCTGATCTTTGTATCGAAGGGACTATGATGATATGTTTGTAGGCAACGGTGCTAGGATACCTCTATGTTCAAGGGACTTGACCGTTTATTCGAAAGGCAACGAGAGAGAATACTCAAGGGGGTGCATGTGTGAAGAGAGTGTGTCAAATTCAGATTTTTTATCTTGAGATTTAGAAGTGATCTACGTTCGTTTTTATCTTTCCATACACGCCTAGTTACTAGCAGTTTATATGGGTGCCAAAAATAAATTGCGGAAAGTAAAGTGCGGAAAGTAAATCCTACGCTATTACATGGCTTTGGGGAAGTTACATAATAGGAGTGCAGAAAGTAAATCCTAATTAAGCTATTACATCCCATGAGCAGTTACATAATATTGTAAAAAAAAAGAAATGCGAGAAAATTAATCCTAACTATTACAACCTGGAAGTCGATACATAATAATCGGAAAAGAAAAGAAATTCGCATAAGAGAAAATATGTTAGTAAAAAAAGGTTTTTGAGTTTGGAAAAAGTTTTTTAGGTTAGTAATCCTAATTAGATGATAGAACAATTTTTTGGGAATTTTCTGGATTGGTTTTAGTAAGGAAAAGTAATTAAAAGTCAATTTTATGGTTAATTAACGATTAATTAAAATATGCATGCAAAAATATTAATTTTTATGCCAAAAATTAAATAAACATTTTTCTGTCCTAAATGCAAAAAGAAAATATTTTTTGGTGATTTTTTGATGCATTAGAAAATTGTTTAGAAAGAAAATAAATTGAATAAGAAAAAAAAAGTTAGAGAAGAGAGTCAGCACGCTTCTGGATGGAATTCTCCCAGAAGCTGGGATTTCTGGGGCGTCCCTGACTGGAGATGCCCAGAAGTATGCACTTCTGGGGCTTTCTGGGGAAGATTCGCCCAGAAGTATGCACTTCTGGGGCGTAACGTGCTGCCAAGGAGGCCAGAAGCTGGAGCTTCTGGGTATGCGTTCTGGGAAAACCTGAAATTTCAAAACATTATGTAGTAAGAGAGGGTTCGAACCCATGCCCTTCTGATCAATCAACGCGCTACTTTGCCATTTGAGCTGAGTGAGCCATCTACTAACAATATAAAACAAAAAGAATACAAAGGGTTTCTGGGAGCCCTTCAGAACAGAAAGCGCGCGCAGAGTCATCTTCTCCAATTCAAATGTTCAGGATTTTGGCTACGGTTTCTGCTTCTCCGTGGCTAAATCCCTGCAAGTCATAACTCAAGCAATATGCAATATAAATTAAATGTAAAGCCATGGATTGATTGCAAATTGTCCCCTGAACATGAATATGTCCTTAGATTGGTCCAATTTTTCCTATTCTGAGAACCCCTAATTTGAGCTTAGGAACCCTAACAATGGTGAAACTCGGTTTATGCATCGAAACTCAAATTAAACCATCCAGATAGCTTGCAAACATCATTCTAAACACAAACAAACAATCAAAACATGTTAAATATGCATGAAAATCAAAAATCGAATTTGAGTTAGAAAGGTTCAAACCGAAACTATGATTTCGTGATTCTGCACGTTTGAATGGCTTTGAGTATCTGGATCGATTCAGGGGACCTCCAGGAATGTGTTGAAATCCTTAGAATGGCTCAAATTGGACTGGAACTAGGGCTACCAATTGCTTGCAACACACGGATTTTTTGATGTTTGGTAGGGTTCTTTGAGGCCAGAAATTCGTTTTCTGTACTTTTGAGTGCATTATGTATTTATAGAGCATGAAATTTGATCAAAAGTAATGAGAAATTATATTGCTTTGAATGCAAAAATATTTCCTTGTAAATATTTATCAAATCTTTCTAAAATTGGATTTTTCCTTCCTTGTAGCATCTTGCACGAATTTGGCATGTTATTTGGGCTTCCTTGGTCCTCAAGATAGATAGAAATCAAGCCCAACTTGTCTTATACCTTGCTTTTTTATTTAATTTAATTTAAAATTGGATTAAATGCTTTAAATTCAAAATAAATTAAATAAATAGAAGGAGAGGCATGGCAAGGTGTAGAGAGTCCATGGATAATGTTAAGATCTTGTTTGGATCATAAAATTATAAGCCCATTTGGAAAAAATTTGCATTTGTCAAGTATTTCTCTTTGTGCACCTCCTCAAAAATGCTCAACTTGTGCAAGGTGTATCTTGCTCAATTTTTAACATTTTTGGGTGTTCTTGGACTTTTTAGAAAGCTCAAGATGTCCTCTAAACAACCTCTTTGGTTTCATCTCAATTTAAGTTTCCATGCTCATGACTTCTTTACAAAGAGTTGACTTTTTGTTGACTTTGAAAAGGACCTGCAATGTTTTGATCCATAACTTCCAAATGAAGCATTTTCTGCCCAAGCTTGTGAGACTTAAAGTTGTAGAGAATTGAATTTTCTTCAAAATGAGTTGTGGTGTAAAATTTTTTGATAAAGTATGTGAAAGTTATGCCTGGTAAAAGTTCTGTTGACTTTTGTCTAAGAAAGCCCAATTTAGAAACTTTGACTTTTGATCAATTCTTGACTTTTCTTGATGAATCATGATCAACCCTTGATCAAATGATGAATATCACTTCAAAATATTGATGTTGACCAAAAATTATGAAGTTTGACTGTATGTTGACCACAGTTGACTTTTTGTCCAATACAACTGATTTTCAACCATCTGAGCAATTGTCTAAGGAAATTTGACTTGTGAAGCTTGAAACTTGACATGGAGAATCTTTGAAGCATATGAGGAGGCATGATGAACATTGGAGATGTTGGAAGTCCATCTGGATCTGTGGATAGCTAAACCCTAGTTTGGGTTGATTGTCTAGGAGAGGGTTTGTCTGATCAACCCTTGAGGAATCCTTGAGCATGGGTGTATGAAATGCCTTGAGGAATAGGAGGGAAAATTTTGGGGTATGACAGGATTGATCTTCTGAACACAGGACTTCAAATGCAGCTTCGGACAAGAAATTCCATCATACTTGGCAAAAGTAGGAACCTTGAACTTGCGGGGAATCACCACACCAGGAATTAGGCTCAGATCATCAAAATTCAGCCCGGACATCTTCAGATTTTGCACAGCATTCCGACGGTCTTCAAGTTGTTTGTATTTGTCATCCTCATGAGAATACTGTTCGTTCTCATAGTCTTCTTCCTATTTTCAGACTCACGCTGGCCTTCTTCGTTGTTCTTGATACTTTCATCAGTTTCAACACTCTTGTCTGAGAGTTCTAACCGGCTGACCACCCTAGGTCCACCTTTATGACGTCTTCCCATGTTGAGGACACCGATGACCTTCTTCTTTCTGGTGATGAGCTTTTTCAGATCTTCCTGGCCTTGGACCAAGATGGTGACCACTTCCTAGAATTCAGCATTTTGAGCCTAGAGATCTTTGATAGTCTGTTCAAGAGCCATTTTCTGTTAAAATAAATAGCGAGAGAATGAGAAAACCAGTCTTCAACGTACCTGTTATGAAATGTCATGCCATGATATGCGATGTTTATGCAATGTAATGCAATGTTTTCAAGGACCTTAGGAATTTAAATTTGTTAAACAAGCACGAACAAACTTTTTATTAGTTTTCTTTTTTCTTTTCTTCTTTTTTTAGTATAAAAGATAGTTTCGAAAATAAAAGAACAAAAATACTAAAGCTCTAAGTCTCCCATGGGCGCTTCCTCTTGGTGTTGAAGTAGGCGTTGATGTTCCGCTCCTCGTGTAGTAGCTTGGTCAACTCTAGTACCTTCTTCTCGCTTGCATAACACTGAGCTTCGAATGTATCCCTTTCTTCTTTAAGCTGAATTCAGGATCTCTTCAAGTCTTCAAAATCAGTAGGCATGTTTGGATGGAGAACGGTATAGGGTATGTCACCTATAGCAACAGGTTCCATAATTACTAGTAATACGGGTGTAAATGGCATCATGAGGTTTTGAGCTCGAGCTCGCACCCATTTGAGGTAAGGTTCCCAAGGAATGGAATTTCTGTGTCCCAAAGTCTTAGTATCAGTCTTCTTTACCATGCCCTAAGCGTGTATGAACCTTCGACGGTAATTCTAGAGATCGTGGTTGTAGTCGAACACAATATCTTGGAGAAGCATATCATGAGGACCATCTCTTCGAGCATAACCAAACTGACGTAGAGCTAGAGAAGGGTTGTAGGTGATACCTCCCCTTAATACCAAGGAGTGGTACATTAGGGGAATTCTCCACAACGCTCAATGAATGTGAAGTCCTTTTGAGAGAAGAGACACCAATGTATATCTGAATGAGGAGTGACATCAGCCTTTGAGACCACTTCAATCTTTGCTCGTTCTTCATTACTGATTGAGGAAGGTGTGAAATAAACCACCTGGAAAGTAACGGTATGCAACACATGAGAGTTCCTTGTCGTTTGATGGTACGAGTGTGGAGAGAATGTAGAATATCTCCAAGTAAGGTATGCACATGATTATGAGTGAGGAATATCTTGATGGCGTTCACGTCTATGAACTGATCTGGATTAGGAAATAGAAACAAGCCATAGATTAGCAAGGCCAAAATGTCTTTGAATGCATGAAAACTCATAGCTTTGAGGAATTCTCGAGCCTTCTTTATCAGAAACTTAGCAAGTAAACCCTTAACTCCACTTCTTGTTTCCCAATTGGCTTCAACGTCTGATCGTTTTAGATGTAGCGCTGATCCCAAGTAGTTTAGAGAAATCTTTAAAGGTAGGAACCAACTGATAATCTGGGAATGTAAAGCAAAGGTGTTTCGGATCGAAGAACTAGAATAAGACGTGCATCATATCTTCTTCAAAACCGAAGATAACCAAATCAAGCAGATAACCATGTCTTTTGATGAACCGGGAATGATCAGGAATTTCTGAAACCAATTCTTTCAATTGAGAAGGTACACCCATGAAGTTGATTCAGATAGTCATTCTGGAAGCCATAATTCCTACAAAACAGAGCAAAGATAAATTCCTAGGTCCTTGAAATGGTTAGAAATGATATGCAATGTTATGATGTCATGATGTGATGTTTAACAAGCACAAGCAAATCACACAATAGCCCTAGGTTTAAGGTTGCATGAGGTTTAGGTGTCTACCTTACCAAAGTTTGAGTGGGGTCATCCTGTCCTATGATAGTAACCGGGTTCTAGGAATCTCATATCATTGATCTTTCTCGTAGGCTTTATTTCAATACGACTACCAAGTGGTCGACAAAAACATCCCGAAATTCGGATCTTAATGAGGGTTCTAAAAGTTGAGTTAGTGTTGATGACACCACGCAGACGCCAAATACTTTCCTCAACTTGAGCATGAGGAGCATTAGGACATCCAAAGTGTCGCACTAACGTAGCCATCATGTTGATCGTTTCGGTATAAGCCTAACGGTCGCGACGATTTATTGCTACTTACCTAAGGAAACCTGGATCCGGGTGTAGGATCCCCCACAAGTATAATACCCAAGCAACCCTTAAAGTAAAGCATACAAGTCAAATAGAAAGCAGTAAAGATGATCTAAAAATTCCTAAGGTATTCTCTCTTTAGGGTGTCTCCCCGGCAGAGTCGCCAGTTCTGTAATACGGTGGGAGAACTGACTTTTGGAATTTGTTTTTCTTTTATCCAATTAAGGGAAGGTGAAAAGAACAGAAAAAGGCCTTCGTTAGATTTTGAGTAAGGGAGAAGGTTATGAAAAGGGAAGGTATTAGCACCCCTTTCCATTCGTAGTTATCTACGGGCTCTTAGTTGCTTTTAGCTCATCTTTAAAAATTTGCTTTCTGTGTGTGTGTTTGAAAAAATGTTTTGAAAAGGCATTTCGCTTTGACTTCGTAATGATTCGCGCTGGAATGTATACGAAGTGTTTGGAAATGTTTTGTTTTGAAAAGTGTTTTAACTTTGTAAAAGTGTGAGGTGTGAAAAGTATTTTTATAAAGCAAGCAACTAAAAGTCTTATTACCTACTCAGAACGGTCGTTTTCGTGTTATTTTACTTTCCTTTAGAATAGCGCTATCCATACCATTAGATGGTAGGTAACCTTATTCGTTGGATGTAAAAGGGACATTCGAAGGAACATCGGATGGTCATAGAAGGAAACTTGTAGGAGTATCCTAGCACATTCGAAGGGACGATCATCACTTTTTGCAGGCAACAATCGAGGGACGAGATCATGTATTCGTAGGCCACGTCGAGGGACTCTGATCTTTGTATCGAAGGGACTATGATGATATGTTTGTAGGCAACGGTGCTAGGATACCTCTATGTTCAAGGGACTTGACCGTTTATTCGAAAGGCAACGAGAGAGAATACTCAAGGGGGTGCATGTGTGAAGAGAGTGTGTCAAATTCAGATTTTTTATCTTGAGATTTAGAAGTGATCTACGTTCGTTTTTATCTTTCCATACACGCCTAGTTACTAGCAGTTTATATGGGTGCCAAAAATAAATTGCGGAAAGTAAAGTGCGGAAAGTAAATCCTACGCTATTACATGGCTTTGGGGAAGTTACATAATAGGAGTGCAGAAAGTAAATCCTAATTAAGCTATTACATCCCATGAGCAGTTACATAATATTGTAAAAAAAAAGAAATGCGAGAAAATTAATCCTAACTATTACAACCTGGAAGTCGATACATAATAATCGGAAAAGAAAAGAAATTCGCATAAGAGAAAATATGTTAGTAAAAAAAGGTTTTTGAGTTTGGAAAAAGTTTTTTAGGTTAGTAATCCTAATTAGATGATAGAACAATTTTTTGGGAATTTTCTGGATTGGTTTTAGTAAGGAAAAGTAATTAAAAGTCAATTTTATGGTTAATTAACGATTAATTAAAATATGCATGCAAAAATATTAATTTTTATGCCAAAAATTAAATAAACATTTTTCTGTCCTAAATGCAAAAAGAAAATATTTTTTGGTGATTTTTTGATGCATTAGAAAATTGTTTAGAAAGAAAATAAATTGAATAAGAAAAAAAAAGTTAGAGAAGAGAGTCAGCACGCTTCTGGATGGAATTCTCCCAGAAGCTGGGATTTCTGGGGCGTCCCTGACTGGAGATGCCCAGAAGTATGCACTTCTGGGGCTTTCTGGGGAAGATTCGCCCAGAAGTATGCACTTCTGGGGCGTAACGTGCTGCCAAGGAGGCCAGAAGCTGGAGCTTCTGGGTATGCGTTCTGGGAAAACCTGAAATTTCAAAACATTATGTAGTAAGAGAGGGTTCGAACCCATGCCCTTCTGATCAATCAACGCGCTACTTTGCCATTTGAGCTGAGTGAGCCATCTACTAACAATATAAAACAAAAAGAATACAAAGGGTTTCTGGGAGCCCTTCAGAACAGAAAGCGCGCGCAGAGTCATCTTCTCCAATTCAAATGTTCAGGATTTTGGCTACGGTTTCTGCTTCTCCGTGGCTAAATCCCTGCAAGTCATAACTCAAGCAATATGCAATATAAATTAAATGTAAAGCCATGGATTGATTGCAAATTGTCCCCTGAACATGAATATGTCCTTAGATTGGTCCAATTTTTCCTATTCTGAGAACCCCTAATTTGAGCTTAGGAACCCTAACAATGGTGAAACTCGGTTTATGCATCGAAACTCAAATTAAACCATCCAGATAGCTTGCAAACATCATTCTAAACACAAACAAACAATCAAAACATGTTAAATATGCATGAAAATCAAAAATCGAATTTGAGTTAGAAAGGTTCAAACCGAAACTATGATTTCGTGATTCTGCACGTTTGAATGGCTTTGAGTATCTGGATCGATTCAGGGGACCTCCAGGAATGTGTTGAAATCCTTAGAATGGCTCAAATTGGACTGGAACTAGGGCTACCAATTGCTTGCAACACACGGATTTTTTGATGTTTGGTAGGGTTCTTTGAGGCCAGAAATTCGTTTTCTGTACTTTTGAGTGCATTATGTATTTATAGAGCATGAAATTTGATCAAAAGTAATGAGAAATTATATTGCTTTGAATGCAAAAATATTTCCTTGTAAATATTTATCAAATCTTTCTAAAATTGGATTTTTCCTTCCTTGTAGCATCTTGCACGAATTTGGCATGTTATTTGGGCTTCCTTGGTCCTCAAGATAGATAGAAATCAAGCCCAACTTGTCTTATACCTTGCTTTTTTATTTAATTTAATTTAAAATTGGATTAAATGCTTTAAATTCAAAATAAATTAAATAAATAGAAGGAGAGGCATGGCAAGGTGTAGAGAGTCCATGGATAATGTTAAGATCTTGTTTGGATCATAAAATTATAAGCCCATTTGGAAAAAATTTGCATTTGTCAAGTATTTCTCTTTGTGCACCTCCTCAAAAATGCTCAACTTGTGCAAGGTGTATCTTGCTCAATTTTTAACATTTTTGGGTGTTCTTGGACTTTTTAGAAAGCTCAAGATGTCCTCTAAACAACCTCTTTGGTTTCATCTCAATTTAAGTTTCCATGCTCATGACTTCTTTACAAAGAGTTGACTTTTTGTTGACTTTGAAAAGGACCTGCAATGTTTTGATCCATAACTTCCAAATGAAGCATTTTCTGCCCAAGCTTGTGAGACTTAAAGTTGTAGAGAATTGAATTTTCTTCAAAATGAGTTGTGGTGTAAAATTTTTTGATAAAGTATGTGAAAGTTATGCCTGGTAAAAGTTCTGTTGACTTTTGTCTAAGAAAGCCCAATTTAGAAACTTTGACTTTTGATCAATTCTTGACTTTTCTTGATGAATCATGATCAACCCTTGATCAAATGATGAATATCACTTCAAAATATTGATGTTGACCAAAAATTATGAAGTTTGACTGTATGTTGACCACAGTTGACTTTTTGTCCAATACAACTGATTTTCAACCATCTGAGCAATTGTCTAAGGAAATTTGACTTGTGAAGCTTGAAACTTGACATGGAGAATCTTTGAAGCATATGAGGAGGCATGATGAACATTGGAGATGTTGGAAGTCCATCTGGATCTGTGGATAGCTAAACCCTAGTTTGGGTTGATTGTCTAGGAGAGGGTTTGTCTGATCAACCCTTGAGGAATCCTTGAGCATGGGTGTATGAAATGCCTTGAGGAATAGGAGGGAAAATTTTGGGGTATGACAGGATTGATCTTCTGAACACAGGACTTCAAATGCAGCTTCGGACAAGAAATTCCATCATACTTGGCAAAAGTAGGAACCTTGAACTTGCGGGGAATCACCACACCAGGAATTAGGCTCAGATCATCAAAATTCAGCCCGGACATCTTCAGATTTTGCACAGCATTCCGACGGTCTTCAAGTTGTTTGTATTTGTCATCCTCATGAGAATACTGTTCGTTCTCATAGTCTTCTTCCTATTTTCAGACTCACGCTGGCCTTCTTCGTTGTTCTTGATACTTTCATCAGTTTCAACACTCTTGTCTGAGAGTTCTAACCGGCTGACCACCCTAGGTCCACCTTTATGACGTCTTCCCATGTTGAGGACACCGATGACCTTCTTCTTTCTGGTGATGAGCTTTTTCAGATCTTCCTGGCCTTGGACCAAGATGGTGACCACTTCCTAGAATTCAGCATTTTGAGCCTAGAGATCTTTGATAGTCTGTTCAAGAGCCATTTTCTGTTAAAATAAATAGCGAGAGAATGAGAAAACCAGTCTTCAACGTACCTGTTATGAAATGTCATGCCATGATATGCGATGTTTATGCAATGTAATGCAATGTTTTCAAGGACCTTAGGAATTTAAATTTGTTAAACAAGCACGAACAAACTTTTTATTAGTTTTCTTTTTTCTTTTCTTCTTTTTTTAGTATAAAAGATAGTTTCGAAAATAAAAGAACAAAAATACTAAAGCTCTAAGTCTCCCATGGGCGCTTCCTCTTGGTGTTGAAGTAGGCGTTGATGTTCCGCTCCTCGTGTAGTAGCTTGGTCAACTCTAGTACCTTCTTCTCGCTTGCATAACACTGAGCTTCGAATGTATCCCTTTCTTCTTTAAGCTGAATTCAGGATCTCTTCAAGTCTTCAAAATCAGTAGGCATGTTTGGATGGAGAACGGTATAGGGTATGTCACCTATAGCAACAGGTTCCATAATTACTAGTAATACGGGTGTAAATGGCATCATGAGGTTTTGAGCTCGAGCTCGCACCCATTTGAGGTAAGGTTCCCAAGGAATGGAATTTCTGTGTCCCAAAGTCTTAGTATCAGTCTTCTTTACCATGCCCTAAGCGTGTATGAACCTTCGACGGTAATTCTAGAGATCGTGGTTGTAGTCGAACACAATATCTTGGAGAAGCATATCATGAGGACCATCTCTTCGAGCATAACCAAACTGACGTAGAGCTAGAGAAGGGTTGTAGGTGATACCTCCCCTTAATACCAAGGAGTGGTACATTAGGGAATTCTCCACAACGCTCAATGAATGTGAAGTCCTTTTGAGAGAAGAGACACCAATGTATATCTGAATGAGGAGTGACATCAGCCTTTGAGACCACTTCAATCTTTGCTCGTTCTTCATTACTGATTGAGGAAGGTGTGAAATAAACCACCTGGAAAGTAACGGTATGCAACACATGAGAGTTCCTTGTCGTTTGATGGTACGAGTGTGGAGAGAATGTAGAATATCTCCAAGTAAGGTATGCACATGATTATGAGTGAGGAATATCTTGATGGCGTTCACGTCTATGAACTGATCTGGATTAGGAAATAGAAACAAGCCATAGATTAGCAAGGCCAAAATGTCTTTGAATGCATGAAAACTCATAGCTTTGAGGAATTCTCGAGCCTTCTTTATCAGAAACTTAGCAAGTAAACCCTTAACTCCACTTCTTGTTTCCCAATTGGCTTCAACGTCTGATCGTTTTAGATGTAGCGCTGATCCCAAGTAGTTTAGAGAAATCTTTAAAGGTAGGAACCAACTGATAATCTGGGAATGTAAAGCAAAGGTGTTTCGGATCGAAGAACTAGAATAAGACGTGCATCATATCTTCTTCAAAACCGAAGATAACCAAATCAAGCAGATAACCATGTCTTTTGATGAACCGGGAATGATCAGGAATTTCTGAAACCAATTCTTTCAATTGAGAAGGTACACCCATGAAGTTGATTCAGATAGTCATTCTGGAAGCCATAATTCCTACAAAACAGAGCAAAGATAAATTCCTAGGTCCTTGAAATGGTTAGAAATGATATGCAATGTTATGATGTCATGATGTGATGTTTAACAAGCACAAGCAAATCACACAATAGCCCTAGGTTTAAGGTTGCATGAGGTTTAGGTGTCTACCTTACCAAAGTTTGAGTGGGGTCATCCTGTCCTATGATAGTAACCGGGTTCTAGGAATCTCATATCATTGATCTTTCTCGTAGGCTTTATTTCAATACGACTACCAAGTGGTCGACAAAAACATCCCGAAATTCGGATCTTAATGAGGGTTCTAAAAGTTGAGTTAGTGTTGATGACACCACGCAGACGCCAAATACTTTCCTCAACTTGAGCATGAGGAGCATTAGGACATCCAAAGTGTCGCACTAACGTAGCCATCATGTTGATCGTTTCGGTATAAGCCTAACGGTCGCGACGATTTATTGCTACTTACCTAAGGAAACCTGGATCCGGGTGTAGGATCCCCCACAAGTATAATACCCAAGCAACCCTTAAAGTAAAGCATACAAGTCAAATAGAAAGCAGTAAAGATGATCTAAAAATTCCTAAGGTATTCTCTCTTTAGGGTGTCTCCCCGGCAGAGTCGCCAGTTCTGTAATACGGTGGGAGAACTGACTTTTGGAATTTGTTTTTCTTTTATCCAATTAAGGGAAGGTGAAAAGAACAGAAAAAGGCCTTCGTTAGATTTTGAGTAAGGGAGAAGGTTATGAAAAGGGAAGGTATTAGCACCCCTTTCCATTCGTAGTTATCTACGGGCTCTTAGTTGCTTTTAGCTCATCTTTAAAAATTTGCTTTCTGTGTGTGTGTTTGAAAAAATGTTTTGAAAAGGCATTTCGCTTTGACTTCGTAATGATTCGCGCTGGAATGTATACGAAGTGTTTGGAAATGTTTTGTTTTGAAAAGTGTTTTAACTTTGTAAAAGTGTGAGGTGTGAAAAGTATTTTTATAAAGCAAGCAACTAAAAGTCTTATTACCTACTCAGAACGGTCGTTTTCGTGTTATTTTACTTTCCTTTAGAATAGCGCTATCCATACCATTAGATGGTAGGTAACCTTATTCGTTGGATGTAAAAGGGACATTCGAAGGAACATCGGATGGTCATAGAAGGAAACTTGTAGGAGTATCCTAGCACATTCGAAGGGACGATCATCACTTTTTGCAGGCAACAATCGAGGGACGAGATCATGTATTCGTAGGCCACGTCGAGGGACTCTGATCTTTGTATCGAAGGGACTATGATGATATGTTTGTAGGCAACGGTGCTAGGATACCTCTATGTTCAAGGGACTTGACCGTTTATTCGAAAGGCAACGAGAGAGAATACTCAAGGGGGTGCATGTGTGAAGAGAGTGTGTCAAATTCAGATTTTTTATCTTGAGATTTAGAAGTGATCTACGTTCGTTTTTATCTTTCCATACACGCCTAGTTACTAGCAGTTTATATGGGTGCCAAAAATAAATTGCGGAAAGTAAAGTGCGGAAAGTAAATCCTACGCTATTACATGGCTTTGGGGAAGTTACATAATAGGAGTGCAGAAAGTAAATCCTAATTAAGCTATTACATCCCATGAGCAGTTACATAATATTGTAAAAAAAAAGAAATGCGAGAAAATTAATCCTAACTATTACAACCTGGAAGTCGATACATAATAATCGGAAAAGAAAAGAAATTCGCATAAGAGAAAATATGTTAGTAAAAAAAGGTTTTTGAGTTTGGAAAAAGTTTTTTAGGTTAGTAATCCTAATTAGATGATAGAACAATTTTTTGGGAATTTTCTGGATTGGTTTTAGTAAGGAAAAGTAATTAAAAGTCAATTTTATGGTTAATTAACGATTAATTAAAATATGCATGCAAAAATATTAATTTTTATGCCAAAAATTAAATAAACATTTTTCTGTCCTAAATGCAAAAAGAAAATATTTTTTGGTGATTTTTTGATGCATTAGAAAATTGTTTAGAAAGAAAATAAATTGAATAAGAAAAAAAAAGTTAGAGAAGAGAGTCAGCACGCTTCTGGATGGAATTCTCCCAGAAGCTGGGATTTCTGGGGCGTCCCTGACTGGAGATGCCCAGAAGTATGCACTTCTGGGGCTTTCTGGGGAAGATTCGCCCAGAAGTATGCACTTCTGGGGCGTAACGTGCTGCCAAGGAGGCCAGAAGCTGGAGCTTCTGGGTATGCGTTCTGGGAAAACCTGAAATTTCAAAACATTATGTAGTAAGAGAGGGTTCGAACCCATGCCCTTCTGATCAATCAACGCGCTACTTTGCCATTTGAGCTGAGTGAGCCATCTACTAACAATATAAAACAAAAAGAATACAAAGGGTTTCTGGGAGCCCTTCAGAACAGAAAGCGCGCGCAGAGTCATCTTCTCCAATTCAAATGTTCAGGATTTTGGCTACGGTTTCTGCTTCTCCGTGGCTAAATCCCTGCAAGTCATAACTCAAGCAATATGCAATATAAATTAAATGTAAAGCCATGGATTGATTGCAAATTGTCCCCTGAACATGAATATGTCCTTAGATTGGTCCAATTTTTCCTATTCTGAGAACCCCTAATTTGAGCTTAGGAACCCTAACAATGGTGAAACTCGGTTTATGCATCGAAACTCAAATTAAACCATCCAGATAGCTTGCAAACATCATTCTAAACACAAACAAACAATCAAAACATGTTAAATATGCATGAAAATCAAAAATCGAATTTGAGTTAGAAAGGTTCAAACCGAAACTATGATTTCGTGATTCTGCACGTTTGAATGGCTTTGAGTATCTGGATCGATTCAGGGGACCTCCAGGAATGTGTTGAAATCCTTAGAATGGCTCAAATTGGACTGGAACTAGGGCTACCAATTGCTTGCAACACACGGATTTTTTGATGTTTGGTAGGGTTCTTTGAGGCCAGAAATTCGTTTTCGGTACTTTTGAGTGCATTATGTATTTATAGAGCATGAAATTTGATCAAAAGTAATGAGAAATTATATTGCTTTGAATGCAAAAATATTTCCTTGTAAATATTTATCAAATCTTTCTAAAATTGGATTTTTCCTTCCTTGTAGCATCTTGCACGAATTTGGCATGTTATTTGGGCTTCCTTGGTCCTCAAGATAGATAGAAATCAAGCCCAACTTGTCTTATACCTTGCTTTTTTATTTAATTTAATTTAAAATTGGATTAAATGCTTTAAATTCAAAATAAATTAAATAAATAGAAGGAGAGGCATGGCAAGGTGTAGAGAGTCCATGGATAATGTTAAGATCTTGTTTGGATCATAAAATTATAAGCCCATTTGGAAAAAATTTGCATTTGTCAAGTATTTCTCTTTGTGCACCTCCTCAAAAATGCTCAACTTGTGCAAGGTGTATCTTGCTCAATTTTTAACATTTTTGGGTGTTCTTGGACTTTTTAGAAAGCTCAAGATGTCCTCTAAACAACCTCTTTGGTTTCATCTCAATTTAAGTTTCCATGCTCATGACTTCTTTACAAAGAGTTGACTTTTTGTTGACTTTGAAAAGGACCTGCAATGTTTTGATCCATAACTTCCAAATGAAGCATTTTCTGCCCAAGCTTGTGAGACTTAAAGTTGTAGAGAATTGAATTTTCTTCAAAATGAGTTGTGGTGTAAAATTTTTTGATAAAGTATGTGAAAGTTATGCCTGGTAAAAGTTCTGTTGACTTTTGTCTAAGAAAGCCCAATTTAGAAACTTTGACTTTTGATCAATTCTTGACTTTTCTTGATGAATCATGATCAACCCTTGATCAAATGATGAATATCACTTCAAAATATTGATGTTGACCAAAAATTATGAAGTTTGACTGTATGTTGACCACAGTTGACTTTTTGTCCAATACAACTGATTTTCAACCATCTGAGCAATTGTTTGAGGAAACTTGACTTGTAAGGCTTGAAACTTGACATGGAGATTCTTTGAAGCATATTATGAATCATGATGACCACTAGAAGTGTTAGAAGTCCATCTTGACTTGAGAATGGCAAAACCCTAGTTTGGATTGATTGCTTAGGAGAGGGTTTGTCTGGTCAATCCTTGTGAAATCCTTGAGTATGGATATGAGAAATGTCTTGAGAAGTAAGAGGGGAAATTTTGGGGTATGACAGGACGGATACCCCCGAGACTGAAGGCGCTTGTCTTGGGTGCGTTTTGTGACCGCCGTGTGATCTCATGGCCGAGACTTCTGCTCGGCTCTATCATCTCGCCCCGTACCTTTCTCATTGGAATCTCGGGCTCTCTTTTCCATGTTGCTCTCCTCGCCCTTGACATAATACTCCGCCCAAGTGATAATCTCATCCATACTCTTAGCCGGCTTCTGGGCCAAAGATTCATTAAATTGGCCGGCCTTGAGCCCATGCTGAAACGCCGCCACAAAGATTTCCTAGTTAGGATGTGAAACCTTTATGGTCTCCTCGTTGAACCTAGCCATAAAATCCCGCAACGACTCTACGTGACGCTGCCTAACGTTGAAGAGAAGTATTGGCCACCTTACGATGGCGATTCACTGAGAACTGTTGAATGATTTTCCTATTAAAATCCTGATAGCTAACCACGGAAAGTCGCGGTAACCCCATGTATCAACGTAAAGTAGATTCCTTGAACGTGCCAGCCACCAGCTTACATTTGAGGGAATTTTTCGCTCCAATTAACGCCATCATATTATTAACCGAAATGATGTGCTCCTGAGGATCAGACTTCCCGTCGTACGTTGCCAAGACGGGGGCCTTGAATTTCTCAGGGACAACATCCTCCTAGATAGCTTGGGACAGGGGTTGTGGTTCCAAGAACTCTGCTTCTTGTTCTTCTATTTCGTCCAAACTCTTCTACTAAAGAGCTTGCACATTATCTTGTAGAGTGTCATTATGTTGACGCAGGTCACCGATCATAGCCAACAATTGAGTCAGATCTGGTGGATCAGTCGGTGAAGTTGTTGACATTGTGTTATCATGTCTGTATGCGGTGGCCTGGGATTAATTTCACCGAGGCCCCACGGTGGGCGCCAAATGTTCTTGCAGGAAAAACCTTTATAGTCGTATTTAGGGATTTGAAAGCTCAAGTGTGATGACTTGAACTCCAAGCTATGATTGTCTTGCTTATCCCGCTGGCGGGAGCCCTATTTATACGTGTGACTCCGTGAGTCTCCCTCTCCTTCACCAGTAACGGCCTGCAGCACATTAACCGTAACTTTGAGATGAAGCATCAGCCGTTTCAAGCGATGATAACCTCCCAACGTAATGTCTAATGCTGAATCAATGCACCAATTTACTCCTCCAAACTGTAACATCCGTACTCCATCCGAGCTAGTCCCTAGGACGCATGACCGGGATGTATCCCCGGGTCTTACACCGGCTTCTCACCCCTCCTCCGGGATACATCCCACCCTCCGATCATACACATTTAGTCGGGCTCTATCCTGGATCTTTACCAACCCGATCTCGACTCCACATCTCGGCTAGGACTTTTATGCATGATCAAAATATAAAAATCAGAAAATAAAATAAAGGCCAAAAAATGTGGCCCATTAGATCACAGTCAAAACGCGTAAGTAAGCTAATCTCTTGAAAAACACACCAAATTAATTTTTCAAAAAACAAAATAATGTGGACCATCAAATAATGTCAAAACACATTAGTAATCACATCCAATAAACATGGCGCACTGTGCATATCATGGACCTCCTGAAATATCACACACGATCACTTATTTTAGAAATTTGAAAAAAATGTGTGGCAATTCATCATTGGTCGAAGTAATACACGTAGGTTGTCTTCAACCTCCGGCCACCCTAAAATCGAGTATCTCAAATGGAAAAATCAACGTTCATGAGTGGTATCCTTGGATTCGTCTCTTCAAGTCCATCTCAACCACATGCTCGCAAAAAAATTATTTACAGTGAGAAAAGAGTAATTTGAGAAAAACCAGAATAATAGCGAGCTTTTGTTTTTGAAATTACAAGTTCAACTCTTAATGAAAATGAAAACGGTGAAGACCACAAGGATCGGTGAGATAAAGAGAACAAGTTAGGCATTCATTTGGTTCGATTTGGTTAGGAATTCTACCTGAACGAAGTTCACTTTCAGAGCTCTGAAACTTGACTTGGATATCATGATTCGCGGTCCTTGAGGGCACGATTCTTGTTCTATTAACTTCAGTGAAGTTCAAGGATGAAGAAGGAGTGATCAATTTTGAATTGGAAGTTCTTTAAGAGAGAATTTGAACTTGCAGAAAATATGGTTATTGTAATACGGTGAACTGACTTTGTAGGATTTTTGTATCCAAATGTGCGGATAGCAAGAGTCGCCACCGACTTTTATTTTTATCCAATTAAGGGAAGGTAAAAGTAACAGAAAAAGACCTTCGTTAGATTCTGAGTTCGGGAGAATGGTTATGAAAAGGGAAGGTATTAGCACCCCTTTCCATCCGTAGTTATCTACGGGCTCTTAGTTGCTCTAGATCACTTTTTTTAAAATTGCTTTCTGTGTGTTTGACAAAGATGTTTTGAAAAAGGCATTTCGCTTTGACTTTGTAATGATTCATGTAGGAATGTATACAAAGTGTTCGGAAATGTTTTGTTTTGAAAAGAATTTGAACTTTGAAAAAAGTGTGTGGTGTGAAAAGCATTTGGTAGAGCAAGCAACTAAAAGACTTATTTACCCACTCAGAATTGGTCATTTTGTTGTACTTCTACATTCCTTTTAGAATAGCGCTAACCATACCATTAGTTAGTAGGTAGCTCCATTCATTGGATGTAAGCGGGACATTCGAAGGGACATCGGATGGTCATAGAAAGCAACTTGTAGGAAGTATCCTAGCACATTCGAAGGGACTATCATCATTTTTCGTAGGCGACAATCGAGGGTCAAGATCATGTATTCGGAGGCGACATCGTGGGTCTTATGATCTTTGTATCGAAGGGACTATGATGATTTGTTTGGAAGGCAACGGTGCTAGAATACCTCTACGTTCGAGGGACATGACCATTTTGAATCGAAAGGCATCGAGAGAATTACCTAAAGTGCGTGTGTGAAAGAAGTGTGTTGATTTCGGAATATGTTATCTTGAAAACTAGTGGGCTATGTTCAATTTTAGTCTTGCCATACACGCCTAATTACTTGCAATTTATAGGGTGCGGAAAGTAAAATGCGGAATGTAAAGTGCGGAACTGTAAAGTGCGGAAAGGTAAATCCTACGCTATTACAAGGCTTTGGGGCAGATACATAATTTAAAATGCGGAAAGTAAAATCCTAAATTAAACTATTACATCCCATATACAGTTACATAATTGGAAAAATAAAACGATAAAAGAAAACGTCCGAATCGGAGCAACCTGTGAAAGAATAAGAAAATCGGGAAATATGATAAAATCGAAATAAGAGAAAATGTTAGAAAAAATGCAATTTTTTATATGGAGAAATTATTATATGCTGGAAATAAGATAAATAAACTAAAATAATTTTTTGGGATTTTTAGATGCATTTTAGTAATTAAAAACTAATTAACAATGATTTAAATGCAAAATTACAAATAAAAATAAATATGCATGCAAAATTATATTTTTTAATTTTAGAAATTAAATAAGTATTTTATGAAAATAATGTAAAAAGAATAAATATTTTTGATAATTTTTTAATGCAGAATAAAATTGTGAAGAGAAATTAAAATAGGATGCAAATATTAAAATAAAAGAAAATAGGAAAATAGTTAGAAAATATGAAAGTTTGTAAAAGGAAAACAAATCTGGTCCTGGCATGGTTCGAACTGAGGACCTGGAAGAGTATCTTTGCAAACTAACGCCTTTACCACTACGCCACAGTGCACTTTGTGTTTGGAATTTGGAATCAAACGTTTATAAACATACGCGTGTCCTGGATTCAGATTCAAACCCAGTCAGCCGTGTGGACCCAGTCAACTTATGAATGGACGAATCACGTTGCACAGAAACGCCACGCATGCTCTCGCCTGAGTCAAACAGTCCACGACGCCGGAGCCCTAGCTCCGGTCGTCTTCTCCGGCAAGGAGATTCTGGGATCCTGCAAAATACGAGCAATAAACAAAAACGAAGGACCCTATTCCCCTAAATCGGTCATGGCGAACACGATGGTGGTATTAGTTTCAGCTAAAAACACTTGCCCGAGCCGGTTCGAAACTCAACAGTTTTCTAACCCTAACAATGGCATTAGATGATTCCGACGTTCAAACTCATGAACGATTGCCCAGATCCACCCTATAGAGTCTTATAAACACAATGAAAACGTTAGAATCAATGGAAATACGCAGGATAGTAAAATGCAAAAATCAGAAAAGTTTGAACATGTATGATCATGTATGCATCGATTTAACTTGCTTTGATCAATACCAATGATGTATTCTTACTCATACTTACCCCCTGAGCACGTTTGGATGGCTGGAAGTGACTGAGAATGGCTGCAATTTGAAATTCGAATTTTCAAGAATTCTTGAAAATTTTTGCAAGAGTAAGGGTTATGCTTGGGCTAGGGTTTCGTCCTTATTGCTGGCTGCATTGCTTGGTATTTATAGAGGGTTTTGGAAGAGAAAAAACAAGGAAAAAAGATTGGAGATTGAATGTGCATTGAATTCTTTCCAAATAAAATCAAATATTGAAGAAAATTTGATTTTCCCATCAATGTGTGATCATGCACGAAATTGGCAAGTGTATTGGGCTTTCTTGGACATTAAGAGAGATATAAATCCAACTCTTTTGGAAAAAAACTTAATTTTCATATTTTACATAATTTATTTTTGAATTAAATGTTATAAAATTCAAATATAAATCACAAAAATAGAAAATTACCAATGCCAAGCATTTATGGGTCAAGAATATTGTCATGAACAAGTTTGGATCAAAAGATTATAGGCCCATTTGGAAAATTTTGCAATTTGACCAAAATGTCCTTTTGTGCAATTGTCCAAAATTGCCCAACTTCTGAATGGTGTATCTTGCTCAATTTTTCACATTTTTGAGTGTTCTTGGACTTTTTGGAAAGCTCTAAGAGTCCTCTAACCAACCCTTTTGGTCTCATCTCAATTGGAGTTACCATGCTCAATATATCTTCAAAGCAAAAAGTTGACTTTTTGTTGACTTTGAAAATGACCTGTAATGTTTTGAGCTATACCTCTCAAATGAAGCATTTTTTTGGACATTCTTGTGAGACGTGAAGTTGTAGAGAATTGAATTTCCTTCAAAACAAGATGTGGTGGAAAAATTTCTGAGAAAGTATGAGAAAGTTATGATCAGTCAAAGTTCAGTTGACTTTTCACCTAGAAACCCTAATTTAGAAAGTTTGACTTTTGAGCAAATCTTGAGTTTTCTTGATGAATCATGATCAACCCTTGATCAAATGATGAATATAACTTCAAAATGAGGATGTTGACCAAAAATTATGAAGTTTGACTGTATGTTGACCACAGTTGACTTTTTGTCCAATACAATTGATTTTCAACCATCTGAGCAATTGTCTGAGGAAATTTGACTGGTGAAGCTTGAAACTTGACATGGAGAATCTTTGAAGCATATGAGGAGGCACGAAGGCCATTGGAGATGTTGGAAGTTCATCTTGACTTGAGAGATACCAAACCCTAGTTTGGGTTGATTGTCTAAGAGAGAGTTTGTCTGATCAACTCTTGAGGAATCCTTGAGCATAGATGTATGAAATCTCTTGAGTAGATGGAGGGAAAATTTTTGGGTATGACAGCTGCCCTGCTCAATCTTCTTGTACTGGAGGGTTAGATTGACACGCTTGTCTTTCGTGACTGGAGGTAGAAGATGATTGAACACCGAGTACACGAAAATTTGCACTCATTGGTGGATGATGCGAATGGGCTTTGATGCCATTTGGATACTTATTTGGAGGATGAGTCGTACGCTAGACTCGAGAATGTTGATAGGATAATTGACGGAGATGGGCTTAAGATTCCATCTGGAAAGATCGATGCTGGGGAGTGAACCGTACGCTAGGCTCTATAGACGTTTCTGGAAGGAGCATGGAGATGGGCTTAAGATGCCATCTAGAGGAGCCGTTAGACTTCGTGCTCATTTTGAATGAAGTTATTGGTTTGTATTGATTTTAACCATATATGCAGCATTCGAAAGTGAAGCCCGTTGATAAGTAGTCGGAGATGGACTTAAGATGCCATCCAAGGCAACTGAGTCGTACGCTAGACTCTATAGTTGCTGTCGATAATAGGAAGGGTCGAATAAATCTTCGTGCCGATTACTCGAGGGAGATAGTAGTTGGCAAAATGTGGATAGCTTCTGTTGTGCATCGGTGTTGATCCATTGCTGTTATCGGAGGATAACCGAGGTGGTCTTCGGATAGTTTTCCGTCGGTTCGGGCTTAATCTGGACCATCGTCGGAGGACAACCAAGGGCGGTCTTTCGGATAGTTTTCCGTCGATTCGGGTTTAATCTGGACTGTTTGCGTCGAAGTTACTGTTTTGGAGAAAACAAGAGGAACTTTGACAGAATATTGGTTAGTTTTATGCAAAGTATGATGCATGACAGTGTATATGAATGACATATGCATGAATTATGACTTTATGAGTAATGTATGAATGATAGATGTTGTGGTATTTCAAAACATATCCATCTTGAAGAAGATGCGGATGCTTTGTTTGAGGATTTCTGACTCCTACTTGGGGAATTGAGTAGGTGGAAGTCCCTGCTTTTGAAGGAGAAGAAAGATACCCTGGATTCGTCCGATGCACTATCTGACCAAGTCTTGGGCCTAGATATTGTTGAGGAGGGTAGAGACTGAGAAGCTCGTTGTTGGAGATCTCATATGTAGACCCTGCTGAGGAAATTTAGGAGGCGCTCTACTGGGGATTCTGGGTGCAGATCTCGTTGGAGAGCATTTGATAGTTCTGGGACCGGTGAAGAGTCGAGGATCGTTGTAATCTCTGGCTGGGGAATGAAGATGTAGTTTCCTCCGATGCACTATCTGACCAAGTCTTGGGTCTGGATACTGCTGTTGGGGAGAAAGGGAAAAGACTGAGAGATACCCGCTGGGGATAAATACCTTGACTGGGGGTGAGGTGTTACTGCTTGGAGACCGATGTAACATGGCTTAGTCGAGTGGAATTGCAGCTCGTGGATTCCCTTTTGCTCTGCTGGGGAAGTGTCCTTGGTGACTTTCGTCGTCGTCCCAATTCCTGGAGCCTGTAGTAAGTACTTTTGTATGTTTTCTTTTCGTATGTTTGTGATTAGATTCTTATTGTCAAATGCGTATAGTCATTCAAAGCAAACGTTGGACTTATTGCAAATAACAACAACAGAAATTGTAAAGAGAAAGAATTTTGCGTTTATTTGAAAGGTGGCGTTTGGCCAAGTAGTTTGTACACAAGAAAGGTAAAAAGCTATGCGGAAACAATCTCGTTAAGTGCCAACTATGCTAGTACTCATATATTTCGACTATCTCATCCCTTCTGTCGAGAAAGTGAGTAGGTGATCTTCGCCATTTGAATCTTGAATCTGATAGTAGTGCAGGCGGTGATCCGAAGAGACATAGTCGTACGCTTAAATCCCTAACTTTGCCTAGACCGCCCTTCGGGTTTTAGTCTGGATACCTTTTTGCCCAAGCCGCCTTTTCGTGTTTTCGACTTGCGGTGTACATGTTTTGTATATATCCTTAATTTTTGCCCGAACCTTTGGTTCGCCAGATGCCCTTATTTTGCCTAGGCTCGTCGACCTAGCGGGTCTATTTCATGCGTAGTATTTTTGACTATGTCTGCGTTCACGGTGTGGGAAATCTTCACCATCCATGGTGCTAAGTATCATAGCTCGGAAAATACGTCTTGACTACAAACGGTCCCTCATAAGTGGGAGTCCATTTGCCCTGGATCACCTTGTGGAAGAATGATGCGCTTGACTACTAGATCACCGACTTGGTAGACTCGGTGCTTGACCTTCTTGTTAAATGCTCGATCATTCGTTTCGATAAATCTGTCCATGGCGGATGGATGCGAGTCGCTTCTCATCAATCAAATTAATCGGTCAAGCGAGTCGAACCCAATCGTCTTCGCCTAACTCGCCTCTTGGAGGACTCGGTTGAGGGTATCGAACCTCGATGGGTAAGACGACTTCCATACCGTAGACAAGAGAAGGGGTTGCCTGTTGATGTTCGTGCAGTAGTGCGATAACCATGAAGAGAAAATGGTAACATCTCATGCCAATCTTTGTAAGTCACGTCATCTTAGATAATCTTCTTAATGTTCTTATTGGCGGCTTCCATCGCCATTCATTTTAGGCCGATATGGAGAAGAATTATGATGCTTGATCTTGAACTGCGTGCGAGTTCGGTGATCATCTTGTTGTTGAGATTGGAGCCGTTATCGTGATAATCCTTTCGGGGTGCCATACAGATAAGATTATGCTTGATGAATCGAGCCACAACATTCTTGGTAACAGATGCATACGAGGTCGCTTTACCCACTTGGTGAAATAATCTATTGCCACAAGGATGAAACGATGTCCATTGGGGAGTGGGCTTGATTTCTCCAATCATGTCAATGCCCCACATTGCAAAAGGCCAAGGAGAAGTTAAAACATTCAGAGGTACTGGAGGTACGTGCACTTTGTCGGCATAAACCTGGCATTTGTGACAAGATCGAGCGTAGCGGTGACAATCAGCTTCCATGGTGGACCAATAGTAACTGTTCTCAAAATCTTCTTAGCCATGGTGTGTCCACTGGAGTGGGTACCGAATTCGCCGTAACTCTTCCATGATACGCATTGCGGTTTTCGGTCTACAGTAGAGTAAGCACAAGTCGTGGTTGCGCTTGTATAAGATGCCGTTGTTGAGGAAGAATTTAGATGCAAATCTTCTCATGAACTTTTATCATTATGATTCCCTGCGGGTATTCCGAATCTCAAGATACCTCTTCACGTCATAGTACCAAGGTTTCTCTTCTCGTCAAGCTCACAACAATACACCGGTTCGTCGAACCTCTCAATGATGATCCGGGGAGCCTCATTGTCCCATCGACCTTGAACATAGACATAGTAGCCAATGCGTCGCCAACCGATTCTCTTCTCGTGGAATATGATTGAAAGTGATCTCTTCAAAGTAGGGAATCAAACTCGTGACATGCTCGATATGGAATGAGATTCGGATGCTTCGTATCCCACTCGCCTTAATCGATCGATCACCAAAGTCGAGTCTCCATACACTTGTAAGAACTTGATTCTTAAGTCAATAGCGACTTTGATACCCATGATGCACGCTCATTAGGCCATGTTGTTAGTGCAACGAAACATAATCTGGCGGTGAAAGGAGTATGTCCGCTAGGGATGTAATGATGGCGCCAATGCCATTGCCAAGTGCGTTTGAGGCTCCATCAAGACCATAGTCCATCGGGATCCTTGTTCAGTCCTTCGTCGGGCTCGGTTCTTCGCAATCTGAACTAGTAGAACATCCTCGTCGAAATTGAACGCATAGACCGATAGTCATCTACGGCTTGATGAGCCAAATGATCGGCTACCACACTTCCTTTGATCGCTTTTGAGAAGTGTCTTGGATGTCGATTCGTCAAGATCATTTGCCATCTTGCTATTCTTCGAGAGAGCTGGCTTCTCAAAGATGTATTTTATCGGATCCATCTTGGAAATCAACAAGGTAGTGTGAGTCAACATATCTGCCTTAGTCGCGAGCAGCCAAAAGCGTTGCAAGTTTTCTCGTGTGAGTATCTTGTTTCACATCGGTAAACTTTTGCTAAGGTAGTATATTGCATGCTCTTTTCGACCGGACTCGCCATGTTGCCCCAATACACACCCCATTGAGTTCTCTAACATGTACATGATGAGAGGTCTTCCTTTGGCGGCATCGAATAGGAGGATTCAAGGTACTCCTTGATTTTGTCCAAAGCGATCCGCAATCATCGCTCCTCCACTACTTGATCTTTCTTTAATAATTTGAAGATTGGCTCACAAGTAGCAGTTAGGTGTGCAATGAATCTGGCAATGTAGTTCAATCGGCCCAAGAAACCTCTGACCTCTTTCTCGGTGCGGGGAGTTGGCATCTCTTGAATAGCTTTAACCTTGGCGGGTCAACCTCAATACCTTTACCCGACAACAAACCCTAAGAGTTTTCGGATCGACTCAAAGGTGCACTTGTTGGGTTCGTCTCAACTGTACTTCTTCAACCTATCAAACAGTTTCGCAAATGATCGGTGCTCTTCTTCACCGTGACCGAGCTATCATGTCGCCGACGAGACCTCTATCTCGTGATGAATCATGTCATGAAATAATGTCACCATAGCACTGATAAGTGGCGCTGCGTTCTTCAACCGAAGCATAACCTTGTAGCGAAAGTGCCCCACTGTAACAAAAGTAGTCTTTCCATGTCTTCGAGCCATTTTAATCGATTGTAACCGGAGAAACCATCCATGAAGGAGAAAACCTTATCTGAGCGGTATTGTCAACCGTAACATCAATATGAGGAAGTGGAAATCATCTTTCGACTTGCTTTGTTTAGATCTCGTAATCCACACACATTCGTACCTTGCCATCCTTCTTAGGTACGGCACCACATTAGCAACCCATCGGGATAAGAGGTGACAGCTAAGAAACCGTTGAACGCTTCATAACTTGGCTTTGATTTTCTCGACATCTCGGACGCATACGACTAACCTTGCTTTCCGGTAGAAAACCTTCTTTTTGTCGGCAATCGTGTACCACGATATCAATGTCCAACCTGCATGTCTTCGTATGACCAAGCAAAACCTCAATATAGTCTCGTAGCATCCGAATCAACCTTTCTTTAACACTGCTCAAGACCCGCTCCTATCTTGATCTCTTTTCGTCTTCGTCGACCAAATTCACAACCTCAACTTGCTCTTCGTGTGGTCAGATAACTCGCTCTTCTTCTTTGTATCGGCAAGTTCTCCGGCACTTCACAATCTTCCTCACTTTCGTCTTCTTGGTAGATCGAATTATCGAAGTCATATTTAGCACTAGCATAGTGTTATCAACGAGATTCGAAGTGATTCTGCAGTGTATCACGTGGGTGTGTGTAAGAACACATAGCTTTTTGAAGGGGTGATAAAGTAAAAAAAGAAAACAAACAATTGAATGCAACAGTCCAACGAATTTATTGAATGAAAATACGCAAATGACAGATAATAACCCTCGCAAACGAGCCATGATTCCCCGGGCAAGGCACTAGGCTTTCAAAGTTTATTGTTCAAAACGTAAAGAAATACGAAAAGCAAAACAAAACAAGAGCAATTACTCCTGGCTAAAGGAGATTGGTATGACGTCTTCGGTCTTCCAATTGCTGAGCCCATGATCTGGAGTTGGGAAGATCCACTTGCTAATGTCGAAGCCGTTGTCGTTGTCTTCTATAGCATGGATTCCACTCTAGCTGATGCGGAAGGGAAGTTGGCCGGCACGTTCGCGGCGTATCATCTTCTGACCCTTGATGGTGAAGCCTAAACCAGTCTTGTCAGATTTGAAAGGAAGATCAGGGAGCTGACCCCAAATAGCACTACCTCCTTGTTCAACAGTAGCTTGAGCATCTTTCAGCGAGGCCATCCTAGGCGGAGCTTGTGTAATTTCAGGAGTGACAGGAGAGTCACAGGCATGACTCTGGGGATTGTTTCAAAAGCTTGACAGGGAGTCTTGAAGAATTCACCCTCCATCTCGAGGTATCGGAATGACTGTAGATGACTGACCATGTACTCTTCTTCACCACATACTGTGACAACTTTTCCTTTCACCGGGTACTTGGCGATGCAAGGTAGAGTACCGCCCCATGTATCCAAGGGCGTCCAAGTAGGAAAGAGTAAGCGGACGAATGTCCATGACAAAGAATGTGGAGTCAAAAGTCGGGAACCGACTTTGTGAGTGAGCTCTCAAGCACGCTCGCTTAGAACCATCAAAAGCTCTCACAATTATGTCACCGGGTCTCGAACCAACCCTTCGACATCAAGTCGATCAAAAGCAGCCTTCGGAAGGATATTCAAAGCGTAACCGTGTCAACCAAAACATGACACAGTGTGCCCTTGCATTCAACAGATGTGCAAGGCTTTGTTGTGTTTCTTTCGGAGTCAAATCAAGATCGAGAAGCCTAGGCCGTTGTTGGCAGCCGTGCTAGCAATACAAACTTCGAATTGATCGGTGGTAGTGTCTTGCACATGAGCATTCTTGAAACTTCACCAAGGCATTAGCATGAGCCTCGAGCACAAGAGCGAGCAAGCATGGATATCTTGGACGGAGTCTGTCCCAATTGTTCCACAACATTGTAATCACTCTTCTTGATAATCTTGAATTTCCTCCATTTCTTGTTTGGAGGTGTCTTGAGAACTTCCTTTGGTACTTCGGTTGAGCAGATGAGCCGGTTCTTTCCTCTAGCGGGAATATTGGTGGAGTAGCGAAGCTGGAGTCGCAGTGTCTTTGGAGGAGAGATCTGGAGAGAATACCCTTCCGTTCGGTCACCTTCCGATCCGGTGATGTTGTCGATGTCAAGAATAGAAGCTCCAATGGTAAGATCTTCAATTGTCAGAGGATCTTGCTTGACACCATGATAGTAAACATCAGCTCCATAGTTCCAAGGGATAGCTTTGTCGAGGAATATGGAACGGTCTTGGAGAAGTGATAATGAGAGGTGCCACTCTAGGCACAAAATCGCAGAGGAAATGCTTATTGTGTTAACATCAAGATAGTCTTGGAAATCGTCACCCCATCCGTCGCCTTAACATCTTCAATAGGAATCTTGTAGCTCTCGGAACAATGTACTTCACCATGTAATCGTACTTTCCACTTGGCTGCCCCAAGGTATCCCACGATGGTGGTTTCGTTCGCATTGTCAATCTTCAACTTAGACATTTCTTCACACACACACAGTGGTTTCGTAAATAGTATCTCACGGTTATCCATCATGCATCGAACACGCCTTCCAACCAAGCACAACCATCAGTGCGATGGGCACCAACGACAGTTCTCGGGCATCCCGGATTGACACCGCTTGCAACAAATTCTTCTTAACCATCGAGGAATGGTCAAGTCATCTATGTTGAAAACATAAGTATCATCACCAACAAAGATTGGAACTCTTGTCATGGTTAGGCATAGGCGCGTTGATCACATTGAGTCTCAACAGAGGATCAAATTCAATCGCTTAGCTTCAATCATATCTTGAATTTTGTTCTTGAGCCCAACAATTGTCGTTGTCGTGCCTCGGACGTTGGAATGGTAAGCACTTAGCATTAGGATTATACTGGAGAGGAAGTGTTGACATTCGAGGAGGATCCTCAAGGTAATCACTATGCTCAACATGTGTTGCAAGGCTTGCGACAAAGGCATGTTGATCTTAAACTGCCTCGGGCGCGCTCGCGCGTTGTCTCACCGAGGTTGTGCGATGTAGGATTGGAGATCACAAGCCCCACGCATTGAGCACGGTCGGTCTTGGCTCGGCTTTTCTGACCATACACAGCATTAGTCTCTTTCTTACCACCAAAAAATTTCTTTGCAGCGTTTGAAGATGTCTCTATTTGAATCTTTCCATTCTTGATACCAGCTTCGATACGCCATCAATATCACGATGAATCCGGCCAAAGAGTTTCCAATCAGATGATTGAAGAATGGGCCGGTCAGTGTCCCCATAAACATGTCAACCAACTCCCTATTGGACAAGGGTGGCTGAACTCTGCCTGCTAGATCTCTCCACTTCTGAGCATACTCCTTGAACTTCTCACACGACCCATAGACATGCTTTGTAGTTGCATGTGAGTGGGTGTCAATTAAGATTGTACTCATACTGTCTCAGAAAGCGTCACCAAATCACCCAAGTACGGATACGGTCATTCTCTAGCCGATAGTACCATTCCAACTGGTTCGGACAAACTCTCTTGAAAATAGTGCATCCACAACTTTCTCATCGTGGGATTGATCTTCGGACATAGGACTTCAAATACTTAGGGCAAGACATGCCATCATATTTGGCAAAAGTAGGAACTTTGAACTTGGGAGGAATCACAACACAGAACGAGACTCGATCATCAAAATTCAGCCGGACATCTTCGTGTTTTCCACAAGATTCGACGATCTTCAAGTTGCTTGTACTTGTCATCTTCCTCAGTATTGGCCATTATCATAGTCTTTTCAGCTCATGTTGGCTGCCTTCATCACCCTTGTTACTTTGCTCGCCTTCCTTCTTGAAACTTCCTTCCGAGAGCACAATACGGTGACCACCTTAGGACCACCTTTGAAGCTCGCCCATGTTGAGGAGACCAACAACCTTCTTCTTCTTGTTGATGAGCTTCTTCAAATCTTCTTGGCCTTGGACCAAGCTAGTGAACATCTGAAACCGAGCATTCGAGCTTGAAGATCTTTGACATCTGAGAGCCATTTCGCTAAAATAAATAGCGAGCAAATGAGAAAACCAATCTCAATGTACCGTGATGTAATGTTATGCTATGCTATGCAATGTTTATGCGAATGCAATGCAATGTTTTCAAGGACCTCAGAGATTTAAATTTGTTAAACAAGCAATGAACAAACATTTATTAGTACTCTTTTCATTATTCTTTTTCTTTTAAGTACAAGAGATAGTTCAAAACAATAAAAGAAAACAAATAAATCCTGAATCTCTAAGTCTCCCATGGGCGCTTCCTCTTGGTGCCGATGTAGGCATTGATGTTTCGCTCCTCGTGAAGTAGCTTGGTCAACTCTAACACTTTCTTCTCACTTGCATAACACTGAGCTTCAAAGGTATCCTCTCTTCCTTGAGTTGAATCCGTGATCTCTTCAAGTCTTCAAAATCGTAGGCATGTCGGGATGAGAACGGTATAGGTACGTCACCTATAGCAACAGGTTCCATAATTACTGGTAAAACAGGCGCGAATGGCATCATGAGGTTTTGAGCTCGAGCTCGCACCCATTTGAGGTAAGGTTCCCAAGTAATGAGGTTCTGGTGCCCCAAATTCTTAGTATCAGTCTTCTTTACCATGCCCCAAGCGTGTATGAACCTTCGTCGGTAATTCTGGAGATCGTGGTTGTAGTCGAACACAATATCTTGGAGAAGCATATCATGTGGACCATCTCTTCGAGCAAAACCAAACCGACGAGAGCTAGAAGGGTTGTAAGTAATACCTCCCCTTATACCAAGTAGTGGTACATTAGGGAATTCTCCACAACGCTCAATGAAAGTGAAGTCCTTTTGAGAGAAAAGATTCCAACGGATTTCGGAATGAGAGAGTGACATTAATCTTTGAGACCATCTCAACCTTTGTTTGTTCTTCAAAACTGATGGAGGAAGGTGCGAAATAAACCACCTTGAAAGTAACGGTACACAACGCATGAGAGTTCCTTGTCTTTTGATAGTACGAGTGTGGAGAGAATGTAGGATGTCTCCAAGCAAAGTAGGCACTGGATTACGGGTAAGAAACAACTTGATGGCATTGATATCTATGAATTGATCCGAGTTAGGGAATGAACCAAACCATAAATTAGCAAGGCCACAATGTTTCCGAATGCATGGAAACTCATAACTTTGAGGAATTCTCGGGCTTTCTTAATTAAGAATTTGGAAAGTAAACCCTTCACTCCACTTCTAGTTTCCCAATTGGCTTCAATATCTGAATGCTTAAGATGTAGGGCTGATGCAATGTCTTCGTACTTAGGAACCTTTTCTAGGCCGGTGAATGGCATTTGGTCAAGAATAGGTATCCCAAGTAGCTTAGAGAACTCTTCCAAGGTAGGAACCAACTGATAACTGGAATGTAAAGCAATGGTGCTTGGATCAAAGAATCGAATAGACATGCATCATATCTTCTTCAAAACCGAGATAACCAAATCAAGTAGATAACCATGTTTTTGATGAACATGAGCATGGTCGGAATTTCAAACCAATTCTTTGAGTTGAGAAGGGATACCCATGAAGTTGATTCGGATAGTCTTTCTAGAAGCCATAATCCCTACAAAAGAGCAAAGATAAATCCCTAGGTCCTTGAAATAGTTAGAAATGATATGCAATGCGAATGATGTCATGATGTCATGTTTAGCACACACAAACAATTCACACAATGAGCCTAGGGTTAAGGCTTGCATGAGGTATAGGTGATTACCCTACCAAAAGTTTGAGTTGGTTCATCCCGTCCTATAATAGTAACCGGTTCTAGGAATCTCACATCACGATCTTTCTCGAGGCGCTTATTTCAATACGACGCCAAGTGGTCGATCGAAAATGTCCCAAAAGTCTAATCTCAATGAGCGTAGCATCGAGTATCAACCAACCTCGGTCTACACCAAAGCCGCCATCTCACTACCTTCTAATGGCCAAGACGGGTCAATTAAGGTTCTAAAAGTTTAGTTAGCGCTGATGACACCACGCAGAAGCCAAATACTATCTTCAACTTGGGAATGAAGAGTATCGGACAACCAAAGTGTCACGCTAACGTAGCCATCATGTTGACCGCTTAGTTATAACGGTCGCGATGATCTAATGCTACTTACCTAAAAGGAAACCGGATCGGTGTAGGATCCCCAACAATATAATACCCAAGCAACCCTTAAAGATAAAGCATACAAGTCAAACAAAAGCAATAAAAGTTATCTAGAAATCCCTAAGGCAATTTCTCTTTAGGGTGTTTCCCAGAGAGTCGCCATTATGTACGGTGAACTGACTTTGTAGGATTTTGTATCCTAATGTGCGGATAGCAAGAGTCGCCACCGACTTTTATTTTTATCCAATTAAGGGAAGGTAAAAGTAACAAAAAGACCTTCGTTAGATTCGAGTTCGGAGAATGGTTATGAAAAGGGAAGGTATTAGCACCCCTTTCCATCCGTAGTTATCTATGGGCTCTTAGTTGCTCTAGATCACTTTTTTTAAAATTGCTTTCTGTGTGTTTGACAAAGATGTTTTGAAAAAGGCATTTCGCTTTGACTTTGTAATGATTCATGTAGGAATGTATACAAAGTGTTCGGAAATGTTTTGTTTTGAAAAGAATTTGAACTTTGAAAAAAGTGTGTGGTGTGAAAAGCATTTGGTAGAGCAAGCAACTAAAAGACTTATTTACCCACTCAGAATTGGTCGTTTTGTTGTACTTCTACATTCCTTTTAGAATAGCGCTAACCATACCATTAGTTAGTAGGTAGCTCCATTCGTTGGATGTAAGCGGGACATTCGAAGGGACATCGGATGGTCATAGAAAGCAACTTGTAGGAAGTATCCTAGCACATTCAAGGACTATCATCATTTTCGTAGGCGACAATCGAGGGTCAAGATCATGTATTCGGAGGCGACATCGTGGGTCTTATGATCTTTGTATCGAAGGGACTATGATGATTTGTTTGGAAGGCAACGGTGCTAGAATACCTCTACGTTCGAGGGACATGACCATTTTGAATCGAAAGACATCGAGAGAGAATTACCCTAAGGGGTGCGTGTGTGAAAGAAGTGTGTTGATTTCGGAATATGTTATCTTGAAAACTAGTGGGCTATGTTCAATTTTAGTCTTGCCATACACGCCTAATTACTTGCAATTTATAGGGTGCGGAAAGTAAAATGCGGAATGTAAAGTGCGGAACTGTAAAGTGCGGAAAGGTAAATCCTACGCTATTACAAGGCTTTGGGGCAGATACATAATTTAAAATGCGGAAAGTAAAATCCTAAATTAAACTATTACATCCCATATACAGTTACATAATTGGAAAAATAAAACGATAAAAGAAAACGTCCGAATCGGAGCAACCTGTGAAAGAATAAGAAAATCGGGAAATATGATAAAATCGAAATAAGAGAAAATGTTAGAAAAAATGCAATTTTTTATATGGAGAAATTATTATATGCTGGAAATAAGATAAATAAACTAAAATAATTTTTTGGGAATTTTTAGATGCATTTTAGTAATTAAAAACTAATTAACAATGATTTAAATGCAAAATTACAAATAAAAATAAATATGCATGCAAAATTATATTTTTTAATTTTAGAAATTAAATAAGTATTTTATGAAAATAATGTAAAAAGAATAAATATTTTTGATAATTTTTTAATGCAGAATAAAATTGTGAAGAGAAATTAAAATAGGATGCAAATATTAAAATAAAAGAAAATAGGAAAATAGTTAGAAAATATGAAAGTTTGTAAAAGGAAAACAAATCTGGTCCTGGCATGGTTCGAACTGAGGACCTGGAAGAGTATCTTTGCAAACTAACGCCTTTACCACTACCACGGTGCACTTTGTGTTTGGAATTTGGAATCAAACGTTTATAAACGTACGCGTGTCCTGGATTCAGATTCAAACCCAGTCAGCCGTGTGGACCCAGTCAACTTATGAATGGACGAATCACGTTGCACAGAAACGCCACGCATGCTCTCACCTGAGTCAAAGCAGTCGACGGCCGAGCCCTAGCTCCGTGTCTTCCCAAGGAGATTCTGGGATCCTGCAAAATACGAGCAATAAACAAAAACGAAGGACCCTATTCCCCTAAATCGGTCATGGCGAACACGATGGTGGTATTAGTTTCAGCTAAAAACACTTGCCCGAGCCGGTTCGAAACTCAACAGTTTTCTAACCCTAACAATGGCATTAGATGATTCCGACGTTCAAACTCATGAACGATTGCCCAGATCCACCCTATAGAGTCTTATAAACACAATGAAAACGTTAGAATCAATGGAAATACGCAGGATAGTAAAATGCAAAAATCAGAAAAGTTTGAACATGTATGATCATGTATGCATCGATTTAACTTTCTTTGATCAATACCAATGATGTATTCTTACTCATACTTACCCCCTGAGCACGTTTGGATGGCTGGAAGTGACTGAGAATGGCTGCAATTTGAAATTCGAATTTTCAAGAATTCTTGAAAATTTTTGCAAGAGTAAGGGTTATGCTTGGGCTAGGGTTTCGTCCTTATTGCTGGCTGCATTGCTTGGTATTTATAGAGGGTTTTGGAAGAGAAAAAACAAGGAAAAAAGATTGGAGATTGAATGTGCATTGAATTCTTTCCAAATAAAATCAAATATTAAAGAAAATTTGATTTTCCCATCAATGTGTGATCATGCACGAAATTGGCAAGTGTATTGGGCTTTCTTGGACATTAAGAGAGATATAAATCCAACTCTTTTGGAAAAAAACTTAATTTTCATATTTTACATAATTTATTTTTGAATTAAATGTTATAAAATTCAAATATAAATCACAAAAATAGAAAATTACCAATGCCAAGCATTTATGGGTCAAGAATATTGTCATGAACAAGTTTGGATCAAAAGATTATAGGCCCATTTGGAAAATTTTGCAATTTGACCAAAATGTCCTTTTGTGCAATTGTCCAAAATTGCCCAACTTCTGAATGGTGTATCTTGCTCAATTTTTCACATTTTTGAGTGTTCTTGGACTTTTTGGAAAGCTCTAAGAGTCCTCTAACCAACCCTTTTGGTCTCATCTCAATTGGAGTTACCATGCTCAATATATCTTCAAAGCAAAAAGTTGACTTTTTTGTTGACTTTGAAAATGACCTGTAATGTTTTGAGCTATACCTCTCAAATGAAGCATTTTTTTGGACATTCTTGTGAGACGTGAAGTTGTAGAGAATTGAATTTCCTTCAAAACAAGATGTGGTGGAAAAATTTCTGAGAAAGTATGAGAAAGTTATGATCAGTCAAAGTTCAGTTGACTTTTCACCTAGAAACCCTAATTTAGAAAGTTTGACTTTTGAGCAAATCTTGAGTTTTCTTGATGAATCATGATCAACCCTTGATCAAATGATGAATATAACTTCAAAATGAGGATGTTGACCAAAAATTATGAAGTTTGACTGTACGTTGACCACAGTTGACTTTTTGTCCAATACAACTGATTTTCAACCATCTGAGCAATTGTCTAAGGAAATTTGACTTGTGAAGCTTGAAACTTGACATGGAGAATCTTTGAAGCATATGAGGAGGCATGAAGGCCATTGGAGATGTTGGAAGTTCATCTTGACTTGAGAGATACCAAACCCTAGTTTGGGTTGATTGTCTAAGAGAGAGTTTGTCTGATCAACTCTTGAGGAATCCTTGAGCATAGATGTATGAAATCTCTTGAGTAGATGGAGGGAAAATTTTGGGGTATGACAGTTATGGAGAGAGTTTGGCAGATGTTTTTTGGATCTCAAAACTTGAGGAAATAATTTAGGGATGGTCCTCTATTTATAAGGAAGCGAATAGAATTAGAATGCAGGGTGAATGATGCAATTTGGAGCGAAATTGTGCACACCTACAGCATGAGCAAAGTGTGACTTGCAAGTTCTAAAAACTCAGCCAAATCGTGCGTTTAAACCCTCTAATCAAGCTTTGAAACTTTATTAATCATGTTTAAGTCAAAAACACGCATCAATTTGGTCATTAGAATTCACATTATGAAAAACAAAATCTGACTTCAAGGAAAATTTCAGTTTCAAGATGCTCTCTTTGCAGCCATGGTTCTCATTACTCGGGGACCTTTATCTTAGATTGTGTGGCAAGTGATCGTGAGGGGGTTGAATCACCTATTTTATTATCACGAATTTAAAATTATTTACCAGAGTTAATAGGGAAACTGCGGAAAGCGACACACGGTCCTGAATTGACTTTCGTCTATTCTGAACTGGCTACAAGAAAATCAGAAATGCGATAGTTTGCTGGATTTTAATTGAGATGAATAAGATGAATTAACACAGAATTTATATTGAATCAATGCACTTATCACTATAACACTATTTCCAATTAATAAAATCAAGCTAGCACTTTTGTCAAACAATTGGAGTATGCTTGTTCAATGATCAATGGCAATGGAGTTGTGAAAAGTTGTACAACAATTGAATCACAAACGTAATGCAAAACTAAAGGGATAGAGAGAAAGAATACGATACGCAGAGTAGTTTGGTAAGGAAGTTCCCCACTATTTTCCTCGCGTGTGGGTACGTCTCCCTCTCAATTATCAAATCAGAATTGAGAATTTTCTATATCACTATGCTAAAATATTGTTCACAAGGTTGCGATACAAAGAAAGAAAACTAATCACCCAGATATTCTTCTTCTTGTATGAACCTTCTCTTGATATGAGCTGATCAAGAATACACCAGCAAGATTCACAGATAATTCACTGCTTCCAAGACATGTTTGCGAAATCACCCCGATCTCCAAACCCTACGCTGCGGCTGAATCTACTATGTGCAATCGTGACTAACAAACCCACAAGAACACGTCTGTTCTTGCTGGAGAAACCTTCTGGTTTTTCCTCGAAACCCCCTTCTGAATATTCAACTCAGCTAGATCACCGATCGTACCACTAAACGTTATCTCTTTGATCCCTTGATCCAATAAGCAATGATGATTATGTGTCAATGTTCTTGAACCAATGAGATTGAGAAGATGATGAAGATATAAGTCTCTTTCAGGTTTCTAATGCGCAGAAAAATGGATGTGCACCAATTGTATTTGTGACGCCCTTCAGACTAAACTACCAAATTTTGCTTATATATGGAAACATAAACATGTTAGAAGAAAAATAGATTTATGAGTCGATACAAGTTTCATATGAGTCGCCCCAAGTTAATGAATGTATTGATACAAGTGATTTTGTGTCGATGCATATTGTACTAAAATTGCTTCCAAAGAGTTAAGTACAAGTCTATACAAGGGATTATGTATTAATGCATACTGTAATTAAACTGCTTCCAGAGAATTAAATTTAACATGAGTCGATGCATGACACATATGAGTCGATGCAAGTAAGAAATGTATCGATGCAAACACTTATGTATTGATGCAAGATTTAAAACATGCAAGAATCCAGAACCTCAGTTCTTGTATGAGTTGATCCAAAACACGTATGCATCGATGCATACTGTATGAGATTTATTTTTCAAAATAAAAGAACTAATTTGAATCGATGCCAAAGATTTTGTATTGATGCAAACAACAAAAAAAGGTGAATCCTAATTCTTGATGTTTATATGAATCGATCCATAATAATATGTGTCAATGCAAAGCTTAATTTTTAGAGGCATCAAACTAACATGAAGTGATACTAAACTCATATGAATCGACTCATACTGAAGGAAAATTGTTTTTGTGAGATTAGTTCGTTATATGTATCGTTGCATGTATTTTTGGATCGACCTAAGTGGTTTGTACATGAGTAAGAACATACTTTGACCAATTTTAAACATGTTACATTTATGTCATGACAAGCACACATATATTTCAGACCTAATTAAACAATTAAACACACATATTTTCTATCATACAAAACTATCTATAGTAAAGGGGGCTCACACTTTATGATGCAATCTTGGACACATTGGAAAGTTGAGGTTACAAAATTTGCAATGTTCTTGGAAAGATGTCATTTGGCATCTTGGATCAAAAGTTATATTCACTTGAAATCATGAAAACCAATATGATTTTTCACACTTAGAAAAGTTTCTAAGTTTGGCACAAAAAATAACTTATAATCTTTTCAATTCAAACATGGCCTTCCACTCCTAATTTGATCTTAATCAAAAAAGATGGCATGAAGTACACCGCTTAAATGGCATTTTGAAAAAAGAACCAAACAAAAAATCCAAAAATTGAGGAAGCTATGGCCTTGTGAAGTTGATGAAAAATCATGAAGTGACCTATAATCTTTTGACCTTTTTAAGCAATCTCCAAACTTTTTGAAGCCTTGAAACAAAAATTGAGATAAAGTACACATCTTCAAGATTATTGTGCAAAAAGAATGGCCTCAAGGAAAAAGGGTGATCAAGTTATGATCACTTGAAGTTGATGATCGCAAATTGAGAAATTCGTCAAGGAACTGTAATCTTTTGACTTTCCAAGTAATTTTCGAAACATTTTCTATTCTTGTCAATTAAACTAAGTTGTAGTAGACAACCTTAGGATCATTGTGAAGAAAGAGTGAGCTCAAGGAGTCAAGGGACGACCAAGTTATGATCTTTTAAAGTCATACAAGAGAGATGAAGTGTCAATCTAGAGAGTTTGCAATCCTTGATCCTCAAAACATCTTTTTATCAAATAACATCCTTGAACTAAAGAAGATATATGATAGAGATCCTTTTAAGAGAAAAATGACTTTAGAATCACTCACAAATCTCACACAACCACCAAGATATGGTGCTTAGAAGACCAAACCTTAATTCCAAGAACATTGGCCATGGCATGGAGAACTCTTCAACTTTGACGATCTCTCTTACCTATGAAGTATATTCTCATGAATAGAGATTGTTGTATATGATAAGAGGAGTCCATAGTGAAAACAAACACTTCAAGGTATTGAGAGTGGATGATGTAACACCCATTTTCTACCCCACAATAAAATAGCATACATTAGAGTAATTTATCATGCATCTCAGCAAGGGCGTCACATTTGATTTCACAAACATTCAAAAATTCAAAGGGCATACTGGTCATGATCATAACACGTATTCAAATTCATGTTTTCATATAACAATACAAAACACGCATCTCACAGAGGAATAATTAATTCACCAACAAATTATAAATGATTAAAATCTCATACTAACAATCATATCAAAGTACTAGTCGCTAAGGTCACTCATCACATAATCTCATACATATTCAAATAAAAGAGAGTGATAACAAATATCTCTAAAAATAAGTCATAACATGAATTCAAATATAATACCCCGTGTTACATAGACCAGAGAAATGACTCACTACCTAAGGGAAGTAAGTAAAATAAGCTAAACATCTCCATTGGTCTCGTGCGAAGCACTACTATCCTCGGAGCCTGCACGATGTCGCATAGAACATCACATACAACAGAAGGGTGAGAATTCACATCATTATCGAAATGTATATAATTAGAAGTAATATATAAACAAACATCTAATTAACAATTCTCTACACTTCATGTGATATTACATATACCATAAATCCACAATCCAATTATTAAAGAATATCATTATACAAGCATTCCAAGTATAATATAATCATATTTATCTCATATATCAAAAAATATTACCAATGTGACTAATCAAATGATTCACATTTCCAATTATCACATCTTCCAACTTAAAACACACATTCTTTAATTACACACGAGACATCAATGCAATGTGAATCATGCATGCGGTACCATTGTGAAAATCAAGCTCACCTCGCTTCCGATTCAATATCTAGAATCAACACCACACTTCAGATCTTGACAAGACCAAAGACCACATATATGAAAACCTATTTCACTGCCTCTATTTCCATATAAGGATCAAAGCAACCAATTACAGTACAATCTCCCACTGAATGCATGTGCAATTTAATCTACAACATATGCAATTAAGATTATCACCAACCTTAATTAATCACATACTACAATAATTCAACACTTTGAATTATCCCCTTTTTGGACAAACATCATATTTCATCATCAATAAGAAATACACATAGTATTCACTATCACCATATAAAACAAATAACATATAGTACATAAATAAATTAATGTTATTCCCAACAAATCACAAAAACACAACATACATATACTAATCCCAAGTAACATGTATTCATAGAAATATTATCCAAAACTAATCCAAAACTCATCAAAACAATTATTGAAATTATAAAACTAATGATAAATCATAAGCAAGCAATCCGCTAAACCATTCCTGCATAAACAAATAAATTATTTTTCTGCACTCAAGCACCCTCGCTCTGCGGCCTCACGATTATGTAGAAATTTTTTGCAGCGAAACAGTTTTGTCCCACTTCAAATTCATCCCACCAAAACAGTTCTAGTACTTATTTATCAATAATTAAATATCATCTAACATGTATACATCATAAGGAACCTATTTATACCATCAAATCTAGTTTTTCTCATCATAAACCCCAAATCCCCAATTCAATTTAAGTTAACTAAAACTTAGAAATTGAAATACCCAATCCTATAGCATGTTACTAATAACTACCCAATCACATACAAATAAATAATAATGAATATTCTCCCATTACCTCTTGTATGTTCTTCTTTAGGTTTCTCCTCTTCTCTTCTTTTCCTCTCTCTCTTCTTTTCCACCAAATGATAGTTCTAATATCTATTTTCTCACAACCCTTACTAACTAGTAAACTTCATTTGGGATTGAAAAGTAACACCTCCTTATTACTTCCAATCTTTATAATTAGGCACAATACTAATAAATGTAATTTCTACTCATAAACCCAATTATCCAAATAACACACATATTAAAATAATCCAATTATTCACCAATTTATTCTATTTAATTAATTATCATACAATATATTAAATAATTAATAATTAATAAATAACTATTGAAATTTAGGGATGTTACAACTCTCCCTCAGTTAAAATATTAGCTTCCTCGAAAATTACCTCAAACAAACAACTCAGGATACGAATCCTTCATCTGACTCTCAAGCTCCCTTAACCACTTTCACCAAAGCGATTTCCTTACCTCAGAGTTGCTTTACTCTTCTATCCTCAATACGCATAGGTGATGTATCAACCGTCAAATTGTCTCTTACTTGCACATCATGTCAGCCATATATTTCCTCAATTAAGATATATGGAACACATCATGGAGATTGGCAAGTACATGTGGCAAATGTATCTGATAAGCTACTTCACCTACTTTTTCAGCAATTTGATAAGGGCCAATGAAACGCGAAGTAAAATTACGTGACTTCAAAGCTCTACCAACACCAGTTATAGGAGTAACTCTCAAAAACACATGATCTCCTTTCTCAAATTTGAGATCATTTTTCCCCTTATCATGGTAACTCTTCTGACGACTCTGGGAAAATATGTATAATTTAATCGATTAAGACCCAAATATAATCGATTAGAAAATAACAAACTTATGCTCCGTGACATATCTATAGTGCCTAAAATATTTGAGGAGGGTCTATATCACAACCTTCCATTTTTAGAATCATAACGAGGACATTCAATCAAATCGATCGATTAGATAAACCAATAAAATAATTAATGAGGCCCATGGGTTTTTGTATCTTATTGAGTGATTTTGACTACTATATAAAAGGGTGATTTCCTCTCAATAAATCATGCCACTTTCCAAAATTTTCATATTTGTTTTGAATTTATCTCTCTATGTTTTATCCTTCTATTACTAGAAACTTTATCTTTATTTTTGGTTGCCTTAGTGCTTTGGAGTGAAATTTTATTTTTGGGGAGAATATTTTGTAAGTGGTCATACTAGTCGTTTATATTCTTAAGGGTGCAATACGTTTAAGAGATAGAATTTTTTTCTTGAGATAAACCATAAATATCTGTTATTGGTTTATTAATCTTTGCCGAAAAAACATTTGTTTTGGTTATAGCGATCAACCAAAAATGTCTAAACTTCTGAATAGAATAAAATTGGGGTAAAATTTTTCTATAGGTTGAGAATAAGCTTGTTCAAATTCAAATATCATATTGTATTAAGGTTTGTGGGAATAATCGATAAAAGCTCACAAGTCCAGAGTGAAAATCTCAAGCACTTCTTAGGGACAAGTCTAGGATAATGTTCGGTCAAACCTGGATAACTCTCTAGTGCAATCTTTCTATATGTACTTTCTTTAATTTTCTATAATTTTTTTATTTACTTTAGTTCTAGTGTGCTATATTACTCAAAATACATTATTAACACGATCTTAATCGAGAAAATGAAAATTAGTCATATTTTTCAAAAACCATAATTCGCCCCTTCCCCGCCTCTTGTGCTTGAGTTTACTTGTTCAATAAGTGGCATCAGAGCCTAACTCATGTTAAGGACTAATCATCTCATGAGGATGGGTGACTTCAACCTATTCAATAAATAAACATCCACCCTTTAAAGGAGAAAGCTATGGACCTGTGGAAATAGAAAAGAAATTCTTCATAAAAGGGATGGATTGTGGCAATTAGAAAATGTGAAAATGGACCATTTGTTCCTACACACATGGTAGATTGTGCTATAGTAAACACAATTGAAAAGGATTGGTCCAAGAAAATAAGGAGAATGTGCACGTGGTTTGAAAGCTAATAATATCATCACTACTACACTAGGTCTTGATGAATCTCTTGAAGTTTCTCACTACAAGTCTCGCTAAAAATTGCGAACATCCTTAAATCACCCATTAAGGTACTATTGAGGTGAAGATGGAAAGGTTCGGACATGAAGGGAAATCAAGGTACAACACGCAATGGAAAACAAAAATTTCCCTTTAGTTGATCCTTATGAATAATGCACGATCGATTCTGGAGATTAACAACTTTGATGCACGTCTGGATGAATGATTATGATGGATGAATGAGGAACAACACCTCAACTCAGTCCATACAATGATTATTTCTACGAATGAAGACTTTAAGTGAGAGAGAAAGGGAGAATTACGACCAAGGTTTCACAAACCAAATTTCATCAAGTGAGAAAGATTAGGCGCAAACATATGATGAAATTTTTTCACAAACATCTGATTTTAAAAACTTATTTAATGTGGCGAGATTTCATTGGTACATGTTATTTGAGGTAAATTACGTCTAATTTTATAAGGTGTAGCAAAACATTTACCTAATTTTATATATGATCAAAGATTTTAATCATTTGGGGTAATTAATAGGGAATAAAATTATAATTAACTCAATAAATAATAAAGTAACATAATTTCATTATTAATTGATTGCATAATACTATCCCAAATTCAGTTAGGGGAACTTGATTGAGGTGGTTACATAGCACTATAACTAGTAGTATAAATACATACACAATTTATTAGGCCTGTAACTCTTAAGGATCACATCTTTGCTACACTGGGTGGTTGCATGCAACTCGTGCACACAAAAAATTGGAAATTAAAACTTTCATATTCAATGAGACATCTCGTATAAAGAAAAAGAAAGAGTACCTTTTATATTGACTTGATATTTTTCCGGTAATACGTATCTTATATGACCACATCTATTACGGTTTCAGTATTAAACATTCACGCCTCCTATGGGAAACCACTCTTGATTTACACATATCTCACGATTCTCTATTATCAAGTACATTCCTCTTGTGTGAGGTTCTCCTGGACTTCAAACAATAGAATCCAACAAATCAAAGGAAACTCGACCCCGATCAGAAAATCTAATTTAACATAGAAAGAGAGACATTGATTCTTCATATCTTTATTTTTCAATGCTTCAGAACTTCATTGAGTTGTATAAATAACAAATACATGTGAAAATCCTCTGGAAGCCACTAATGTTGTACCACTAAATACCAGTTAACCAATTACTACTCCTTCAAATGGCGATGCAAACCTTAACAACAACACTCTTCAACTAACAAATGTGGGACTCCCTTCACCACTAGCACAAATAATCCCAACATCGTTGTGTCAAGTTCCATCTTCCATTAGAATGACCTGAGATCTCACAAGGTTTTGAAATTCTTGTAACAAACTTTGGATCTCAAGGCGTGAATGAATGGATTTATTTATGCAGGGAGCTATAATTGAAAAGTAAGAGAGAGAAATTAAGAGAGAGAAAGTAAGAGAGAGAAGCTCCAACTTCTCTCTACATTCTCGAAACTAGTTATGATATTTCAACCTAGGGTTTGGAATCATGAAGATGGAAACAAGAAAGAAGATTGGATAGAGATCAAATACCAAACAACCAGAGGATACAACAACAGAGGGTCGTATTGGGAAGCTAGGAGGGGGGAGGAAGTTCATGCAGAAGATCGAATCTCGACCTTTTTTTTCACTAAAATACCAGAAGATTTTGGAGCTAGGGATTTTTATGAAGTGTTCAAGGAGAATGGATTGGTGGTGGATGTGGCCATTCCTCCAAAAAGAGAAAAAAGAGGCAAAAATTTTGGTTTTGGGAGATTCATAAGGGTTCAAGAAGTTCGTGCGTTAGCAATACGTCTGGACAATATTTTCTTCAAAGGAAAAAAGTTCCATGCAAATATTCTAAGGTTCTAGAGAGGGCATTAGGAGGTGCGCATGGGGGGTGCGAATAAAATTTTAAACAACGTAACCGAACGAAGAACAAGTGCTAGGGGAGATTATAGTATATACAAGGATGTCAAGGGCGGAGAACATATGCACGGTGTATGGTTCTGAAAAGTCTTGAGAGGTTAAGGAAAATCATGAGGAGATCAAGACCAAAAACCAATGGGTAGTTATGTCAAGGTTAACGAAAAAAAAAAGAAAAACTTTGCTCACCTCCGCTTACTATCGAGGAGAAGGATTTGGTAAGATTTGAAAAAGCTTTTGTTGGGGTGGTAGAAACCCCCTAAATGACCTACAATATACATGAAACTTTTCATGGTGAAGGAAATTTTGGAACCAAGGTAACGCCACTTGGGGACAATCTGTGTCTGCTGGAAGAACATGTATGTGGGGAGATAAAGGCTTTTGTAGAAGAGGCAAAGGATTGGATATGAAAATGGTTCTCTAATATTCATCCTTGGTCACCAAATGATGTAGATAATGAAAGATTAACGTGGATGAGATGCTATAGACTCCCATGTCATGCATCGAATCCTAAGATTTTTGAATTCCTCTTAGGTTGCATGGGTGTGTATGTATGTTCCGATGATGAAACGGAACATACAAGAATGGATGTGGCAAGATTTCTAATCCGAACAAAATTTCTATGGTCCTTAATGAAACATTTAATTTGGAAATTAATGATCATGTTGTTGTACCCCAATTTTTGCCCCTAATACTCTCTCATACATCATACAATTGCATTGCACAAAGATCACAGATTGGTTTTCTCTCTCTCTCTCTCTCTCTCTCATCTTTAAGGTTTGCCCTTTGGGAAATCACTAAGCACCTTGTGGAAGTAGTTATTGTTTGTGTGTGATGATTGATATTTGATTAACCATGATGTGTATACTCTGATCTAAATGTTGTAGGTGAATGGTGCATAAGTTCCTCAAAAAGTTGATAGGCTCATGTGTTTATTTCTATGCCTTCTCGCATTAATTCTCAAGATTTTGAAAGTATTGTATCTCTTTGAATACTTCTTTTATCATCAAATAACTCTCTTATCTTGAATATGTGCTTCAAAAATTCAAAAATTCCTCTATCCCATTGCCATCTCTCTTGAAATTAGGGTTTTGGACTCCTGAGAACCATATCTTGATGTCGGTGTGAAGTTTGTGGATGAATTAAAGATCATTTGATCCTTAAAAGACTTCTAATATATATATATATATGTATATATATATATATATATATATATATATATTTGCTTTGATTCAAGAAGTTTAAGTGATGAGAAGTTTGTTTTGAAGACCTATGATTGCCCACTCCTTAGATTGATGTTTCATCCACCTTGTATGACTTCAAAGGATCATATCTTGGTCATCTCTTGCATCATTAAGCTCATTTTTCTTTCACAATGAACCTAAGGGTGTCTACAACAACTTAGTTCAATTGGCGAGGTAAGAAAATGCTTGGAAGTTTGCCTATGAAGTCAAAAGATTACAAGTCCTTGATGAATTCCTCAACTTTTGGACAATCAATTTCAAACGAACATATCTTGATCATGATTTATCATTTTGAGGTCATTCTTTTTCCACAACAATCTTGAAGATGTGAACTTTATATCCATATAAGATTTTAAGATTGAAAGTGTATGGAAGTTACTTGAAAAGATCAAAAGATTATAGGTTATTTCCTGATTTTTTCTCAAATTTACAAGGCCATAACTTGCTCCATTTTTGGAGTTTTTGGTTGTTTCTTGTTGCAAAATGTTCTTTGAAATATCTACTTCATTTCATCTTTAGAAATCAAGAGCAAATTTTGGATGGAAGACCATGTTTGGATTGAAAACATCATAGGTCATTTTTTGCCAAACTTAGAAATTTTTCTAAGTATAAAAAGTCAGATTATTTTTGGTGATTTCAAGTGATCACAACTTTCAGCTCAAGTGGCCAAATATTGACGGAGAAATCCATCAAAATCCTCTTCACTTAGTATAAATAAATTTTTCGCGAGCATGTGGTTGAGATCGCCTCAAGAGGTGAATTCAAGGATACCACCCATTGCAATTGATTTTACAGTTTGAGGAACTCCAATTCTGGGAGGCTGGAGGTTAAAGACGATCTACGTGTCTGTCTTCAACCAAAGAAAGCGTGTCATGTCATTTTTTTGAATTGGATCGGGTGAAAACATGTTATCATACGCTCGTAATTAGAGCCCTTGGATCTGATTCCTTTTGTGAGTCAGATTCCATCCAACGCGTGACATTAATTCTGAGTTTATTTTTTAACTTTTTATTTAAATGATGATCCGGTGTGATTTTAAAAGAGGTCCATATCAAGCATAGCGCGGCTGATCCATTGCATTATCTTACTAACGCGTTTTGACTATGATCATATGTCCACATTTTTTCTGCTTTTATTTTATTTTATGATTTTATATTTTAATGTTTTAAACTTCAAAAATCATATAAAATTATTATTAATCCAAAATTATGAAAAAATTCACAAACATATTTTGGAATATTATCTCTCTGAATTTTATTTTTTCATAATTTTATTTTTCATATTTAATATTATTTATGATTTTCCTCTTTATTTGATGTTTTCTATTGTTTAAAATACTTTTTTACATTTTAAAATTCTGGAAAAATTATGGTAGGATCCAATGGTCATTTGACAAATATTGGTGACCCCCTTTTCTTTTTTATTTTAAAAATAGTTTTTGACTTAGAAAAATTCTGAATTATTATGTCAACACTTGTTGACCTCTGGTTGACTTTGGGTAACTTTCTTGGAATTTTATTTTGATGAAAAAATACTATTTATGTATTTCATCAATAAAGTCCAATTAAATAACCTAATTTCAATATTTTTTATTTGACTTTTATTTTCATTTTATTTTGCTGATTTTTTTAAATTTAATTTGGAGTCACAAATTTCCCTAACATCAATGTAATTTAGGTGTTGATAGGTTTCTTGACCAAATCACCAAGAAAGTAGATTGATTTTGACGAAGTTAGACCGAATAAAATTCATCTGATGCAAAATAAATTTGAAAATATTTTCTTCTCCATCTTATTTATCTTTTGTCCTGATTCAGAGAAAGTGATCAATTGGTGGCATGAACTTCAAAATTCAAATATAAGCCCCAAAAGATGACTTGAGCTTTGATCTTGGTTCAACACTTGGCGCTTGTCGGTGGTCGCATTGATTTCTAATCAAGCTTCGGAAAGTTTCTACTAAATTTGACCATTTGAAATTCTCAATCATTTTTGATCAAGTGATATGATAATTCCAAACCGGTGATATACTTGACATAAAATTTGAAACTTGTCCTGTGGTCGCGTTGATTCTATCAAGCTTCTGGCAAGCCTTCATGCGTAAGTTTCAAGATGGTCACCTTGCTGACGATTTAACAATTAACAATTCGATGATATACTTGACAAGTTTCAAGGTGGTCGCCTTGCTAACCTTTATTAATTTCCATTTATTTTATGCCTTTTATTTTCCGCTCTTTATTTTTCGTATTTACTTTTATATTCTTTATTTTTATGCACTTTACTATTAGCATTTACATTTCATGTCATTTTCCTTTGCTCATTTGAGCATCTTATTTTCTTGTTATTTTGAATTTTCTCACTTGAGCTTTGTTTTCCATTTCCAAAATACCGAATAATTCAACATAAACATAAAAACTTCTAATTGGATTTGGTTACTATCCTTGTACCTGGAGCTAGATCTTTAGACTTAGGATCAGGACCTTTACCTCAGCTTGGGAGATTTATGTGCTCTTGGTGTTATTCTGCCTTTGTCTGGTTATTATCTTTGTATGCAGGTGATTCTGTTATACTCGATTAAGAGTGGATTTCCTCAAAATATAGCTGCTACTCTGCCCGTTTTTCTTAAGATAAGAAGTTCACCTAAAAGCATTGACTCATCCGAAGCTTGGATTTTTTGTCTGATTATTTGTTTTTTATGTGGTTGTCCAAAGGATGGGATGTGGTATTTGTAACACCCCAAATTCTACCCAGAAAATATATCGAAAATCAGAGTAATTAAAATAATCAACAAAATATGGGATGCCACACTTTCAACTTTAAAACAATACATAAAACTTAATATAACAGATACATAATACTTCCAGTAATCAGAGGGTCATATAATGACTTACATCATCTTTGAACACAAAACAATCTTTTATATATTACGCCGCGGAAATTCATGAGTCATACAACTTAAAACAACTGGTTATCTTTATTCACTCAAAATAACTAGAAACATCATGTTCAACTTCTAAAATACTGAACAACTTTTATTTCACAACATCACTTAAGATTCAACAATTACTAACAACAACAAGAGTCAACAATATAAACAACATAGACTAAACGTCCCCACGAGTGCTACGTATCAGAGCAAGACTCCAACTTGAACTAACAATGGATAATCCTTCATTCTTGGATACCTGCACGTTACCAGTATAAAGGCAACAACGAACAAATAGAAAGGGTGAGATATCAAAAAATATAAGCAAAAGTATGATAACTAATATATCAGATCTAGAATCATACAATATTCACCGCTTCAACCAACTATAACATAACAATCAACAAAATAACATAGTAAATAACAACCATTATAATAATTTTATCACCAATTTAATTTATATATATCAACACTTTATCATCACCACATAGATCATCACAATCGTCATAAATCATCATAAAATAACACATAACCAATGAACTCAAACAAACATAACCGACACAATGTGACTCGACTATGTATGCATGTGGTACCAACACATTTTGTTCGTAATTAGGAACATTGGCTAAAAAACTCATCATTTTGGCAAAAGCCCTCGTCATTTATGCAATGTATGCGACTCGACAAAAGACAACACATACACACAACAACACATCAACATCGTCATAATCATCAAAATTGCATAAGCCCTCATCATTTTATTTACCAAACATCGGAGGTAAAACATCGTCATTAACATCATCATATTTTGTATTATGCAAATCATCATCAACAAAAATCATGCATTCACAAATTGGAAGCCTTAATCAACAACATTCACAATTCAATTAATTTCGGTTACAGATTAATATTCACCTAAATATACTCGTCATTTTGGCAAAAGCCCTCTTTACTCTTGTTCTTTTTCTTTCTTCTCTCCAAAACCCCTATTTTCTCTCTTTCACTCTATGTTTCTATATCTTTTTTTTTATAACTCTATTTTTCTTCCTATCCTTTTATGACACAAAACAACTAACACACATCAATAATACACTTCATTGATAATTCACAAACAAAGCAACAACACCATGTATTCAACGCAATTACAACAAAATAAAATAATAGAATTCACGTACTAATTTATCTCAGTTACCCTGCCACTTTTTATTAAATTCCGGACAATTAATTATATCGCTTAATTCGGCTAACCGGTACTGTTAGTCAGGCTATTTCACATAATTTCATAAAAACAACACCACCATAATTATCTACTAATTAATCTTAGTTACCCGGTAAATTTTCATTCAATTCTGAGCAACTAAATATACCGCTTAATTTTGGCTACTGTCTAAATTAGGACTGTTTCCTACTTACTGCATTATTACACTTAACTAAATTAATTTCGCTATATCGAATCCGTCGAAGAAATATCAAGTTTCGCTCGACCATCGTAATTTCTACACCATCATAAGCTCGACCATCGTAACTTCGCAACATCGAACTTCGCACCATCGAGTTTCGCACCATCAAAACTTCGCACCATCGTAATTTCGCACCATCGAAGTTCGCACCATTAGAACGCCCGCACCATCGGGTTCTCGCACCATCAAAACTTCTGGACCATCAGAAGTTCTGCACCATCAAAACTTCGACCATCGTAAGTTTCGCCTCATCGATGATCCGACCATCGAAGTTCTACACCATCGATTTCGACCATCAAACTTCTGCCACATCAGAAGTTTTGGACCTTCAAAAGTTCTGCACCATCGAACTTGACCATCGTAACTTCGCACCATCGTTTCGACCATCGTAAGTTTCGCACCATCAAAACTTCTGGACCATCAAAACTTCTGCCCCATCAGAAGTTCTGGACCATCAGAACTTCTGCATCATTAGAAGTTCTGGACATCAATTATTCTCAACAAAACTAGTCTGCTACTAATATTACTCGTTCTTCTATTTTATTATGCTATGGCTATTTATTTGCTACAGACCACATGTTAAATTCACTATTATAATTATTATATGACTCAAACTATACTACTAGCACATGTGTTCATCATACTTAAAAGGTTCCTAAAAGTATTACCAAAATAACTAACTAAACCACGTCGACCCCTTACAACTTCATCTTCTGCATCATTTTCCTTATTTTCCAGCACTACGTGTTCTTATAATTTAACCTAGAACTAACTTATTTTTCCAGAAATACAAATTCTATCTATCAATATAGTTACACACAGAATCACACCAACACAGTACCAGTAACAACAATAACAGACAACAATATTTTCAATACTGATCTATCAATTTCATCACAAAACTTCGAATTTACAGTGAATTTATACAACCCTAAATCCCACATAAAAATCATCATACAATTGATTATACAAGTCGAACCCCACACCTTACCTTTTGATTGAAGAGAGCTCGAAAAACTTGATCGGAATCGGCAACTATCGGACAGAAATTTGAGCTTTTCTCCTCACTGCTAGCAAACCCTTATTCCCAGTTTTTCCTCTTCTACTGCTACTGCTACGTGTTCGCGTTAAAAAGTGACGCGCTAGGGAATCGAATATGAATTCAGATTCTCTGGCTCGAAACGATTTACTCTTTTGATTTGTTTATAAAGATGCCGCGAGCATTAAGCTTTATTATTTTCAACACAAGAAAAGATGATTTAATGATTATGAAAAAGGGGAAAGTTGTTAATACCCTCAATTGATTTTGATATGCGTAACGACTAGCGCAAACTAGTTGCAACGCATTGGGGAGTATTCTAGGTAAGGGGGTTTGTTATATAAAGGGAATAGATGGAGCACCCTAAATATATATAGTTATCTATAGCTTTATATATGAATATGTTTGATATGTTTGTGTGTTTTAATTGCTATTTCTATGATTGGGAAAGTTTCTCCTTTGGGATTTTAAGAAGGATAGATTATGTGGGATCCTAGTGTTTATTATTATTGTGCTCGCAAAGATCTTTGGATCTTCTGCATACATATCCCTTAATGGGAATCAGAGCATTTGTAGCTCGGATCTACAGGGATCTATGGTTTGTTTGGTCTGAGAGAGAAAGAAATTTGCTCGGCAAGGATGAGACCTGTGCCTCACGTATTCTCAAAAGGAAGTTGAGAAAGTCGAGCAATCGTAGTTCCCACTTATGCTAGTGGAAGCAACGGATGTTAGTAAGAGATGCATAAATTTCATCTTAATGAAAAATGTATCTAATCTATTTCATCACATACATTTTTGAAAAGGTTTGTCTGATAAAAATCTTTCGTCGTAAGTTATAGGTGTTTTGCTTGAGTGTACAAGCGTTACCACTTACATGTTTAAGAAAGATGTTTTGAAAAGATGATTGAATTTTTAACTGAAGTATTGGGTGTTTTGCTTGAGTGTACAAGTTGCTACCACTTACAATTAAGAGATGTTTTTGTTTGAAAAGAGTTTGAAAAGTTTTTGATTGTATGTGATGTGATAGATGAGATACTTCTTCCATAGAGATGATAAACATCTAAATCTCTAGGAGAAATTGATTGGATTTAGGGATGCTTTTAAGAAGCCCATGGGTCCTTGTATTGTTAGCCCAAGATGAGGCACTCCGAGGGTCATCGAGGGTCATCGAGGGTCCTTGTATGAAGCTCAAGAGGAAGCTATAGGGTATGGCTGGCTTTGTTTTAAAAGGGATTTCACCGGGAAACCATCCTTTTGGAAATAAGAGCAATTTCACCGAGAAATTATACTCTTCGGGTTCTATCCTAACGCGGGTGATTCTTTGTATTGGAAGCCCAATAGGAGGCTTGTTAAGAGATTTTATGGTCTCTTTCATTGTATGATGCCCAAGAGAAGGCTAAACTCAATGAGGAGTTCTTTTGAACGAATCCCAAGAGGAGGCTGAACTCAGCAGGGGAGTGTTTGTTGGGATCTAAGAGGGGTTTTTCAAAATTTTAACCTCTTAGCGGAATAATCCCGATGAACGGATCTTGATTAAATCATTAATCACAAATAAAAACTCACCGAAAAAGGATTCAAGAATTACCTCAAGCGTGTTTTCTCATACGATCACGAACGAAGTTACCGCCTCTACGTAGTCCACGCAAGTGCAAAGTGGAAGGCGGTGCTAGCCGCTTATTCTCTTGAGAATTGACAATTAACCTAGCAAGGGAAAAGAACTTCTATTTATAGAGAGCTTCTAAAACCCTAATGCTCATAATTTGGGCTTTTTCCAAACAAGCCCAATCTTAATTAATTAAACTATTTAATTAAATAATTATTATTTATATTTAATTAAACTCTTTAATTAAATAAAATAAAATAAATATTAATTAAATTAAATCATATTTAATTTAATCAATCATCAATTCCCATTTATTTAATTAAATCATATTTAATCAAATAAACGATATGTGTTAATACATTAAACAATTTAAATAATATTAATACATAATTAAATTAAATCATATTTAATTTAATCATCCATTCCACTATAAGTACTCTATGTGTGTGACCAGAGGTTCTCAGAACGCTGGCAATAATATTAAATCACCTATTTAATATTATAAACAATGAGCTGTATCTAGCAACACATCATTGCTACCAAGTAACGAGAATGTCATGTGATCCGACATAACCTTTCTCGTGATAATGATTATGTGTACAATTACCCTTTTGCCCTTATATCTATATTGAACACAAGGCATAGAATGTGTCACCTTCAGATAGTTCAATATTTTATTCCTTGATCCCCGAGTATTCCTTATAACAACAAATAAGCTCAATATCTCATATTGACTTATTTGAGCACGGCCATGCATTTTACGCTTATACTCTATCAAGGGCCCATGATATTACTCCCAGATATGTAGGAGGGCAAATTCCATCTAGGTCACTCATGTCCTCAAGATGATTTATAAAGTACCCATCAACCATCTTTATGGTCATCTTGTTACGCATAACGCTTGATTGGCAATAAAGTACTGACTCCACATCTAGGGTCCATAGTGGTTTCAGTCGGGTGGTATACACCACTATCACTATGAGAATAACTTATGACACTTACATAACAAACTATGTAGTATTCTCATGGTGGTCAATCCAAGATAAATATTACTCCTAATATTTATACCCACGTGAAGACTTGATATCTCATATCCATGACTTGTGAGATACAATATCGCCTACTCACGTAATAGTCTCTATGCGCATCGTTGTCCTATTTGACAAGAAAGCTTGACTACGGATACTTTAAGAATAATGTCCTTATGTTTAATGAGCTCTCACAATTAAGTCACACTTAATAGATCATTAATAGACTAATTATTTAAGGACTTTATTATGTTATATACAAATAACATAATAAATATGATGCCTAACGACTATATGTATTAACAAATAACATATATCAAAGTCATGATACAAAAGTATATTAAGCCAATATTGATTGGCTATTAGAGCTTACTCCAACAATCTCCCACTAGCACTAAAGACAATTAGATATTAATTTAATATCTAGTTGCTCATCATGTGCATCAAGCATCATCTAAGCATGATACTTTATTAGGCATAAGGAACTCTTTCCTCTCTGGTAATATACACCTCTTCCAATTTCAACTTTCGATCTTCTATCGAAACAAATTGAAGCCTCAAAAAAAATAAATAAATATATATATATATATATATATACATGAATCGCTAGTGAGATCTAGTATTCTGAACTTGCAAGATTAACCCATTATCATCGAAAATGAGATCAATAGGATATGCAATACAAGAAACACAATTTTCTTCCCAAGAATTATCAAAGCGATCCAAATCATATATTTGACCTTTGTACTAGAAACGACAATTATCTAAACTCCTTTCAACTTATACAATTGTCGTCTAAGCATAATATTTAATTTATACTGTGATATGAATATGTTCATAAATTTTGGAATAAAATCATTGTAACTCCTTTACAATTATTATTCCCATCTACTTTTGAGAAAAGGAACACCAGGCCCTTTAAGGTACTCATAAACCTTCTTGATAGGGATCTAGTGATTAACACTTTAATCATTTTGGTACTTATTGTTTATGCTCATAGCATATTGCATCTAGTGCAGACATATCATGGTGTCATTTTCCTCATCCAATGAGATAAGACATTGTCCATTAGACAAAACATTTTACCATACATGCAATAATCTTAATGTGAGATTTATGCATATTAGGTATCTCAATACTCATTGAATATGTACTTGTGCTAGGATTGAGATTCATCACCATCTATCTCTATAGATTCTTATTCCTAACCTTTAGGAAATCTCGAAGCATTTTATCAAAACCATTTCCTTAACCATGTCATACATTGGCGTTAAGGAATTTGTTTTGATGGTCAAGATGTCACTTACATACTATACTAGATTAATGCAAATACTCCCACTAACCTTCTTGAATGCACAAGATTTAAAGTTGTCATTTATTAATCCAAGTTTTCACAAGACTTCATTAATAAAAGAATTTAATTCCAAGAAGTTTTCCTTAATCCATAGATGGATATAGACAACTTACATACATTTCTAGAATCTTGTGCCACGTGAACCAATTGTACAACAACAACTCTCTTGTTGAATTGGATCATATTCCATTCTCATAAAGGTATGTATTTTATGGTTCTTGAATTTCTTCAAGTTCTATATCACTCCCACTGGATCCTTTAGATACATATTATCTCTAATGGAAGACTCCAGTTCTAGCAACAAAACAATTTTGTCCTATAACGTGTTATAGAATATGTTTCCTTTGTTTCCATTAGGATACATACATAAATACATCTTCATCTATATTGTGATAAAGTTTGCTTAATAAACCTTAAAACCAAGATGACCATAAAGACAAACTAGGTACTCTTACCTCCATATCAAATATGGTGTCTCTATGACTACTTTAAATGGAATTGCTTATGGATAGGAATAATTGTATGTAAAATAATTTATAAAAGAGTCACAAAGATATAATTGAACTATCTTAAATCGATCAATGTCAAACATGATATGATTTAAATGTTCATTATATTCTTTACATAGGTATTTACCATAGCGAACAATTCGAATGGTTTTAATACCCTTTCGAGTTGTTTCCTTCTACTTTACTCTTGAACTCTTCTCAAAAGAATTCTAACTCATGTCAGATATATAAGATTCAAATTTCATTTGATCCATCCCATATTTATTATAGATGAGCTTATCAAGATTGTAGAACTCAAATCTACTACTTGATTTAGTATTGAAAACATTGTTTGGATAATCATAACAACACTTGTCCATTATCACAACATGCACTCCTCATCTTGTCAATATAAGACTTAGAATTAATTTTTCTTTTACTAAATGAAACTTAATAACAATTATTTGGTTTCATTCCAAGCTCTAATTTAAATCATAAGCTCTTATAGTCAATGAAACACATTGTTCCATTCTAGACATAAGGGACTCAAATTATAATCAATGTCCTACTTTAAAAGACTATTCACATTCAGATAAATGTGATATCAACATCTAGTATCACATACCCAAGATGTAGAAGTAGACAAATGTATTTTCTATAATAAATCGTATGAAGAATAAGTCTTACTTCCTTCTTCTACTTAGACTCTTTCGATAACTATCAAAAATTTGTTCTTTCAACATATGAAAGAATCGATTCCTTTAGAACCATGTTTGTATGCCTAAATTCCAATGAATATAAAATTAATCTCATTTCTTTAATAATTCATCAATTTAGCATCACAAACTACTTTCCTTTTCTTTTCAACAAGATGTGGTGGAAAAATTCATTCATAATGAATCTAATCTACCTATCTCGAGACAATCTCAAATAAAACTTGTGAACAACTATTTATTCTATAAGGAAATCCAAATTTTAAATCTTAAAACTATTTTAGATTAACTTGGATTCCTAACTTGTATTGAAAAGAACTTGGAAAGTTTTACATTTTCACATCTTGTATTTCTTATTATCAAGGTTAATGATCATATCATTCTCCTTGACAACTACAACTATGAGATATGTTATATCTAGGCACTCGACTTGATCCTTCTCATAAGCATCATTCTTCGAACCTAGTTATATTCATTGTTAGGAATTGGTTTATTGTGAACATACAATTTTTTCGTGCTTGAGAACAATTCTCAATTTATGTACCAACTCGTAAACTCCTTTCTCGATCCTTACATCCTTCATAAGGATATTTTAATATAAATAAAATGCAAAAGAAAATTCTAACTACAAAACGTAAATATTGTATCAAATTAAAATCATTTTAATAAGGTCTTTTATTAAAATGCTCCCACTATTTTACTCAAATCTAATGACCTCAACATTTGATTCGAAAATCTCGTTGAAAGATTTTCTAGTAGGTCGAGATCCATATTTCACTTTGTTTTAAGTCCGAGAGGCGGATTACACAAAACTTAGTTATTTAGGTAGGAACTCTTTCCAATTGTATCTAATACAACTCTCGAATGTTATCGCTGAGTGAATAACTCCTTATTCTAATCCATCATATGGATTGTTCTCAACTCTTGCTTCTAAACATATATAATAATATTATAATTAGTTTAGTTAAGTCAAACCCAAAATTTAACAGTTGGATATTACATTTATCCCATCGCACCTTACTAATATAAAACATGCACCTCGCTAGGTAAACCTACATTATTCGATACTAGTCTTGATGAGTGCTAAATTTTGGAAAGCAATTAACTTAATATTAATTGAGGGATTTTTATTAAGTTTAATCTTGTGCATCTCATACACTCGCATGTTTGTGTATCTCATACACTCACATATTTGTGTATCTTATACACTTGCTTAATCCTCGTATCTCATACACTCATATATTTGTGTATCTCATACACTCCATATTCGTGTATCTCATACACTCACATATAATATATATATTCCATACATCACATACATGAAATAAAATATGGTAATACGATTATGACCACCTAAAATGCAAGAATTAAATAAACTACTTTATTACAATTTTGACCCACGAGCAAGCTTCTCAAGCCTCCATCGGCCATCATTTGACTTTGTCTTCTTCAACTCTTGAACTTGAACATTTATAATATTTAAATAAATAAAATAATAATTAAATGACACGACACGCAGTCGATTTAATTACAATAACCACGACACGCAGTCAGATAAATAAATCACGACACGCAGTCGATTTAAATAAAATAAAATGCCAAAATCTAAGGTCATAATCAGATACCAACTTATTTAATAATAAATAATTAAATAATAGATAATAATAATAGATTATCAAATTATAAATATTGACGATCAACACTTGATACGCTTATGAACCCTAAAGGCACAACTTCCACACAAACCCTAATGCAAATGTTTTCATACAATCAAAATACAATGATTAATTACTCAATGTGATTGATCAAATGTCATTGTTTCACCATACAAATGTCGGATTCCGAAGCTAAATGAACATTGATCATTCAGATGTAAAACAATCATTATACTATTTGAATGTACGAAATAAAATAGTGTATCAAATACACTGACTTTGCATTAGAAATATTTATATCATATATAAATTTGAACAATAATTTTGTATTTCATATAAATAATCGAAGTATCGCTGTTTCACCATACAAATGTCGGATTCCGAAACATAGTCAACATCGATATCCAAATTATACAAAACTTGTCAATATTTAATTTAAATAATAAACACTTTATTATTATTCTATAATAATCAACCATTATTATTATTATTATTATTATTATTACTTATAATAATAAACTATTATTTTAATAATATAACTTCTATTATTATTATTATATATTAATTACTCTATTATTATAATAATAAAACATTGAAAACATACCTTCATTTCCACCATGAAATTCAATGCAAATAGAAATTTACGCTATTTCTCTCAAGTGTAAAATCCAAAGACACTTGAACTCACGGATATTACGGCATCAAACAATAGTGGTTCCAAATCTCTCTCACGGTGGCAAGTTAAAACCAATATATTATTTTATCATATGGTTTACATAAAACACAAGCAATTGTAACTGCATCGATTTCACAAGTTACGATTATCATTCGAATAACTTACGATAATATAAACAACGGCAAATAATGGGATCTCAAATGCAACTTTTGCAAAGTATAATATTAATATATCAACATATAAATAATATTATATATCAAATAAATTTGATTTAACGATTTAATCGTAACCAAGGCTCGATACCATCTGGGATCTAAGAGGGGTTTTTCAAAATTTTAACCTCTTAGCGGAATAATCCCGATGAACGGATCTTGATTAAATCATTAATCACAAATAAAAACTCACCGAAAAAGGATTCAAGAATTACCTCTTGAAGCGTGTTTTCTCACACGATCACGAACGGAAGTTACCTGCCTCTACGTAGTCCACGCGAGTGCAAAGTGGAAGGCGGTGCTAGCTGCTTCTTATTCTCTTGAGAATTGACAATTAACCTAGCAAGGAAAAGAACTTCTCTATTTATAGAGAGCTTCTAAAACCCTAATGCTCATAATTTGGGCTTTTTCCAAAACAAGCCCAATCTTAATTAATTAAACTATTTAATTAAATAATTATTATTTATATTTAATTAAACTCTTTTAATTAAATAAGATAAAATAAAATGTTAATTAAATTAAATCATATTTAATTTAATCAATCATTAATTCCCATTTATTTAATTAAATCATATTTAATCAAATAAACGATATGTGTTAATACATTAAACAATTTAAATAATATTAATACATAATTAAATTAAATCATATTTAATTTAATCATCCATTCCACTATAAGTACTCTATGCAGACCCAGAGGTTCTCAGAACGCTGGCAATAATATTAAATCACCTATTTAATATTATAAACAATGAGCGTATCTAGCAACACATCATTGCTACCAAGTAACTAGAATGTCATGTGATCCGACATAACCTTTCCGTGATAATGATTATGTGTACAATTACCCTTTGCCCTTATATCTATATTGAACACAAGGCATAGAATGTGTCACCTTCAGATAGTTCAATATTTTATTCCTTGATCCCGAGTATTCTTATAACAACAAATAAGCTCAATATCTCATATTGACTTATTTGAGCACGCCATGCATTTTACTTATACTCTATCAAGGGCCCATGATATTACTCCCGTATATGTAGGAGGGCAAATTCCATCTAGGTCACTCATGTCCCTCAAAGATGATTTATAAAGTACCCATCAACCATCTTTATGGTCATCTTGTTACGCATAACGCTTGATTGGCAATAAAGTACTCGACTCCACATCTAGGGTCCATAGTGGTTTCAGTCAAGGTGGTATACACCACTATCACTATGAGAATAACTTATGACACTTACATAACAAACTATGTAGTATTCTCATGGTGGTCAATCCAAGATAAATATTACTCCTAATATTTATACCTACGTGAAGACTTGATATCTCATATCTATGACTTGTGAGATACAGTCATCAGTCTACTCACGTAATAGTCTATATGCGTTACTGTTGCCCTATTTGACAGTAAAGCTTGACTACGGATACTTTAAGAATAATGTCCTTATGTTTAATGAGCTCTCACAATTAAGTCACACTTAATAGATCATTAATAGACTAATTACTCTAAGGACTTTATTATGTTATATACAAATAACATAATAAATATGATGCCTAACGACTATATGTATTAACAAATAACATATATCAAAGTCATGATACAAAAGTATATTAAGCCAATATTGATTGGCTATTAGAGCTTACTCCAACAGTGTTGTCTTATATGAAGCCTAAGCGGAGGCTAAACTCAGATGAATGAGTTACCTTGTACAAAGCCCAAGAGGAGGCTAACTCTATGGGGAGAGTTATCTTGTATAAAGCCCAAGAGGAGGCTATAACTATAGGGAACCTATTGGTTAGACTAATTGTTATGTTATAACTATACAGTCGTATAGACAAGTGTGTGTGTGATATGTATTCACAGGAGTTTATGAAGGAAATAAAAACAATGCATGATGTTTATTGACAAGAGTTTATGAAGGAAATATAAACAAGTGTATGTGAAACGAACGTTTAAAACGAGCGTAACTTGATTATTTACAAGTTTGAATTGTGTACAAGGAAGTAAATATGTACACGAACTAGTATTTATGTACGAGAGGATGTGGATGTACATAGGAGGGTTGGGACTTACTGTCATACCCCAATTTTTGACCTAATATATCACCTTACATTTGCATCATTGCATCACTAACAGTTCAGAATAGAATTAATCGGGTGTAGCATTCACAGGTCAAAATTAGGGTTTCATCAAATTTTCATCTGATTCAAGAGGCAACCAACTAGGGTTTGAGTTTTACTCCCTTCATTTGACCTATCTTGATCAAAACATCAACCTTTAATCCTCAGATATCCAACTTTTCTCATTGATCAATCGAGGATCGACCAATTAGGGTTTTGGTCGAGCATGAGTATTCTCTGATTTTTTGAGCAAGGAATGACTTTTTTGGTTAGATATTGGTAATTATATCTTAGATACAACATGTTGACCTAATTTCTGGATTCAAAACAGCACAAAAGTTCACAGACTTCATCAGTCAATTTCTGAAACATCTGATGAAATTTCATCTGCATAGAAAAGTCAAACTTTGACTTTTGGTCAACTTTTTCAAGACAAAACCTTTTCCAACATCAAAATACTTCAAATGATCCATCATGATCATAAAAAATCAAAGAATATGGAAAAGTCCACAAAAAGTCAAAATTTTCAACACTTAGAAAAATTTTCAAGTGTTAAAATTTTGTACTTTTTCAAGGACTCACAAATCCATGGAGTCTAGCTATACTTTTGAAATTGAAACATAAGGATCCATAAACATGATTTTCAAGGTCAAAACTTCAAGATTATAGGTCATTGTGCAATTTCTTCTTCTAGAAGAAATGACACCTTGCCAAATTGAAGATAGAACTGATAAATATCAGCTAGAAGTAATAATTGAAGGATAGGATCAAATTTGAGATTTTAACACATGGTGAAAAAAGGAAGTTTCCTTTTAAGGCAAAAGGACTTTCTTGCCCTTTAAGGCAACTTTGATTTACCAAAAGCCATGTCCTTGTGCCTAACATTTCGTAGATCATGGCCTATAAATAGAGGCATTCTTTCAAGTTCAAACACACCAAAGCCATGCAAGTACATGCTTTCCTTCCATTTTCTCAAAATCCATAAATCATAGTTCCTTTGTCAAAACTTGCAATTTTGAAATCTTATGAAAACTATGATGAACTTTGGTGTCTAACATGTTCTAATATCCATTTGAAACTTGTCTAAAACTTAAAAGCAACATAGAACAAGCTAGAAATCGATTTACATGCCATGTCGATAAGCTTATGCAAAACCGCTTTATCAATCGAATCCATAGCTCTACCAAGTAGTTTGAGTTCGATCATCCAAACACCTTACATATACATCATAGACATGATACAAATCATAAACAACAACCTCAAATGCTCAAACCTGAATTCGAGTTTTCATTTGAGCTGTATGCAGGTGGACTTGGTTGGATTGATCCAGGGTGATTTGAAGTAAGCAGACCATTTATACACCTTCCACATAGGTCGTTGAAGCTCAAACAATCATTAGAACTCAACTGGAAACAATCCTTCATCGAATTCGATTCCAGCTTCAACAGGTAAGAGCTTGAAACTCAATCTCATGATTCTCTGATTCATTTTGAAAAAACTCTTGGCCATTTGTTTTCTGCACCTCTCACGAACATTAACCCTCAACCAATTGACAAAATCATCAAGCATACACGATTTCAATTAGGTTTTTCAATTCTAGGGTTATTCATGTTTTCTGAGAATTTAATCATGATTAAATGAAAATAAATGAAATTAATGACTACCATCGTGTTCCTTGTTAAAATTCGGTCAAGTTTCATGTTTACTTCATCCAATTTCATCAAGAAATGAGGATTCCATGGCTGATGAAGCATCGAGGAGAAGATGAAGGTCTCATGCTTTTTTGAATTTAAAATTTCCAATATAATATAAACACGTGGTTTGATTCAATACACGAATGCATTCTTGCCCTGGTTGCCACCCAGTAAGTGTTTGTGCCACGATGCCACCCATGTGTCCCGGGTTCAAACCTCCCATGGACCATTTTTTTTCAAACTTTTCATTTTTTCTTCATATTTTTTACAAACTTTAACATTTTTTTAACCAATCAAAACTCCTCATTTTGAGGTGATTTTTTGTACACTTGTCAATAAATACATCTATTTTATGATAGTGCAAAATTTTCGTAAAAACTTTCATCCGATTATGTTTTAATCGAGCCAAAACGACGCTTTGAGCACTTTTCAAAACCACTTTAAAAGGTGAATTTTTCAAACTTTCAATTCGATTCTTTTCAAAACTTACAAGTAAACTTTACATTTCAAAACACTTTCAAAACCATTTCTTCAAAACTTTTTCATCAAACTTACATCTTTTACCATGATCGATCCGATTTAAACGATAAAACCGATTCGCTTTTCTCGAATTTCTTAATCGATCATGGGCCTCCTTACGTGTAAGTCCCAACATTCTTTTATGTACATAATTATTTCTTTGTACATATCAAATTTTTTTCATATACATACAAATTTTTATCTCGTATATAATACGTATATTTTTACTCAAACACGGATAAACTTCGGTCGCTTGTTTCCGCTTCTCAGATATACATCAATAACATTGGTATTGAAAGGAGCATTATTCCCTAAACGCTTTTAAACCAATGGGCCACCCTTATGGTGTAAGTCCCAACCTCCTATGTACATCCACCCTCCTGTACATAAAAACTCGCTCGTACATATTTGTTTCCTTGTACACAATTCAAACTTGTAAATAATCAAGTTACGCTGCTTTAAACGCTCGCTTCACGTACACTTGTTTATATTTCCTTCATAAACTCTTGTAAATAAACATCATGCATTGTTTATATTTCCTTCATAAACTCCTCGTGAATACATATCACACACACACACTTGTTTATACAACTGCCTTGTTATAACATAACAACTAGTCTAACTAATAGGTTCCCACAGAGTTAGCCTCCTCGGCTTTGTACAAGGTAACTCATTTCATCCGAGTTTAGCCTCCTTTAGGCTTCATATAAGAAAACTCATTCATCCGAGTTTAGCCTCCGCTTAGGCTTCATATAAGACAACACTCTGCTGAGTCACTGGGCTTCGCTCAAAAGAACTCCTCATTGAGTTTAGCCTTCTCGCATCATACAATAAAAGAGGCCATGAAATCTCTTAATGCCTCCTATTGGGCTTCCAATACAAAGAATCACCCGCTAGATAGAACCCGAGAGTATAATTTCCTGAAATTGCTCTTAATTCCAAAAGGATGGTTTCCTGAAATCCTTTTAAAGACAAAGCCACCATACCCTATAGCTTCCTCTTGAGCTTCATACAAGGACCTCGATGACCTCGAATGCCTCCTCTTGGCTTACAATACAAGGACCCATGAGCTTCTTAAAAGCATCCCTTAATCCAATCAATTTCTCCTTGAGATTTAGACGTTTATCATCTCCATGGAAGAAGTATCTCATCTATCACATCACATACAATTAAACTCTTTTCAAAAACTTTTCAAACTCTTTTCAAACAAAAACATCTCTTAATTATAAGTGGTAACGCTTGTACACTCAAGCAAAACACCCAATGCTTACAATTAAAAGATTTAATCTTTTTTCAAATATCTTTCTTAAACATGTAAGTGGTAACGCTTGTACAATCAAGCAAAACACCTATAACTTACGATGAAAGATTTTTATCAGACAAAATTTTCAAAATGTATGTGATGAAATAGATTAGATACATTTTTCATTAAGATGACATTTGTCTGTCTCTTACTAACTGTGATACGGTGAACTGACTTTGTAGGTTTTTGTATCGCCAATGTGCGGATAGCAAGAGTCGCCACCGACTTTTATTTTTATCCAATTAAGGGAAGGTAAAAGTACAGAAAAAGACCTTCGTTAGATTCTAAGTACGGGAGAAAGGTTATGGGAAGGGAAGGTATTAGCACCCCTTTCCATCCGTAGTTATCTACGGGCTCTTAGTTGCTCTTAGATCATCTTTAAAATTGTGCTTTCTGTGTGTTTGACAAAAATGTTTTGAAAAGGCATTTCGCTTTGACTTTGTAATGATTCATGTAGGAATGTATACAAAGTGTTCGGAAATGTTTCGTTTTTGAAAAGAGTTTGAACTTTGACAAAAAAGTGTGAGGTGTGAAAAAAGTATTTGTTTTGAGCAAGCAACTAAAAGTCTTATCACCAACTCAGAATTTGGTCGTTTTAGTGTTATTTTACGTTCCTTTAGAATAGCGCTAGCCATACCATTAGTTGGTAGGTAACCCTATTCGTTGGATGTAAGCGGGACATTCGAAGGGACATCGGATGGTCATAGAAAGCAACTTGTAGGAAGTATCCTAGCACATTCAAGGACTATCATCATTTTCGAGGCGACAATCGAGGGTCAAGATCATGTATTCGGAGGCGACATCGTGGGTCTTATGATCTTTGTATCGAAGGGACTACGATGATTTGTTTTGAAGGCAACGGTGCTAGAATAACTCTACGTTCGAGGGACATGACCATTTGAATTCGTAAGGCAACGAGAGAGAATTACCCTAAGGGGTGCATGTGTGAAAAGAGTGTGTCGATTTCGAATATTTTATCTTGAAAATTAGTGGGCTATGTTCATTATTATCTTGCCATACACACCTAGTTACTAGCAATTTATAGGGTGCAGAAATTAAAATGCGGAATGTAAAGTGCGGAAAGGTAAATGTCCTACGCTATTACATGGCTTTGGGGAAGATACATAATTTAAACTTTGTGGAAAATAAAAGCCTAATTTAAACTATTACATCCCATAGACAGTTACATTATTCGGAAAAATAAAATGATAAAGAAGAATCGTCTGAATCGGATCAACCTGTAAAAGAATGAGAAATCGGAAAATACGAGATGAATCGAATAAGAGAAAAATGTTAGAAAATGCAAGTTTTAAAATAAGAAAATATGACATGTGGAAATAATATAAATATGCTAAAATAAATTTTTGGGATTTTTGATGCAATTTAATAATTAAAATGAATTAAAAGTGATTTAAATGCAAAATTATGAATAAAAATAAATATGCATGCAAAATTATATTTTTAATTTTATAAATTAAATAAAGGTTTTCTGAAAATAAATGCAAAAGAAAAATATTTTGATGATTTTTAATGCATAAATAAAAATATGAAAAGAAATTAAATGATGCAAAATATTTAAATAAAAGAAAATATGAAAATAATATGAAAAGTTGAAGTTTGAAAAGAAAACAAAAACCGTCCCCGAGGGATTCAACTGGGACATGAGAGCATCTCTAATGTGAACGCTTTAACCAATCGAGCCAAGTGTGCAAGCTCGTTTGGAAACGGAGTGAGTGGATCAAAACACGATCGCCTCGAATGCTTGCTTCGCCGACTTCGTTTTTCGTTTCAAATATTTGAAAATCCAACGTCGGCCATTGCTCGACGCTAAGTCCCTGGCAAACATCAAAAATCCAGCATACATAATATAAATGAATTCTAAAGCCATGGTTCGATTCCTGAGATCATTCCGAATGCATTGGTATAGGTCTCATGGTCCAATTTTTCCATTTAAGTAAAGCCCTAAATCGAACTCAGAAACCCTAATTATGGTGTATTACAATTCAGGCCATGGAAATTCAATTAGAGTGCCCAGAAAGCTTGCAAACACATCACTAATCACAAAAACAAACACAAAACATGTTAATAATGCATGAATAATAGAATACGATTTTGAATTTTTCAAGAACAAACCGATTTCGGATTTCACGATTCTGGATGGTTTTGATCAAAGTAAAGGTCTGGATCGACTCAAGAGGTATCAAGGAATGTGTTGGACACCTCAAAATCGATTGAAAATGGCTGGAAATAGGATTACACTTTGCTTGTTTGCCACGGTTTTTTGAGTTCTAGGTTAGGGTTCTTGAGCCAATTTTTCTGTTCTCTCTTGATAGGTATGCATTGTACATTTATACTGGATGGATTTGGAGTTGTTTTGGGAAAGAATTGATCAATAATCAATGCCAATCAAATTTGATTTTTGTAGGAAATCAAATCTTCAAATTTTGATTAATTCTCAATCCAATCTTGCTATATCAATCCAATTTCGAAAATTGCTGGCTTTAATGAGTTAATTGGATCCCAAGGAAGAAATAAAAATCAAATTTGCAATTAATTTTGATTTTATACTTTATTTTTGAATTTAATTTGTATTTAAATGAATAAATTCCAAATTAAATAGAAAAATAAAATAAAAATTCGTGGCATTGGGCTTGGATATTCCTAATTGTATAAGGAACAAGTTTGAATGAAGAAAAAGCAAGCCCATTTGCAAAATTTTTGATTTTTAGAAGCATCTCTCTTTGTGCACTCTTTCAAAATTGCCCAACTTGTGAATGGTGTATCTTGTTCAATTTTCCACATTTTTGAGTGTTCTTGGACTTTTTGGAAATCTCTAAGAGTCCTCTAACCAACCTTTTTGGTCTCATCTCAATTGGAATTTCCATGCTCAATATATCGTCAAAACAAAAGTTGACTTTTGTTGACTTTGAAAATGACCAGAATGTTTTGAGCCATACCTCTCAAATGAAGCATTTTTTGGACATTCTTGTGAGACATGAAGTTGTGGAGAATTGAATTTCCTTCAAAACAAGAGGTGGTTGAAAAATTTCTGAGAAAGTATGAAGAAGTTATGATCATTCAAAGTTCAGTTGACTTTTCACCTAGAAACCCTAATTTAGAAAGTTTGACTTTTGAGCAAATCTTGAGTTTTCTTGATGAATCATGATCAACCCTTGATCAAATGATGAATATAACTTCAAAATGAGGATGTTGACCAAAAATTATGAAGTTTGATCGTATGATGACCACAGCTTGACTTTTGTCCAATACAACTGATTTTCAACCATCTGAGCAATTGTCTGAGGAAACTTGACTTGTAAGGCTTGAAACTTGACATGGAGAATCTTTGAAGCATATGAGGAGGCATGATGATCATTGGAAATGTTGGAAGCTCATCTTGATCTGAGAATACCAAACCCTAGTTTGGGTTGATTGTCTAGGAGAGAGTTTGTCCGATCAACTCGAGGAACTCGAGTATGGATGTATGAAATATCTTGAGAAGATGGAGGGCAAATTTTGGGTATGACAACTGCCCCTGCTCAATCTTCTTGTATTGAAGGTTAGATTGACACGCCTTTCGTGACCAAGGTAGAAGATGATTGAACACCGAGTACACCCAAAATTTGCACTGTTGGTGGATGATGCGGAACGGGCTTAGATGCCATTTGGAGAAGGAAGAGACTTCATTGGGGATGAGTCGATGCTGGACTCGAGAATGTCGATAGGAGAATTGACGGGGATGGGCTTAAGATACCATCCGGAAAGATCGATGGGGAGTGAGTCGACGCTAGACTCAGATGTTCTTGATAGTGGAAGGAGCGCGAGATGGGCTTAAGATGCCATCCGAGGAGTCGATGTTAGACTTCGCTCACCTTTGAATGAAGTTATTGGTTTGTATTGGTTTTTAACCAAATATGCAGATTCCAAAAGGGGAAACACCGATAAGTAGTCAAGATGGGTTTAAGATGCCATCCAAGGCAACTGAGTCGTCCGCCGCAGAGTTGTTGTTGATAATAAGAAGGAATCAGAATAAATCTTCGTGTCGATTACTCTGAGAGAGGTAGCAGTTGGCAAGACGTGGATATCATCCCCTCAGGCATCGGTGTTGATCCATTGCTCATATCGGAGGATAACCGGGCGGTCCTTCATATAGTTTTCCGCCGCTCGGGCTTAACTCGACCAATCGCGGAGGACAACCAGGTGGTCCTTCGATAGTTTTCCGCGGTTCGGGCTTAATCTCGACCACCGTCGGAGGACAACCAGGCGGTCTTTCGATAGTTTCCGCCGATTCGGGCTTAACTCGACCTGCTTATGCAAGTGACTTTCACTGCTTTGGAAAAACAAGAGAAACTTTGATAGAATATTTGTTAGTTTTATGCAAAGTATGATGCATGACAATGTGTATGAATGATATATGTGTAATTATGACTTTATGAGAAATGTATGAATGATAGATGTTGTGGTATTTCAAAACATATCCATCTTGAAGAAGATGGGGATGTTCTGCTCGAGTATTTTCGTCTTCTGCTTGGGGATCGAGTAGGTGAGAACCCCGCTTTTGAAGGAGAAGAAAGATATCCTGGATTCCTCCGATGCACTATCTGACCAAGTCTTGGGCCTAGATATTGTTGAGGAATATAGAGATTGAGAAACTCGTTGTTGGAGATCTCATACATAGACCTGGGAGAGTCCGAGAGGAAACCGCTGGGGATCTTGCATGTAGACTGCTGGGAAAAATTAGAGGCGCCATGGGATTTTGAGTGTAGATCTCACCGAGAGCGCTTGATGGTTATCGGGAGACCGGTCAGCCCGCTGGAATCTCTCGACCGGGAATAGAAGATGTAAATTTCTCCGCACTATCCGACCAAGTCTCAAGTCCGGATACCGCCGGAGAAAAGGGGAATCGTTGGGAGATATTCTCACGATGATAAATACCCGGAGATGAAGTGTTACCGCTTGAGACCGACGTAACATTGCTCGCTTGAGTGGAATCACCGCTCAGATTTTCCTCTACTCCGCTAGGGAGGGTTCGTGGTGAGAAATATCTCTCGGGATCAATGCTCTGGGGAAATGCACCGTGACTTTCGCGTCATCTCAATTCCTAGAGCCCGTAGTAATTACTTTGTATGTCCGCAGTATGTTTGCAAAGAGATTTTTTATTGTCAAATGCGATAATCATTCAAAGCAAACGTTGGACTTATTGCAAACGACAACAACAAGAATTGTAAAGAGAAAGAATTTGTATTCATTTGAAATGTGGCGATGGCCAAGTAGTTTGTACAAAAGAAAGGTAAAAGCTATGCGGAACAATCTCGTTAAGTTCCAACTATGCTAGTACTCATATATTTCAAATATCTCATCTCCTTGTCGTTAGTAGAAAGTGAGTAGACCGATCTTCGCCATTTGAATCTTGAATGCCGATAGTAACTGAAGTAGATAGCGATCCGAAGAGACATAGTCGACGCTTAAATCCCTAACTTTTGCCTAGACCGCCTTTCGGTTTTCGGCCCACGATACCTTTTTGCCCAAGCCGCTTTTCGTGTTTTAAACTTGTCGGGTGTACATGTTTTGTATATATCCTTAACTTTGCCCGAACCTTTGGTTCGCCAGATACCCTTATTTTGCCTAGGTCACCGACCTAGGGTCTCTTTATGCGTAGTATTTTTGACTATGTCCGCTCATGTGGTGGAAGTCTTCACCATCCATGGTGCTAAGTATCATAGCTCCGAAAATACTGCCTTGACTACAAACGGTCCCTCATAGGGGAGTCCATTTGCCCTCGGATCACCTTGTGGAAGAATGATGTGCTTGACTACTAGATCACCAACTTGATAGACCGGTGCTTGACCTTCTTGTTAAACGCCCGATCATTCGCTTCGATAACCGTCCATGGCGATGGATGTCGCTTCTCATCAATCAAGTTAATCTGGTCAAGGCGAGTCTCGACCCAATCGCCTTCACCTAACTCGTGTCCGGAGGACTCGTCGAGGTATCCAACCTCGATTGGTAGGACGGCTTCCATACCGCATACAAGAGAAAAGGAGTTTCCCTGATGTTCGTCAGTGCGGTAACCATGAAGAGCAAATGGTAACATCTCATGCCAATCTTTGTAAGTCACTTTCATCTTCTGTATGATTTTCTTAATGTTCTTGTTGGCGGCTTCCACTGCGCCATTCATCTTAGGCCGATAAGGAGAAGAGTTGTGATGCTTGATCTTGAATCACAGTAGTTCGGTGATCATCTTATTGTTGAGATTAGAACCGTTATCGTGATAATCCTTTCGGAGTGCCATACCGATGATAAGATTATGCTTGATAAAACGAGCCACAACATTCTTGGTAATAGATGCAAACGAGGCTGCTTCTACCCACTTGGTAAAGTAATCGATTTCCACAAGGATGAAACGATTTCCATTGGAAGCCGTGGGCTTGATTTCTCCAATCATGTCCATGCTCCACATTGCAAAAGGCCAAGGAGAAGTCAAAACATTCAGAGGTACGAGGTATGTGCACTTTGTCGGCATAACCGCACTTGTGACAAGATCGAGCATACGGTGACAATCGCCCATGGTGGACCAATAGTAACCTGTTCTCAAAATTTTCTTAGCCATGGAGTGTCCACGGAGTGGTGCCAAATGCGCCTTCGTAACTCTTCCATGATACGTATTGCTTTTCGATCTACATACGAGTAAGCACAAGTCGTGGTGCGCTTGTATAAGATGTCGCTGTCGAGGAAGAATTTGATGCAAATCTTCTCATGAACTTTATCGTTGATGATGCCCTCGGGATATTCTTGAGTCTCAAGATACCTCTTCACGTCATAGTACCAAGGTTTCTCTTCTGTGTCAAGCTCATAACAATATGCCGGTTCGTCAAACTTCTCGATGATGATCTGGGGAGCCTCGTTGTCCCATCTAACCTCGAACATAGATGACATAGTAGCCAATGCGTCTGCCAACTGATTCTCTTCTCGTGGAATGTGATCAAAAGTGATTTCTTCGAAGTAAGGGATCAAACTCAAAACATGCTCTCGATACGGAATGAGATTTGGATGCTTCGTATCCCACTCGCCCTTAATCTGACTGATCACTAATGCTGAGTCTCCATACACTTGTAAGAACTTGATTCTTAAATTAATAGCAGCTTTGATACCCATGATGCACGCTTCATATTTGGCCATGTTGTTAGTGCAACTGAAACATAATCTTGCGTGTGGCCGCCTGTAGGAGATGTAATGATGGCGCCAATGCCAATGCCAAGTGCGTTTGAGGCTCCATCAAAAACCATGATCCATCGTGATCCTTGTTCGTGTCCTTCGTCTGGCCTCGGTTCTTCACAATCTGACTAGTAAAACATCTTCATCTCGAAATTAATCGCATAGACCGATAGTCATCTACGGCTTGATGAGCCAAATGATCGGCCACTACACTTCCTTTGATCGCTCGAGAAGTGTACCGGATGTCATACTCGGTCAAGATCATCTCGCCATCTTGCTATTCTTCCGAGAGAGCTGGTTTTCAAATATGTATTTTATCGGATCCATCTTGAAATCAACAAGGTAGTGTGAGTCAACATATCGCCTTAGTCGGCGAGCCAAGCCAAAGCGTTGCAAGTTTTCTCGAGTTGTGAGTATCTTGTTTCACACCGATAAACTTTTGCTAAGGTAGTATATTGCATGCTCTTTTCGACTGCACTGCCATGTTGCCCCAACACACACCCCATTGAGTTCTCTAACACCGCCAAGTACTGATAAGAGGTCTTCCTTCGGCGGGCGGCATCGGATGGGAGGATTCAAGGTACCTTGATTTTGTCAAAAGCGATTTGGCAATCGCTGCTCCATTCTACCACTTGATCTTTCTTCAAGAATTTGAAGATTGGCTCACAAGTAGCGCTAGTGTGCAATGAATCGCAATGTAATTCAATCGCCCAAGAAACCTCCGACTTCCTTCCTGCATGGGGCTCGATCTCTTGAATAGCTTTAACCTTAGCGGGTCAACCTCAATACCTTTTCCACTGACAACAAACCCTAGGAGTTTTCCGGATCTAACTCCAAAGGTGCACTTGTTAGGATTAAGTCTTAGTTTGTACTTCTTCAACCTGTTAAATAGTTTCTGCAGATGATCGAGATGTTCTTCTTCACCTGGATCGAGTTATCATGTCGCCGACGAGACCTCTATCTCGTGATGAATCATATCATGAAACAATGTCACCATAGCACCGATAAGTGGCGCCCGCTTCATCCGAACGGCATAACCTTGTAGCGTAGTGCCCCACCGTAACAAAAGTAGTCTTCCATGTCTTCGTGGAGCCATTTTGATCCGATTGTAACCGGAGAAACCATCCATGAAGGATAAAACCTTATGCCGAGCGGTGTTGTCAACCGTAACATCAATATGAGGAAGGGAAAATCGCTTTCTGACTCGCTTTGTTCGATCTCGTAATCCACACACGCACTTGCCATCTTTCTTAGGTACGGGCACCACGCTTGCAACCCATCGTGGATAGTAACACTAGGAAGCCAGATTGAACTGTTTATAACTTCAGCTTTGATTTTCTCCGACATCTCGGACGCATGCGCCAACCTTCGCTTTCACCGAGAAAACCCTTTGTCGCAATCGTGTACCATAATATCAATGTCAAACCAGTATGTCTTCGTATGACCAAGCAAAACCTCAATATAGTCTCGTAGCATCCGAACCAACCTTTATTTAATACGTCTAAAGACCCGCTCCTATCTTGATCTCTTTCTGTCTTCACAAGACTCCAAATTCACAACCTCAACTTGCTCTTCGTGGTGGTCAGATAACTCGCTTCTTGCTATAGCAATCGACAAGTTCTCCGGCACTTCACAATCTTCCTCACTTTCGCCTTCGGCTTGGTAGATCGGATTATCAAAGTCATATTTAGCAATAGCATAGCTGTTATCAACTAGATTCGAGGATTCTCGCAGTGTATCCCGTGGGGTGTGTAAGAAACACATAGCTTTTTGAAGGGGTGATAAAGTAAAGAAAAACAAACAATTGAATGCAAAAGTCCAACGAATTTATTGAATGAAAACGCGCAAACAACAAATAATAACCCTCCCAAACGAGCCATGATGCCCCGGGCAAGGCACTAGGCTTTCAAAGTTTATTGTTCAAAACATAAAGAAATACGAAAAGTAAAACAAAACAAAAGCAATTACTCCTGACTAAAGGAGATTGGTATGACGTCTTCAGCCTTCCAATTGCTGAGCCCTTTGTCTGGAGTTGGGAAGATCGACTTGTTGATGTCGAAGTCGTTGTCGTCGTCTTCTATAGCATGGATTCCACTCTGACTGATGCGGAAAGGAAGTTGGCCGCACGCCGTATCATCTTCCCGACCTTGATGGTGAAGCCTAAACCGGTCTTGTCGGATTTGAAAGGGAGATCAGGGAGCTGGCCCCAAATAGTACTACCTTCTTCAACAGCAGCTTGAGCATCTTTCAGCGAGGCCATCCTAGGCGGAGTCTTAACAACCTCAGGGGTGACAGGAGAGTCAACAGGGATGACTCTGGGGATTGTCTCAAAAGCTTGACAGGGAGTCTCGAAGAATTCACCCTCCATCTCGAGGTATCGGAACGACTGTAGATGACTGACCATATACTCTTCTTCACCACATACTGTAACAACTTTTCCTTTCACCGGGTATTTCAGCTTCTGATGCAGGGTAGAGGTAACATCATCCGCCCCATGTATCCAAGGGCGTCCAAGTAGGCAAGAGTAAGCTGGACGGATGTCCATGACAAAGAAAGTGGAGTCAAAAGTCTGGGAACCGACTTTGACAAAGTAATGAGCTCTCCTCATCGCTCGCTAGAACCATCAAAAGCTCTCACAATAATGTCACCGGTCTCGAACCAACCCTTCGACATCAAGTCGATCAAAAGCTTCGAAGGATATTCGAGCGTAACCCAGATCAACCAAAACATGAGATAAGGTAGTGCCTTTGCACTCAACAGATATGTGCAAGGCTTTGTTGTGTTTCTTTCCCAGGAGTCAAATCAAGATCGAGAAGCCTAGGTTGTTGGCAGCCAGCTAGCAATACAAACTTCAAACCGGTTTGGTAGTGTCTTTGCACGTGAGCATTCTTCGTAAACTTCACCAAGGCGTTAGCATGAGCCTCGAGCATAAAAGCAGAGCAAGCATGGAGATCTTGGACGAGTCTGTCCCAACTGCTCCACAACATTGTAATCACTCTTCTTGATAATCTTCTAATTTCCTCCATTTCTTGTTTGAGGTGTCTTCAAGAACTTCCTTTGGTACCTGTGATGAGCAGGATTAGTTATCGCTCTTTCCTCTAGCTGGGGAATGGATTGAATAGCTGGAATGCGAGCTGGAGTCGCAGCGTCTTTTGGAGGAGAGATATCTGGAGAGAATACCCTTCCGGTTCTGGTCACCTTACTCGATCCAGTGATGTTGTCAATGTCAGGAATGGTGGCTTCAACTATAAGATCTTCAATGGTCAGAGGGTCTTGTTTGACGCCATGATAGTAAACATCAGCTCCATAATTCCAAGGGATAACCTTGTTAGAGGAATATGGAACTGGTCTTGGAGAAGTAATGATGACAGGTGCCACTCTAGGCACAGGATTGGCAGAGGAAATCCTTATGGTGTTAACATCAGCATAGTCTTCTGGGAAATCGTCACCCCATCCGGTTGCCTTAACATCTTCAATAGGAATTTTGTAGCTTTCAGGAACAGTGTACTTCACCATGTAATCATACTTTCCACTTGGCTGTCCCAAGGTATCCCACACAGATGGTGTGGCTTCATTCACATTGTCAATCTTCAAATTAGACATATCTTCACACAGCTTCTGCACAGGTGGTTTCAGAAATAGTATCTCACGGTTATCCATCATGCATTGAACACGCCTTCTCAACCAAGCACAACCATCAGATGGGAACCAACGACAATTCTCCGGCATCCTGGTTGACACCGCTTGTAGCAAATTCTTCTTAACCATCGAGGAATGGTCAAGTCATCTATGTTGAAATGTAAGTATCACACCAACAAAGATTGGAACTCTTATCATGATTAGGCATAGCGCGCTGATCACATTCGAGTCTCAACCGGAGGATCAAACTCAATCGCTTAGCTTCAATCATATCTTGAATCTTGTTCTTCGAGCCCAACAATCATCAAGACTATGTCCCGGCTATTGGAATAGTAAGCACACTTAGCATTAGGATTGTATCTCGGGAGGAAGTGTTGACATTCGAGGAGGATCCTCAAGGTAATCAGCCTCCTTTCAACATGTGTTGCAAGGCTTGCACAATGGCATGTTGATCTTTGTAAACCGCCTCGTGGCGCTGCTCGCTACGCTACTGTCTCACCGAGGTTGTGCCGATGGAGGATCGAGATCACAACCGCCCCCACGATTGAGCGGTCGGTCTTGGCTCGGCTTTTCCGACCATACACAAAGATTAACTTTTCTTACCACCAAAAGATCTCTCGCAAGATTCAAGATGACTCTACCCGAATCTTCCCACTTGATACCAGTTCCCATAATCATATCAACCAACTCCCTATGGACAAGGGTGGTGAAGTCTACCTACTAGATCTCCATTTTCGAGCATACCCTTGAACTTCTCGTCACGACCCATAGACATGCTTTGTAGTTGCATGCGAGTGGGTGTCAATTCAGATTGTACCATACCGTCTCAGAAAGCATCACCAAGTCACCCAAGTACGGATACGGTCATTCTCTAGCCGATAATACCATTCCAACTGGTTCCGACAAACTCTCTTGAAAATAGTGCATCCATAACTTTCTCATGTGGGATTGATCTTCCGACATAGGACTTCAAATGCAACTTTGGGCAAGACACGCCATCATACTTAGCAAAAGTAGGAACTTTGAACTGGGAGGAATCACAACACCAGAACGAGACTCGATCATCAAAATTCAGCCTGACATCTTCGTGTTTTCCACAAGATTCAAACGGTCTTCAAGTTGTTTGTACTTGTCATCTTCATCGTAGTATTGTCCATTATCATAGTTCTTCTCAAGTTCAGCCGACCGCCTTCACCATCACCCTTGTAACTTTGCTCATCCTCCTTCTTGACACTTCCTTCGAGAGATCAATTCGCTAACCACTCTAGGACTTCCTTTGTAGCGCCGCCCATGTTGAGAAGACCAACAACCTTCTTCTTTCTCGTTGATGAGCTTCAGATCTTCTTGGCCTTGGACCAAGCCGGTAAACATTTGTCAAACCGAGCATTCGAGCCCGGAGATCTTTGACAGACTGTTCAAGAGCCATTTCTGCTAAAATAAATAGCGAGCAAATGAGAAAACCAATCTTCAATGTACCTGTGATGCAATGTTATGCTATGATATGCAATGTTTATGCGAATGCAATGCAATGTTTTCAAGGACCTTAGAGATTTAAATTTGTTAGACAAGCAATGAGCAAACATTTATTAGTACTTTTTATTCTTTTTCTTTGAAGTACAAAAGATAGTTCAAAACAATAAAAGAAAACATATAAATCCTAAATCTCTAAGTCTCCCATGGTCGCCCTCTTGGTGCCGATGTAGGCTGATGTTTCGCCTCCTCGTGAAGTAGCTTGGTCAACTCTAACACTTTCTTCTCGCTTGCATAACACCGAGCTTCAAAGGTATCCTCTCTTTGAGTTGAATCTAGGATCTCTTCAAGTCTTCAAAATCAGAGGCATGTCGGATGGAGAACGATAGGTACGCCACCTATAGCAACAGTTCCATAATTACGGTAAAACAGCGTGAATGGCATCATGTGGTTTTGAGCTCGAGCTCGCACCCATTTGAGGTAAGGTTCCCAAGGAATGGAGTTTTGGTGCCCCAAAGTCTTGGTATCGCCTTCTTTACCATGCCCCAAGCATGTATGAACCTTCGCGTAATTTTGGAGATCGTGATTGTAGTCGAACACAATATCTTGAGAAGCATATCATGTGGGCCATCTCTTCGAGCAAAACCAAAATGACGAGAGCTAGAGAAGGGTTAAGTAATACCTCCCTTATACCAAGTAGTGGTACATTAGGGAATTCTCCACAACAATGAAGGTGAAGTCCTTTGAGAGAAAAGACTCCAACGGATATCCGAATGAGAGAGTGACATCAACCTTGAGACCATCTCAACCTTTGTTCATTCTTCAAAACTGATGGAGGAAGGTGCAAATAAACCACCTTGAAAGTAACGGTATACAACACATGAGAGTTCCTTGTCTTTTGATGGTACGAGTGTGGAGAGAATGTAGGATGTCTCCAAGTAAAGTAGGCATGTGTCGGGTAAGAAACAACTTGATGGCGCTGACATCTATGAATTGATCCGAGTTAGGGAATAGAACCAAACCATAGATTAGCAAGGCCACAATATCTTCGAATGCATGGAAACTCATAACTTTGAGGAATTCTCGGGCTTTCTTGATCAGGAACATGGAAAGTAAACCCTTAACTCCACTTCTAGTTTCCCAATTGACTTCAATGTTTGAGCTTTGTAAGGCATGGATGCGATGTTCGCATTTAGGAACCTTTTCTAGACCGTGAATCGGATTTGATCAAGAATAGGTATCCCAAGTAGCTTAGAGAACTCTTCCAAGGTAGGAACCAACTCGATAACTGGGAATGTAAAGCAATGGTGCTTCGATGAAAGAACTGAATAGGACATGCATCATATCTTCTTCAAACCGAGGTAACCAATCAAGAGATAACCATGTCTCTTGATGAACCGAGCATGGTCGGAATTTCAAACCAATTCTTTGAGTGAGAAGGTATACCCATGAAGTTGATTCGGATAGTCTTTCTAGAAGCCATAATCCCTACAAAACAGAGCAAAGATAAATCCCTAGGTCCTTGAAATAGTTAGAAATGATATGCAATGAAAATGATGTCATGATGTCATGTTTAGCATACACAAACAATTCACACAATGAGCCTAGGTTTAAGGCTTGCAAGAGGTATAGGTGATTACCCCACCAAAAGTTTGAGTTGGTTCATCCTATCCTATAATAGTAACCGGGTTCTAGGAATCTCATATCATTGATCTTTCTCAGAGGCGCTATTTCAATACGACTACCAAGTGGTCAATCGAAAATGTCCCAAAAGTCCGATCTTAATGAGCGTAGCATCGAGTATCAACCAACCTCGGTCTACACCAAAGCCACCATCTCACTACCTTCTAATGGCCAAGATGGGTCAATTAAGGTTCTAAAAGTTTAGTTAGCTGATGACACCACGCAGGCCAAATACTATCCTCAACTTGGGAATGAAGAGTATCAGGACATCCAAAGTGTCATGCTAACGTAGCCATCATGTTGACCGTTTCGATATACGTCTAATGGTCGCGACGATTTATTGCTACTTACCTAAAAGGAAACCCGGATCCGGGTGTAGGATCCCCCACAAATATAATACCCAAGCAACCCTTAAAGATAAAGCATAAAAATCAAACAAAAAGCAATAAAGGTGATCTAGAAATCCCTAAGGTAATTCTCTCTTTAGGGTGTCTCCCCGGCAGAGTCGCCAGTTCTGTGATACGGTGAACTGACTTTGTAGGTTTTTGTATCGCAAATGTGCAGATAGCAAGAGTCGCCACCGACTTTTATTTTTATCCAATTAAGGGAAGGTAAAAGTACAGAAAAAGACCTTCGTTAGATTCTCGAGTACGGAGAATGGTTATGGAAGGAAGGTATTAGCACCCATTTCCATCCGTAGTTATCTACGGCTCTTAGTTGCTCTTAGATCATCTTTAAAATTGTTTTCGTGTGTTTGACAAAATGTTTTGAAAAGGCATTTCGCTTTGACTTTGTAATGATTCATGTAGGAATGTATACAAAGTGTTCTGAAATGTTTCATTTTGAAAAGAGTTTGAACTTTGACAAAAAGTGTGAGGTGTGAAAAGTATTTGTTTTGAGCAAGCAACTAAAAGTCTTATCACCTACTCGTAATTTGGTCGCTGTTATTTTACGCTCCTTTAGAATAGCGCTAGCCATACCATTAGTTGGTAGGTAACCCTATTCGTTGGATGTAAGCGGACATTCAAGGGACATCGGATGGTCATAGAAAGCAACTTGTAGGAAGTATCCTAGCACATTCAAGGGACTATCATCATTTTCGAGGCAACAATCGAGGGTCAAGATCATGTATTCGGAGGCGACATCGTGGGTCTTATGATCTTTGTATCAAGGGACTATGATGATTTGTTTTGAAGGCAACGGTGCTAGAATACCTCTACGCTCGAGGACATGACCATTTGAATTGTAAGGCAACGAGAGAATTACCCTAAGGCATGTGTGAAAAGAGTGTGTCGATTTCAATATTTTATCTTGAAAATTAGTGGGCTATGTTCATTATTATCTTGCCATACACGCCTAGTTACTAGCAATTTATAGGGTGTAAATTAAAATGCGAATGTAAAGTGAAAGGTAAATGTCCTACGCTATTACATGGCTTTGGGGCGTATACATAATTTAAAATTTATGGAAAATAAAAGTCTAATTTAAACTATTACATCCCATAGAGCTACATTATTGGGAAAATAAAATGATAAAGAAGAATTGTCCAATCGGATCAACCCAGAAAAGAATGAGAAATCTAAAATACGAGATGAATCGAATAAGAGAAAAATGTTAGAAAATGCAAGTTTTAAAATAAGAAAATATGACATGCTGAAATAATATAAATATGCTAAAATAAATTTTTGGGATTTTTGGATGCAATTTAATAATTAAAATGAATTAAAAGTGATTTAAATGCAAAATTATGAATAAAAATAAATATGCATGCAAAATTATATTTTTAATTTTATAAATTAAATAAAGGTTTTCTGAAAATAAATGCAAAGAAAAATATTTTGATGATTTTTAATGCATAAATAAAATATGAAAAGAAATTAAAATGTGCAAAATATTTAAATAAAAGAAAATATGAAAATAATATGAAAAGTTGAAGTTTGGAAAAAGAAAACAAAAACCGGTCCTGGAGGGATTCGAACTGGGGACATGTGAGAGCATCTCTGAACAGTGAACGCCTTAACCAACCGAGCCAAGTGTCCAAGCCTGTTTGGAAACGGAGTGAGTGGATCAAACACGCCGCCCCGAATGCTTCTTCGCCAGACTTCGTCTTCTTCGTTTCAAATATTTGAAAATCCAGCGTCGGCCATTGCTCGATGCTAAGTCCCTGGCAAACATCAAAAATCCAGCATACATAATATAAATGAATTCTAAAGCCATGGTTCGATTCTTTAGATCATTCCGAATGCATTGGTATAGGTCTCATGGTCCAATTTTTCCATTTAAATAAAGCCCTAAATCGAACTCAGAAACCCTAACTATGGTATATTACGATTCAGGCCATGGAAATTCAATTAGAGTGCCCAGAAAGCTTGCAAACACATCACTAATCACAAAAAACAAACACAAAACATGTTAATAATGCATGAATAATAGAATACGATTTTGAATTTTTCAAGAACAAACCGATTTCGGATTTCACGATTCTGGATGGTTTTGATCAAAGTAAAGGTCTGGATCGACTCAAGAGGTATCAAGGAATGTGTTGGACACCTCAAAATCGATTGAAAATGGCTGGAAATAGGATTACACTTTGCTTGTTTGCCACGGTTTTTTGAGTTCTAGGTTAGGGTTCTTGAGCCAATTTTTCTGTTCTCTCTTGATAGGTATGCATTGTACATTTATACTGGATGGATTTGGAGTTGTTTTGGGAAAGAATTGATCAATAATCAATGCCAATCAAATTTGATTTTTATAGGAAATCAAATCTTCAAATTTTGATTAATTCTCAATCCAATCTTGCTATATCAATCCAATTTCGAAAATTGCTGGCTTTAATGAGTTATTTGGATCCCAAGGAAGAAATAAAAATCAAATTTGCAATTAATTTTGATTTTATACTTTATTTTTGAATTTAATTTGTATTTAAATGAATAAATTCCAACTTAAATAGAAAAATAAAATAAAAATTCGTGGCATTGGGCTTGGATATTCCTAATTGTATAAGGAACAAGTTTGAATGAAGAAAAAGCAAGCCCATTTGCAAAAAAATTTATTTTTAGAAGCATCTCTCTTTGTGCACTCTTTCAAAATTGTCCAACTTGTGAGTGTTCTTGGACTTTTTGGAAAGCTCTAAGAGTACTCTAACCAAAATGTTTGGTCTCATCTCAATTGGAATTTCCATGCTCAATATATCTTCAAAACAAAAAGTTGACTTTTTGTTGACTTTGAAAATGACCTGTAATGTTTTGAGCCATACCTCTCAAATGAAGCATTTTTTTGGACATTCTTGTGAGACATGAAGTTGTGGAGAATTAAATTTCCTTCAAAACAAGAGGTGGTTGAAAAATTTCTGAGAAAGTATGAAGAAGTTATGATCACTCAAAGTTCAGTTGACTTTTCACCTAGAAACCCTAATTTAGAAAGTTTGACTTTGAGCAAATCTTGAGTTTTCTTGATGAATCATGATCAACCCTTGATCAAATGATGAATATAACTTCAAAATGAGGATGTTGACCAAAAATTATGAAGTTTGATCAGATGTTGACCACAGCTGACTTTTGTCCAATACAACCGATTTTCAACCATCCGAGCAATTGTTCGAGGAAACTTGACTTGTAAGGCTTGAAACTTGACATGGAGAATATTTGAAGCATATGAGGAGGCATGATGATCATTGGAAATGTTGAAGCTCATCTTGATCTAAGAATACCAAACCCTAGTTTGGGTTGATTGTCTAGAGAGAGTTTGTCCGATCAACTTTCGAGGAACTCGAGTATGGATGTATGAAATATCTTGAGAAGATGGAGGGCAAATTTTGGGGTATGACACTATCATCCTGTTGCTTCCACTAGCATAAGTGGGAACTACGATTGCTCTGACTTTCTCAACATCCCTTTGATAATACGTAGGCACAAGGTCTCATCCTTGGCGAGCAAATTTCTTTCTTCCTCAAACCAAACAAACCATAGATCCCTTTAGGTCCGAGCTACAAATGCTCGATTCCCACTAGATATGTATGCGTAAGATCCACGATCTTTATGAGCACAATAATAACGAACACTAGGATCCCACATAATCTATCCTTCTTAAAATCCCAAAGGAGAAACTTTCCCAATCATAGAAATAGCAATTAAAACACACAAACATATCAAACATATTCATATATAAAGCTATAGATAACTATATATATTTAGGTGCTCCATCTATTCCCTTTATATAACAAACCCCTTACTCGATCTCCTAATGCTATGCCTAGTTGCGCTTAGTCGTTACGCATATCAAAATCAATTGAGGGTATTAATAAATTTTCCTTTTTCATAATCATTAAATCATCTTTCTTGTGTTGAAAATAATAAAGCTTGATGCTCGCGGCATCTTTATAAACAAATCAAAAGAGTAAATCGTTTCGAGCCAGAGAATTTGAATTCATATTCGATTCGCTAGCACGGCACTTTTTAACGCGAACAGGAAAAACAGCGACTCTGCTGGGGAGTACGCTGAAACTTTGATTTTTAAAAAAAAAATAACTCTGCTCAAGAGCATCAAGCTTTTTTTGTTTTCAAAAAGAAAAGAAGGGGTTAAGCTTTCATATGTGCATATGTCTGTTTTTTTGATTGTGTGTTTTCGCGATTTCATCTGATGGAAAGAAATCCTAATCCGGATTTAAGAAACATTTTAAGATCTAGGTGGGGGTATAGTCCTATTAACTTGTGAGAGGTCTCAGTACTTACGGAGTTAATTTGAGATCCCTCTCTCAGTGGAGGTTGTCTTGGGGGTATTTGTGTTTTGCAAGTATTTGCGAAGACATTTTGCTTTCAAGGGAACTTGCAAAGTCGAGTGGTCAGAGAACACATAACCCATCTTGGCCATTTAGGATGTAGTGTAGATTGTTCGGCGTAGCCTAGAATATTTGTCATGCGAGACTACGATCAAAGTAGTTCTCTTGAAAAATATTATTGGACCATCGAGTATTCAACAAATCGAATAATATTTCAAAGAGGAGTGTTAAGCCAGATCAAGAGAACCCGCTTCACGATGAATAAGCCCATAGAACATAACCACGCTTGATTGTTATCGCTGGCCTCATGTTCGTGACTTCAACGCTTGACCGTGTGTATAACTACTAACCATGTTTGCCGATTCATGCATTCATTCAAAACTTCATTTTCTTCCCATTTCCAAAGAATTTAGAGATTTTTCTTTGTAAAATATTTTAGGTTAGAGTGATGGACGCCGAGGAAGATTCACCAAGAGATACAGCTTTAGAATTTCGACGAGGGAAGTTAAAAGAGCTAGCATCCTTGGTAGAAGATCCTGATTTCGTAAAACGCTATGGAACTCTTTTAACTATTCTGAACACTAAAGTTGATGAAGGACTTCTCAAAACTTTCGCTCGCTTTTACGATCCATCTATCATTTCACTTTCCCCGACTATCATTGATGCCTACTTGGAAGAGTACGCGATATCCTAGGTATCTCAAGATTACAAAGTACCTTTCAATGGTTTGAAGCCATTCCTAAGTCACCAATCATTGCAACGATGACTCACTTAAAGAAATCGAGATAGACAAAACCTAACTACCGAGGAAAACTCTTAGGATTAACTTCAAAGTTCCTAATGGAGAAGGCTCTAAATTCAAGTCGGTAGTATGGTAGCCTTTGAAGCTATTTTAGCTTTACTCCTCTATGGATTGGTGTTGTTTCCAACGTCCCAAATTTCGTTGATATCAACGCCATAAGGATCTTTCTCGATTGGAAACCTGCTCCCACTCTACTTGGTGACACGACGCCTCTATTCATCATAGAAATCGCAAGGAGATGGAACTATCGTGTGTTGTGTACTGCTTTTTCAAATGGATTACTTCGACTTGCCTAAATCTCCTATCTTCCGTGAAAACAAAGATGAATGGCATTGGTCTCAAGACTCATGTCTCTTACAAACCATTTATATCCATTGGTATACCTTAGCGTATAATGAGATGGAAATCATTGAGAGTCGGAGAATTTGCCAACGCACTCTCATTGGTACAAAAGGAGGAATCAACTACAACCCATTCCTCAAGTAGACGTCAACTCGGATACGCAAACTCTAGTAAACCTCTTGGTTTTACAAGAGAGAGCTACTTCTATCATGAAGGGAGGATTCCTGTGGATTGAAAGCCGAATGATCGAGCTTGGCATCACATTCAAGGAAAGAAAAAGGTAAGGCTAAGAATTGTGTAGCCATGGAAACCTACACTTGGGTAAAGAAAAGAGCTAAGGAATTTCAATGCCTTACGCTTATGAAGAACCTATGTTCTCAATCGCCCAAATCAACAATTTTTCCCGTCGAAACTATGGAGAATACCAAGAAGCTTTGGCCAAGATAAGGCTTGAGAAAGAAGCTTTGAAAACAAATTCCTTAAAGTCGATCTCGAGAACGAGAAGCTTAAGAAGTGTCAAAGATCATGAAAAGACGCTTTACTTCCAAGATGAATGGCTCATGGAGAAAGATGAGAAGATTCATCAGAAAGATAACGCGAGCAAAAGATACGCCAAAGAAAGGAAAAGAAAGCTTCGAGGAAATGACAACCACGATCCCGCTCCCGACGAGTGGAAGAAAGTCATTAGCAAGCTAAAAGCCGAGAAAGTCGAATCGAAAGCTCACTATGGGAAAGAAATCTCGTCAAGCTACATCAAGCCTTTGGATCTTCATCCGACGAGGACGATTAGCTTAGTTTAGTTTGTAATTTTTATCATTTGTTTTATCATTTGTGTGAGCAATGCTCAAAAACAGAATTGTTGTAATCTTCTTTTTAATAATCAATAAAATGTGTGTTTTCCATCCAAATATTTGCCGTAAATTTCTTTAGCGTAAATTTTGGAAATTCCTTTTCTTTACATTCATAATCATGCATCATACTTTGCATTCTCGAGTCTATTGTCTAGAGTCCGATCTTTCAACAGTCAAACAGATAGGAAAAGATCGCCAAGTCGTCGCTGCCTTAGAGTTTCTCGACCGCCACGTACCAACTCGAACGCACGATACAAGATCAAAAAGAAGAAAAGTAATGGAAGGATTTGAACAAGATAATGTTGAACTCAGCACGGTAACAACACTACAAGAAGAAGTGGAGAGACTCACATCTTTGGTTAACTCATTATCGCACAAGAAAGTCAACAAGCAAGATCGAGCGCCAAAACCAAGCATCAATTTCGAGGATACTACTACTCCAGCCATTGTCAGCCAAGAGTTCACCTTTCAAAGATGCCGAAGGCTATCCATGGGGCATGCCTTTTAACTTTGGCATCGGATTTCGCCAACCGACTTCTCAAGTGCAAACAACCACGCTTGAAATACCTACTTTGCAGCAAAACTCTACATTTACTCCGCAACGTGGAGTAACTCTTCCACAAGTAACAATGTCGGTTTCTCAACCAATCATGAGGAAATCAGCTTCCGTAGTACACACTACCATAGACGAAGAAGTTCACCATACTCTAGGCAATAACACGAATTCCCGTGGCTCGATGGAGAATCTCCAGGAACAACTCCTCAAAATGCAGCTTGAGATAAAAACAATTCGAGGGAAGGAATTGTTTGGGAAAAACGCCCAGGATCTTTGCTTAGTTCCTCGCGTAAGGATACCTGCAAAATTCAAAGTCCCTGACTTTGAAAAGTACAAAGGAAACTCCTGTCCACAAAGTCATCTCACGATGTATGCCAGGAAAATGTCTACATACAACGACGATCACCAGTTGTTAATCCACTACTTCCAAGATAGTCTCATCGGTGCCGCACTGAAGTGGTACATGGGATTAGACAACGCAAGTATCCAAACATTCAATGACTTAGGTGAAGCTTTGTACAACAATATAAGTTCAACTTGATATGGCTCCGATAGGATCAACTCCGCTACATGTCTCAGAAAGAAAGAGAGACATTCAAAGAATATGCGCAACGATGGAGGGAAATTGCTGCCCAAGTCAACCCACCACTGGAAGAGAAAGAGATGACTAAGGTGTTCTTGAACTAACCAAGGAAGCCGGATATTCTAGTGGAACTAGAAAGATTGGAACCAGTTTTCCAAAGAAAAGGAACATGACATAGGAATGGTATCCCGAGGAAACCACGAAGAATGTCACCAACAATGACAAGTAGTCGCCATAGCACCCATCGTTAACGCAAACTAAACACGTGAATTGCTCCGCACTTCAAAAATTCAACAAACTCAACAATTTCGCCAACAAGCTCATAGCTTTAATAATCAAAACCAGACGCCCGGTCACGCATCACCCAATTCCAATGACGATACGTAACTATACCTTGCGCTAATAGGAAAGAATCTGCATAAGGTCACCACCTCCGCTCTCAAAATTTGTCGTGGTGGTACAAAGGCATTTATCTTGCCCTTTTCACCAAGGGCACCAGCCATGACCTTGAGCATTGCATAACATTAAAAGCGTAGTACGTAGATTAGTGAGATCTAATCTTCTTTCCTTCGTAAATACAACCGAACGCAAGCCAATCCGCCTCCTACCACAATGGGCATACAGTAAATCTGATATTAAGAAATATAGACAGGTATCTCGTCACAAACGTAAACCTGATCAGAGGAAACTTAGTACATCTCCATGATGCATATAGTGCAATGAGTGCCTTCACTAAGTAGGATTACGCACTTGCAACATCTCGCTTCAAGGATCTTCAAGGATGTCCCACCATAAGAGCGACATCTGTGGATTGTTAGATATCGGTGACCCATGATCTACGTAAATGAGATGACCATGACGTAAATACAGTAGGGCATTTTCCGCATGAGCTTTTCGTCTCAGATATCAACTCGAAAAATCCCGAAGTAAACGTTATCATCCCTTATTTCAATGTACCCAAACATGTGGAGATTGAATACAACGGTTCCAACGTTCCAGGGTCTCCTTTGGTAATTTGCTTACCCGGTCCTGTTCCATACAGTTCTAGTAAAGCAATTCCCTACCAATACAATGCAACTCTGATAGAGGATGGGAAGGAGAAACCTATGCCAACTCTTCCGCCTAATGTCAATATAATCGAGATAGGACGAGAAACACGGCGGATTTAGTACACACCGCTGCCACCAAGACCGCCTCATAGTCCTCGTTGTTAGACAAAATCCAGTTAACATATCTCCCGAGAATCCTGCAATGATTCCCGCTGTTAATCCGAGCACAAATGTTGGTCCACCTGATAGAACCGACGTCAACACAGATTTTGATGAGATACTGAAATTAATCAAGAAAAGCGAATACCGAGTCGTGGATCAGCTGATGCAGACTCCCTCCAAGATTTCAATATTGTCTCTATTATTTAACTCCGAAGCTCACCGAGAAGCTTTAATGAAGGTATTAGACCAAGCCTATGTAGACCATGATGTGACTACGCATCATTGAGGTATTGTCGCCAACATAACAGCTTGTAATAATCTAAGTTTCAGTGATGAGGAACTTCCAGAAGAAGGGAAAGATCCTAACTTGGCCTTGCATATCTCAATGATTTGCCAATCAGATTCCCTGTCTAATGTATTGGTAGATATTGGTTCATCTTTGAACGTAATGCCAAAAACGACTCTTGCTCGTTTGGCTTACAAAGGACACCAATGAAGTTCAATGACATAGTAGTAAGAGCCTTTGACGGTCACTAAGTCGCTTATCGGGGAAGTCGATCTCCCGATGACGATTGGTCCACATACTTTCCAGATCACTTTCCAAGTCATGGACGTGCCAACCGCCATAGCTTGTCTACTAGGAAGACCTCGATCCATGAGGCGGGCGTGACATCTACTCTCCATCGGGTGAAATTCACAAGAATGGAAAACTAATAACCATCCCCGTGAACAAGCTTTGCTTATAAGCCATTTGTCCAGCTTTCTTTCATCACACCAACGACGTTGAAGGGACACATCTCCCTAACATCCGTTAGAAGATGAATCTACCAAAGAAAATGATCATCTATCTCTTCGATAAAGAAGCGCACGATAGTAAAAGATGGCAATGTCAAGGATGGGGACAAGAAATCAAACCTCACAAGAACGAGACGAAAGTCGGACCGGGTTCACACCGATTCTCCAAAACAAGCAAAGGATGAAGCACTTCGTCCAATTAAAGAAGTATTCAATGGGGTTTTTAAACCTCGCTCTCCAAGAGGTTAGCGTTGTCACCATTGAAGATGATGAAGATGATCTCCGGATCAAGAGTGGAGCACTTATTTAAACAGCCCTGAATATGTGTCTCAAGAGGAATTGTACGCGCCGACTGATCAATTCAAAGACATGTCCTTGCAGCGACATGAAAATCCACCTGTCCCTTCTGATGTTTGGGATACCTTGGGAGAACCAAGCGGCAAATTTGACTACATGGTGAAATACACTGCGCCAGAAAGCTCGAGAATCAGAATTGAAGATATCCAGCCCACTAGATGGGGTGATTCTTTTGAGTATCCTAGTCAACCAGAGGAAGCATACCCATCTAATCAGCCAATCGAGGGTCCTAACGAAGATTTCTGCTTTAAGCGCCAGTAGAGTCTGTTAAATCAGATCCTGATTACCACTACATCAACGTAATCACTGAAGATCAGGGGTACGATTCAGGATACGAAGTGGAAAGTGTCGCCGATAATGAGTCTCTTCACTCGTGAGATTGAGGGTACATCCCGTAATTCAACACATAGGTCGCAGAAGCACATGTCGATCCCATACTTCCCGATCTGCTCAAGTCAAGAAGATTGCTCTAGCAAGACAAAAGGCAGGTCCGTCGCCCGTAATCTTCAAAGCTCGCCGACCAACCACCAAAGTCTACTCAAGGGTTAAGCCAAGCGAAAGCTACCGTAATATCTCGACTTCCAAGGAGTTCGCCATTATCGAAACTCTGAAGTTCGACTAACGCTCCTAGTTCTAAGTAGTTTATCTTTGCTTTTGTTTTGAACTCTCACGCCCAAAGTGAAGAGATGTTTTATAGGGTTTAGCTTTTAAATAAATTCTCTTTGTGTCTTGCCCAAGACGAATGAGTTTGTATTTTAGGGCCCTGTTTCATATTGTGAATCATAAATAAAACGCGTTGTTTTGTTTCTACACTTTGTGTTTATTTTCATTTTACCTTTTCTTGGAAATGATAATCCTAAAAAACATTAAAAAAAATCTTCAAAAAAAAAGAGAGAATAATAAAAAATTTAATCTGCATACACTTTCACATTGACTTTTTCAGAAAAAAATAATGATGAAAAAATTACTTAATCAAACATAAATCAAAAATGCAGATTAAACAGATGGACAAATCCATTGAAAGCAATAACTCTATGCTCTCTCCCAACTTTGAAATCCCCTGTGAAGTCGCCAAGGAAGAAGTTGAAGAAGAGATCCCGGATGAGATTTCTCGATTACTTAAGCACGAGGAAAGAATCATTCAACCTCACAAAGAGCCTCTAGAAGCAATCAACTTGGGTTCTGAAGAAGACAAAAAAGAAGTAAATATCGGAGCTTCACTCGACAGCAACGTCAAGAGCAAACTGATAGATCTTCTCAAAGAATATGTCGATGTGTTCGCTTGGTCCTACCAGGACATGCCGGGTTTATATACCAGCATTGTGGAGCATCACTTGCCGTTAAAACCAGAGTGTCCACCCGCTACAAAAGTCGAGAAGAGTTCACCGTGTAATGGAAAAATCAAAAAGGAAGTTCAAAACAAATGACGCAGTTTCCTCGCTACTCCGAATATCCTCAATGGTTAGCTAACATAGTACATGTCTCCAAGAAAGATGGAAAGGTCAGAATGTGTGTTGACTACCGGGACTTAAACAAGGCAAGTCCAAAAGACGATTTCCCACTTCCGCATATTGACATGCTAGTGGATAGCACTGCAAAATTTAACGTCTTTTCCTTCATGGACGGTTTCTCTGGTTACAATCAGATCGTAATGGCTCAAGACATGGAGAAGACATCCTTCATCGCGCCATGAGGAACTTTTGCTACAAAGTAATGCCGTTGATTAAAAATGCAAGCGCAACTTACCAAAGGGCAATGACTACTCTCTTTCATGACAAGATGCACAAAGAGATCGAAGTCTACGTAGACGATATGATAGCAAAGTCGGATACTGAAGATGAGCATATAAAATATCTCTTGAAATTGTTTCAACGACTAAGGAAATTTCATCTTCGCCTGAATCCTAACAAATGCACCTTTGGGGTAAGATCTGGAAAACTCCTAGGTTTCATCGCTACCAAAGAGGTATCAAGTCGACCGACAAAGTCAAGGCTATTCAAGAAATGCCTACGCCACAGACAGAGAAGCAAGTAAGAGGATTTCTCGAACGGTTGAATTACATCTCCAGATTCATCTTTCAGATGACTGCTACCTGTGGGCCAATATTCAAGCTTCTCCTCAAAGATCAAGAGGTTGTGTGGACAGCCGATTGCCAAAAAGCATTCGACAATATCAAGGAATACCTGTCAGAACCACCAATATTGATTCCTCCAGTCGAAGGTGTCATACCCCAAAATTTTCCCTCCATCCACTCAAGAGATTTCATACATCTATACTCAAAGATTCCTCAAGAGTTGATCAGACAAACTCTCTCCTAGACAATCAACCCAAACTAGGGTTTGGTATCCCTCAGGTCAAGATGGACTTCCAACATCTCCAATGGTCTTCATGCCTCCTCATATGTTTCAAAGATTCTCCATGTCAAGTTTCAAGCCTCACAAGTCAAGTTTCCTCCGACAATTGCTCAGATGGTTGAAAATCAGTTGTATAAAAAGTCAACTGTGGTCAACATACAGTCAAACTTCATAATTTTTGGTCAACATCCTCATTTTGAAGTTACATTCATCATTTGATCAAGGGTTGATCATGATTCATCAAGGAAACTCAAGATTTGCTCAAAAGTCAAACTTTCTAAATTAGGGTTTCACTGAGAAAAGTCAACTGAACTTTGACTGATCATAACTTTCTCATACTTTCTCAGAAATTTTTCCACCACCTCTTGTTTTGAAGGAAATTCAATTCTCTACAACTTCATGTCTCACAAGAATGTCCAAAAAATGCTTCATTTGAGAGGTATAGCTCAAAACATTACAGGTCATTTTCAAAGTCAACAAAAAGTCAACTCTTTGTTTTGAGGATATATTGAGCATGGAAACTCCAATTGAGATGAGACCAAAAAGGTTGGTTAGAGGACTCTTAGAGCTTTCCAAAAAGTCCAAGAACACTCAAAAATGTGGAAAATTGAGCAAGATGCACCATTCACAAGTTGGGCAATTTTGAAGGAATGCACAAAGAGAGATACTTCTAAAATTCAAATTTTTTGCAAGTGGGCTTGCTTTTTCTCCATCCAAACTTATTCCTCATACAATTAGAAATATCCAAGCCCAATGCCACGAATTTTTGATTTATTTTTCTATTTAATTTGGAATTTATTCATTTAAATGCAAATTAAATTTAAAAATAAAGTATAAAATCAAAATAAATTGAAAGATTGATTTTTATTCTTTCCTTGAGGCTCAAGTAACTCACAAAGGCCAACAATTTTCGAAAATTGATCAATATGGCAAGATTGGATTGGAAATTAATCAAATTTTGAAAATTTGATTTTGTACAAAAATCAATTTTGATTTACATTGAATGTTGATTGATTCTTTCCAAAAACCATGCCAAATTCATCCAGTATAAATGTGTGATGCATACCTATCAAGAAAGGACAGAAAAATTGCCCTAGAAACCCTATTCCAAAGCTCAAAAAACCGTGACCTTCAAGCTATTGGCAATCACACTTCCCCCCGTTTTCAATCAATTTTGAGGTGTCCAACACATTGCTTGACATCTCCAGAGTCGATTCAGACCTTCACTTTGCCAAAAACCATCAAGAATCGTGAAAACCGAATTTGGTTTGTTCTTGAATTTTCAAAAGTCGATTTTCATCATTCATGCATTATTAACTTGTTTTGATTGTTTGTTCATGTTTAGAATCAAGTATGCAAGCTATCTGGACGGTTTAATTGCGTTTTGAGTGCCTGGATCGAGTTATGCCATTGCTAGGGTTTCTGAGATCGATTTAGGGTTTCATGAAACAGGAAAAATTGGACTATAAGACCTATACTAACGCGTTCGTGATGATCCCAGGAATCAAACCATGCCTTTAGAATTCATTTATATTATGTGTGCTGGATTTTTGATTTTGCCAGGGACCTTAGCGTCGAACAGTGGCCGACGCTAGCTTCAAATATTTGAATCGGGGACGACGAAGCTTCGCGCGCGGACGAGGAGACCATGACGCGACACTTGTCTTTGTTTTACTTGATCCGGTTTTCAAACAGTAGAACACGTTAGCTCAGTTGGTCAATGCAAGGGAACTCAAAGTTTGAAAGCAAGGTCCCCAGTTCGAATCCTGGCAAGACCTATATTTTTTCTTCTTTTACAAAACTCATATTTTTCCTATTTTCATATATTTTAATATTTTGCATTATTTTTAATTATTTTCATATTTTTATTTATGCATTAAAAAATTGTCAAAAATTATTTTCTTTTTGCATTTGTTTTCTGAAAATCTTTATTTAATCTATAAAATTAAAAAATACAATTTTGCATGCATATTTATTTTTATTCATATTTTTGCATTTAAATCACATTTAATTAGTTTTTAATTATTAAATTGCATCCAAAATATCCCAAAAATTTATTTTAGCATATTTATATTATTTCCAGCATGTAATAATTTTCTCATATAAAAATTTGCATTTTTCTAACATTTTTTCTCTTATTCGATTCATATCGTATTTTCCAATTTCTCGTCCTTTTACAGGTTGATCCGATTCAGACGATTCTTGCTTTATCATTTTATTTTTTCAATAATGTAACTGTCTATGGGATGTAATAGTTTAAAATTAGGTCTTTATTTTCCGCATTTTAAATTATGTATCTGCCCCAAAGCCTTGTAATAGCGTAGGATTTACCTTTCCGCATCTTTACATTCCGCATTTTACTTTCCGCACCCTATCAATTGCTAGTAACTAGGCGTGTATGGCAAGATAATAATGAACTTAGCCCACTAATTTTCAAGATAAAATATCTGAAATCAACACACTTCTTTCACACATGCACCCCTTAGGGTAATTCTCTCTCGTTGCCTTACGAATTCAAAATGGTCATGTCCCTCGAACGTAGAGGTATCCTAGCACCGTTGCCTACAAACAAATCATCATAGTCCCTTCGATACAAAGATCATAAGACCCACGATGTCGCCTCCGAATACATGATCTTGACCCTCGATTGTCGCCTACGAAAAATGATGATAGTCCCTTCGAATGTGCTAGGATACTTCCTACAAGTTGCCTTCAATGACCATCCGATGTCCCTTCGAATGTCCCGCTTACATCCAATGAATGGAGCTACCTACCAACTAATGGTATGGCTAGCGCTATTCTAAAAGAACGTAGAAGTACGAAAATGACCAATTCCGAGTGGGTAATAAGTCTTTTAGTTGCTTGCTCTAAAACCAAATGCTATTCACACCACACACTCTTTTTCAAAGTTCAAACTCTTTTCAAAAAAAGAAACATTTCCGAACACTTTGTATACACTCCTGCATGAGTCATTACAAAGTCAAAGCGAAATGCCTTTTCAAAACATTTTTTTCAAACACACAGAAAGCAATTTTAAAAAAGTGATCTAGAGCAACTAAGAGCCTGTAGAATAAACTGCGGTTGGAAAGGGGTGCTAATACCTTCCCTTTTCATAACCTTCTCCCTTACTCAGAATCTAAACGAAGGTCTTTTTCTGTACTTTTACCTTCCCTTAATTGGATAAAAATAAAAGTCGGTGGCGACTCTTGCTATCCGCACATTTGCGATACAAAATCACTAAAAGTCAGTTCACCGTATCACAGAACTGGCGACTCTGCTGGGGACATGCCCTAAAGAGAGAATTGCCTTAGGGATTTCTAGATCACTTTTACTGTTTTTTGTTTGACTTGCTTGCTTTATCTTTAAGGGTTGCTTGGGTATTATATTGTTGGGGGATCCTACACCCGGATCCGGGTTTCCTTTTAGGTAAGTAGCATTAGATCATCGCGACCGCTAGACGTATAACTAAACGGTCAACATGATAGCTACATTAGTGTGACACCTTGGATGTCCTGATACTCTTCATTTCCAAGTTGAGGATAGTATTTGGCTTCTGCGTGGTGTCATCAAGCACTAACTAAACTTTTAGAACCTTAATTGACCCATCTTGGCCATTAGAAGGTAGCGAGATGGCGGCTTTGGTGTAGACTAAGGTTGGTTGATACTGATGCTACGCCTGAGATCGACTTTGGGATATTTTCGATCGACCACTTGGCCGTCAGATTGAAATAAACGCCACGAGAAAGATCTATGATATGAGATTCCTAGAACCCGGTTACTATTATAGGACAGATGAACCAACTCAAACTTTTGGTGGGTAATCACCTATACCTCATGCAAGCCTTAACCCTAGGCTCATTGTGTGAATTGTTGTGTGTGCCAAACATGACATCATGACATCATCCGCATTGCATATCATTTCTAACTATTTCAAGGACCTAGGGATTTATCTTTGCTCTGTTTTGTAGGGATTATGGCTTCTAGAAAGACTATCCGAATCAACTTCATGGGTATACCTTCTCAACTCAAAGAATTGGTTTCAGAAATTCCCGACCATGCTCAGTTCATCAAAAGACATGGTTATCGCTTGACTTGGTTATCTCCGGTTTTGAAGAAGATATGATGCATGTCCTATTCAAGTTCTTCGATCCGAAACACCATTGCTTTACATTCCCAGATTATCAGTTGGTTCCTACCTTGGAAGAGTTCTCTAAACTACTTGGGGTACCTATTCTTGACCAAATGCCATTCACCAGTCTAGAAAAGGTCCCTAAGTACGAAGACATTGCATCTGCCTTACATCTTAAGCGCTCAGACATTGAAGCCAATTGGGAAACTAGAAGCGGAGTTAAGGGTTTGCTTTCTAAGTTCCTAATTAAGAAAGCCCGAGAATTCCTCAAAGTTATGAGTTTCCATGCATTTGAAAACATTGTGGCCTTATTAATTTATGGTTTGGTTCTATTTCCTAACTCGGATCAATTCATAGATATCAATGCCATCAAGTTGTTCCTTACCCGCAATCCTGTGCCTACTTTACTTGGAGATATTCTACATTCTCTCCACACTCGTACTACTAAAAGACAAGGAACCCTCATGTGTTGTATACCGTTACTTTCCAGGTGGTTTATTTCGCACCTTCCTCCATCAGTTTTGAAGAATGAACAAAGGCTGAGATGGTCTCAAAGATTGATGTCACTCTCTCATTCAGATATCCGTTGGAGTCTTTTCTCTCAAAAGGACTTCACATTCATCGTTGTGGAGAATTCCTAATGTACCGCTACTTGGTATAAGAGGAGGTATTACTTACAACCCTTCTCTAGCTCTACGTCGGTTTGGTTTTGCTCAAAAGATGGTCCACATGATATGCTTCTCCAAGACATTTGTTTGACTCACGATCTCGAGAACTACCGACGAAGGTTCATACACGCTTGGGCATGGTAAAGAGAGACGATACCAAGACTTTGGGGCACCGAACTCCATTCCTTGGGAACCTTACCTCAAATGGGTGCGAGCTCGAGCTCAAAACCTCATGATGCCATTCACTGTTCTACCAAGAATTATGGAACTGTTGCTATAGGTGACGCCCTATACCGTTCTCTATCCCGACATGCCTACCGATTTTGAAGACTTGAAGAGATCCCGAGTCAACTAAAAGAAGAGAGGATACCTTTGAAGCTCGCTATGCAAGTGAGAAGAAAGTGCTAGAGTTGACCAAGCTACTTCACGAGGAAGCATCAATGCCTACATCGGCACCAAGAGGAAGCCCATGGGAAACTTAGAGCTTTAGGATGTTTATGTTTTCTTTTATTGTTTTGAACTATCTCTTGTACTTAAAAAGAAAAAAGAATAATAAAAAGAGTACTAATAAATGTTTGTTCATTGCTTGTCTAACAAATTTAAATCTCTAAGGTCCTTGAAAACATTGCATTGCATTCGCATAAACATCGCATAGCATAGCATAACATTGCATCACAAGTACATTGAAGATTGGTTTTCTCATTTGCTCGCTATTTATTTTAGCAAAAATGGCTCTTGAACACAAAGATCTTCAAGCTCGGGATGCTCGGCCAAGATGTTTCACCTTGGTCCAAGGCCAAGAAGATCTAAAGAAACTCATCAACAGAAAGAAGAAGGTTGTTGGTCTCCTCAACATGGGTAGACGCTACAAAGGTGGTCCTAAAAGGGTCAGTCGGATAGAGCTCTCAAAAGGAAGTGTAAAGACTGAACAAAGTAACAAGGGTAATGGTGAAGGCAACACCGAACTTGAGAAGAACTATGATGATGGCCAATACTCTGATGAGGATGACAAGTACAAGCAACTTGAAGACCGTCTGAATGCTGTGGAAAACCTGAAGATGTTCGGGCTGAATTTTGATGATCTGAGTCTTGTCCCTGGTGTTGTGATTCCTCCCAAGTTCAAAGTTCCTACTTTTGCTATGTATGATGGCATGTCTTGCCCTATGTCGCATTTGAAGTCCTATGTTCAAAATCAATCCCCACATCGATGATGAAAGTTGTGGATGCACTATTTTCAAGAGAGTTTGTCCTAACCCGCTTGGAATGGTACTATCACCAGAGAATGACCGTATCCGACTTGGAGTGACTTAGCCGATGCTTTCTCATGCAGATGAGTACAATGTGAATTGACACCCACTCGCATGCAACTACAAAGCATGTCTATGGGTCGTGATGAGAAGTTCAAGGAGTATGCTCGAAGTGGAGAGATCTAGCAGCAGAGTTCACCCTTGTCCAATAGGGAGTTGGTTGATATGTTCATTAGGACACTAACAGCCCATTCTTCAATCATCCGATTGAAATTCGCGGATTCACCGAGTTGATATTGACACGAGCGTGAAGTGGTATCAAGAGTGGAAAGATTCTGTAGAGACACCTTCAAATGCTGCAAGAGATCTTTTGGTGCTAAGAAAGAAGCTAATCCGTGTATCGGAAAATCCGAGCCAAGACCGACCGCTCAATCTGTGGGGCGGTTGTGATCTCAATCCTACATCAAGACAACCTCGAGACAACGACGAGCCGTAACGCGCCACGAGGCTTACGAAGATCAACATGCCTTTGTCGCAAGCCTTGCAACACATGTTGAAAGCAGAGCTAATTGCTTTGAGGGATCCTCCTCAGAATGTCAACACCTCCTCTCCGAAGTACAATCCTAATGCTAAGTGTGCTTACCATTCCAATAGCCCTGGACATAGCACTGATGATTGTTGGGCTCTGAAAAACAAGATTCAAGATATGATTGAAGCTAAGCAGATTGAGTTCGATCCTCCTATCGAGACTCCGAATGTGATCAACGCGCCTATGCCTAACCATGACAAGGGTTCCAATGCTGTTGGTGATGATACTTATGTTTTCAACATAGATGACTTGACCATTCCTCTGATGATTGTTAAGAAGAATTTGTTGCAAGCCGGTGTCAACCCAGGATGCCCAGAGAACTGTCGTTGGTGCCCATCCGCGCCTGATGGTTGTGCTTGGTTGAGAAGACGTGTTCAGTGCATGATGGATAACCGTGAGATACTATTTCTGAAACCACCTGTGCAGAAGCTGTGTGAAGAAATGTCTAAGTTGAAGATTGACAATGCGAATGAAACAGTACCATCTGTATGGGATACCTTGGGGCAGCCAAGCGGAAAGTATGATTACATGGTGAAGTACACTGTTCCTGAGAGTTACAAGATTCCTATTGAAGATGTTAAGGCGACCGGATGGGGTGACGATTTCCCAGAAGATTATGCTGATGTTAACACCATAAGGATTTCCTCTCACGATTCGTGCCTGAGTGGCACCTCTCATTACTTCTCCAAGACCAGCTCCATATTCCTCCGACAAAGCTATCCCTTGGAATTATGGAGTTGATGTCTACTATCATGGCGTCAAGCATGACCCTCTGACTATTGAAGATCTTACAATTGAAGCTACCATTCTTGACATTGACAACATCACCGGATCTAGTAAGGTGACCAGAACCGGAAGGGTATTCTCTCGATATCTCTCCTCCAAAGACACCGCGACTCCAACTCGCATTCCAACTATTCAATCCATTCCCAAGCTAGAGGAAAGAACCGACTCGTCCTCGATGAAGTACCAAAGGAAGTTATCAAGACACCTCCAAACAAGAAATGGAGGAAATTCAAGATTATCAAGAAGAGTGACTACAATGTTGTGGAACAGTTGGACAGACTCCGTCCAAGATCTCCATGCTTGCTCTTGTGCTCGAGGCTCATGCTAATGCCTTGGTGAAGTTTCAAGAATGCTCACGTGCAAGACACTACCACCGACCAGTTTGAAGTTTGTATTGCTGGCGCCAACAACGGCCTAGGCTCGATCTTGTCGACTCTGCGGAAAGAAACACAACAAAGCCTTGCACATCTCGTTGAATGCAAAGGCACTACATTATCTCATGTTTTGGTAGATACGGTTCGCTCAATATCCTACGAAGACTACTTTTGATCGACTTGATGTCGAAGGGTTGGTTTGAGACCCTGACATTATTGTGAGAGCCTTTGATGGCTCTAAGCGGACGTGCTTGAGAGCTCACTCACTGTTAAAGTCGGTTCCCGACTTTTGACTCCACTTTCTTTGTCATGGACATCCGTCCAGCTTACTCTTGCTTGGGCCTTGGATACATGGGGCAGGCTATCTACCTTGCATCGAAATCAAGTACCGGTGAAAGGGAAGGTTGTTACAGGTGGTGAAGAAGAGTATATGGTCACCATCTGTTGTTGTTACCTCGAGATGGAAGGTGAATTCTTTGAGACTCCCTGTCAAGCTTTTGAAACAATCCCGAGAGTCATGCCTTTTGACTCTCCCACCACTCCTGAAGTTACACAAGTTCCGCCTAGGATGGCCTCGCTGAAAGATGCTCAAGCTGCTGTTGAAGAAGGTAGCTCTATTTGGGGACAGCTCCCTGATCTTCCTTTCAAATTTGACAAGACTGGTTTAGGCTTCACTACCAAGGGTCAGAAGATGATACGCCACAAACGTGCCGGCCAACTTCCTTTCCGCATTAGCCAGAGTGGAATCCATGCTATAGAAGACGACGACAACGACTTCGACATCAGCAAGTGGATCTTCCCAACTCCAGATCATGGGCTCAAAGAATTGGAAGACCGAAGACGTCATACCAATCTCCTTTTGTCAGGAGTAATTGCTTTTGTTTTTTTTTGCTTTTCGTATTTCTTTATGTTTTGAACAATAAGCTTTGAAAGCCTAGTGCCTTACCCGGGGCATCATGGCTCGTTTGCGAGGGTTATTATTTGTCGTTTGCGTATTTTCATTCAATAAATTCGTTGGACTTTTGCATTCAATTGTTTGTTTTCTTTCTTTTACTTTATCACCCCTTCAAAAAGCTATGTGTTTCTTACACACACCCACGTGATACATGCGAATCACTCGAATCTAGTTAATAACGCTATGCTATTGCTAAATATGACTTCGATAATCCGATCTACCAAGTCAAGACGAAAGTGAGGAAGATTGTGAAGTGCCGTGGAGAACTTGTCGATGCACACAAGAAGAGCGAGTTATACAGCCACACGAAGAGCAAGTTGAGGTTGTGACTTTGGGTACTGACGAAGACAGAAGAGAGATCAAGATAGGAGCGGGTCTTGAGAACAGTGTTAAAGAAAGGTTGGTTTAGATGCTACGAGACTACATTGAGGTTTTTGCTTGGTCATACGAAGACATGCCAGGGTTAGGCATTGATAATGTAGTGCACCGATTGCCAACAAAAGAAGGTTTTCTCCCAGTGAAACAGAAAGTTCGTCGCATGCGTCCTGAGATGTCAGAGAAAAACAAAGCCGAAGTTATGAAGCAGTTCAATGCAGGTTTCTTAGTTGTTACTTCTTATTCACAGTGGTTTGCTAATGTAGTGCCTGTGCCCAAGAAGGATGGTAAAGTACGAATGTGTGTGGATTACAGAGATCTGAACAAAGCAAGTCCGAAAGATGATTTACCACTTCCTCATATTGATGTTTTGGTAGACAACACCGCAAGATAAGGTTTCTCCTTCATGGATGGTTTCTCGGTTACAATTAGATCAAAATGTCTCCCAAGACATGGAAGACTACTTTCATTACAGTGGGGCACTTTCTACTACAAGGTTATGCTGTTCGATCGAAGAACGCAGCGCCACTATTATCGCTATGGTGACATTGTTTCATGACATGATTCATCACGAGATAGAGGTCTCGTCGACGACATCATAGCTCGATCACGCATCAAGAGGAACATCTTGATCATTTGCGAAACTATTTGATGTTGAAGTGATGAGACTTAATCCTAACAAGTGCACCTTTGGAGTCGATCGGAAAACTCCTAGGGTTTGTTGTCAGTGGTAAAGGTATTGAGGTTGACCCCTCCAAGGTTAAAGCTATTCAAGAGATGCCAGCTCCCCGCACCGAGAAGGAAGTCAGAGGTTTCTTGGGCCGATTAAATTACATTGCCAGATTCATTGCACACCTAACTGCTACTTGTGAGCCAATCTTCAAGTTACTTAAGAAAGATCGCTTTTGACAAAATCAAGGAGTACCTTCAGAATCCTCCTATCCTGATGCCGCCCGCCGAAGGAAGACCTCTCATCATGTACCTGACAGTACTAGATAACTCAATGGGGTGTGTGTTGGGGCAACATGACGAGTCTGGTCGAAAAGAGCATGCAATATACTACCTTAGCAAAAAGTTTACCGACTGTGAAACAAGATACTCACAGCTTGAGAAAACTTGCAACGCTTTGGCTTGGGTTGCTCGCTGACTAAGACAGTATTTGTTGACTCACACTACCTTGTTGATTTCCACGATGGATCTGATAAAATACATATTTGAGAAACCAGCTCTTTCCGGAAGAATAGCAAGATGGAAAATGATCTTGACCGAATATGACATCCAGTACACTTCTCAGAAAGAGGTCAAAGGAAGTGTGGTAGCCGATCATTTGGCTCATCAAGCCGTAGATGACTATCAGTCTATGCAGTTCGAATTTTTAGATGAAGATGTTCTACTAGTTACAGATTGTGAAGAACCAGGCCCAGACGAAGGACCTGAACAAGGATCCCGATGGACCATGGTCTTTGATGGAGCCTCAAACTCACTTGGCAATGGCATTGGCGCCATCATTACATCTCCTGCAGGCGGACGCACGCCTTTCACCGCCAGATTATGTTTCAGTTGCACTAACAACATGGCCGAGTATGAAGCGTGCATCATGGGTCTTAAAGCTGCTATTGACTTAAGAATCAAGTTCTTACATGTGTATGGAGACTCAGCTTTAGTGATCAGTCAGATAAAAGGCGAGTGGGATACGAAGCATCCGAATCTCATTCCGTATCGAGAGCATGTTCTGAGTTTGATGCCCTACTTCCAAGAGATTACTTTTGATCATATTCCACGAGAAGATAATCGGTTGGCGCGCATTGGCTATTATCGTCTATGTTCAAGGTTAGTTGGGACAACGAGGCTCCCCGGATCATCATTGAGAAGTTCGACGAACCAACGTATTGTTATGAGCTTGACACAGAAGAGAAACCTTGGTACTATGACGTGAAGAGGTATCTTGAGACTCAGGAATATCCCGCAGGGCATCATCAATGATAAGAAGTTCATGAGAAGATTTGCATCCAAATTCTTCCTCGAGAACGGCATCTTATACAAAGCGCAACCACGACTTGTGCTTACTCCATGTAGATCGAAAGCGAGAATACGCATCATGGAAGAGTTACAGGCGCATTTGGTACCCATTCCGAAGGACATACCATGGCTAAGAAGATTTTGAGAACAGTTACTATTGGTCCACCATGGGCGATTGTCACCGTGCTCGATCTTGTCACAAATGCCAGATATATGCCGACAAAGTGCACGTACCTCTAGTACCTCTGAATGTTCTAACAGCTCCTTGGCCTTTTGCAATGTGGGGCATTGACATGATTGGGGAAATCAAGCCGCTTCCAACGGACATCGGTTCATCCTTGTGGCAATCGATTACTTCACCAAGTGGGTAGAAGCAGCCTCGTATGCATCTGTTACCAAGAATGTTGTGGCTCGATTCATCAAACATAATCTTATCTGTCGGTATGGCACTCCTGAAAGGATTATCACAGATAACGGTTCCAATCTCAACAATAAGATGATCACCGAACTCGCACGATTCAAGATCAAGCATCACAACTCTTCTCCTTATCGGCTGAGATGAGCAGGCGATGGAAGCCGCCAACAAGAATATTAAGAAGATTATACAGAAAATGACAGTGACGTACAAGGATTGGCATGAGATGTTACCATTTGCTCTTCATGGTTATCGCTTTCGACGAACATCCAGGGCAACCCCTTCTCTCTCGTATCGGAATGGAAGCCTACCCATCGAGGTTGATTCCTCAACCGAGTCCTCCAGACGCAGAGTTAGCGAAGACGATTGAGTCGACTCGCCTTGACCGATTAACTTGATTGATGAGAAAAGACTCGCATCCATCTGCCATGGGCAGATTTATCAGAACCGAATGATCAGAGCATTTAACAAGAGGGTCAAGCACCGAGTCTACCAAGTTGGTGACCTAGTAGTTAAGCGCATCATTCTTCCACAAGGTGATCCGAGGGCAAATGGACTCCCACCTACGAGGGACCGTTTGTAGTCAAGGCAGTGTTTTCGAGGAGCTATGATACTTAGCACCATGGATGGTGAAGACTTCCACACCACGTGAACGAGACATAGTCAAAAATACTACGCATGAATAGACCCGCTAGGTCGATGACCTAGGCAAAAATAAGGGCATCTGACGAACCAAAGGGTTCGAGAAAAGTTAAGGATATATACAAAAGATGTACACCCGGCAAGTCGAAAACGAAAAGGCGGCTTGGGCAAAAAGGTATCCGTAGACTGAAAACCGAAAGGCGGTCTAGGCAAAAGTTAGGGATTTAAGCGTACGACTATGTCTCTTCGGATCACTGCTTCGCACTACTATCGGCATTCAAGATTCAAATGGCGAAGATCAGTCTACTCACTTTCTACTGACAGCAAGGAGATGAGATAGTTGAAATATATGAGTACTAGCATAGTTGGAACTTAACGAGATTGTTTCCGCATGGCTTTTTACCTTTCTTGTGTACAAACTACTTGGCCATACGCCACATTTCAAATAAACGCAAATTCTTTCTCTTTACAATTCTTGTTGTTGTCATTTGCAATAAGTCCAACGTTTGCTTTGAATGATTATATGCATTTGATAATAAAAATCTAATCGCAAACATACGAAAAGTGAACATACAAAAGTGCTTACTACAGGCTCCAGGAATTGGGACGACGGCGAAAGTCACCAAAACATTCCCCATAGAGCATGATCCTACAAAGGTATCACTCACAACACAACTTCCCAGTGAGCAAAAGGGAATCCACGAGCAGCAATTCCACTCAACTAAGTAAAGTTACATCAGTCTCCAAGCAGTAACACCTCACCCCCAGTCAAGGTATTTATCCCCAGCGGATATCTCTCAGTCTTTTCCCTTTCTCCCCAACAGCAGTATCCAGACCCGAAACTTGGTCAGATAGTGCATCGGAGGAACCTACATCTTCATTCCCCATCCAGAGATTACAACGGGTTCCTGACTCTTCCAACCCGGTCTCCCGGCAACTATCAAATGCTCTCCAGTGAGATCTACACTTAGAATCCCCCAGTAGAGCGCCTCCTAAATTTCCTCAGCAGGATCTACATACAGAATCCCCAACAGATCGCCTCTCAGACTCTCCTCAGCAGGGTCTATATATGAGATCTCCAACAACGAGCCTCTCAAATCTCTACCTTCCTCAACAATATCTAGGCCCAAGACTTGGTCAGATAGTGCATCGGAGGAATCCAGGGTATCTTTCTTCTCCTTCAAAAGCAGGGACTTCCACCTACTCAATTCCCCAAGCAGGAGTCAGAAATCCTCAAACAGAACATCCGCATCTTCTTCAAGATGGATATGTTTTGAAATACCACAACATCTATCATTCATACATTACTCATAGAGTCACAATTCATGCATATGTCATTCATATACACTGTCATGCATCATACTTTGCATAAAACTAACCAATATTCTATCAAAGTTCCTCTTGTTTTCTCCAAAGCAGTATGATCCTCACGCGAATGGTCTAGGATTAAGCCCGAATCGACAGAAAACTATCGAAAGACCGCCTTGGTTGTCCTCCGACGGTCCAGGATTAAGCCCGAATCGGCGGAAAACTATCGAAGACCGCCTTGGTTGTCCTCCGACGACTAGTCCGAGATTAAGCCGAATCGACGGAAAACTATCCGAAGGCGCCTCGGTTATCCTCCGATAACAGCAATGGATCAACACCGATGCAACAGGAAGCTATCCACATTTTGCCAATTACTATTTCCCTCGAGTAATCGACGAAGAGTTGTTACGATTCCTTATTATCAACAGAACTCTGAGTCTAGCGTACGACTCAGTTGCCTTGGATGGCATCTTAAGCCCATCTCCGACTACGTGTCAACATTTCTTCGCCTTTAGAATACTGCATATTTGGTTAAAAAATCAATACAAACCAATAACTTCATTCAAAGGTGAACACAAAGTCTAACGTACGACTCCCTCCGGATGGCATCTTAAGCCCATCTCCACGCTCCTTCCACTATCAGAAACGACTATAGAGCCTAGCGTACGGCTCACTCCCCAGCATCGATCTTTCTAGATGGCATCTTAAGCCCATCCCCGTCAATTCCCCTATCAACATTCTCGAGTCTAGCGTACGACTCATCCCCCAGCGAAGTATCCAACTTCTCCAAATGGCATCTGTAAGCCCATTCCCGCATCATCAGCCAACCACGAGTGCAAATTTTCAGGTGTACTCGAGTGTTCAATCATCTTCTACCTCCAGGTCACGAAAGACAGGCGTGTCAATCTAACCCTTCCAGTACAAGAAGATTGAACAGGGGCAGCTGTCATACCCCAAAATTTGCCCTCCATCCACTCAAGAGATTTCATACATCTATACTCAAAGATTCCTCAAGAGTTGATCAGACAAACTCTCTCCTAGACAATCAACCCAAACTAGGGTTTGGTATCCCTCAGGTCAAGATGGACTTCCAACATCTCCAATGGTCTTCATGCCTCCTCATATGTTTCAAAGATTCTCCATATCAAGTTTCAAGCCTCACAAGTCAAGTTTCCTCAGACAATTGCTCAGATGGTTGAAAATCAGTTGTATCGGACAAAAAGTCAACTGTGGTCAACATACAGTCAAACTTCATAATTTTTGGTCAACATCCTCATTTTGAAGTTACATCCATCATTTGATCAAGGGTTGATCATGATTCATCAAGAAAACTCAAGATTTGCTCAAAAGTCCAGCTTTCTAAATTAGGGTTTCTAGGTGAAAAGTCAACTGAACTTTGTCTGATCATAACTTTCTCATACTTTCTCAGAAACTTTTCCACCACCTCTTGTTTTGAAGGAAATTCAATTATCTACAACTTCATGTCTCACAAGAATGTCCAAAAAATGCTACATTTGAGAGGTATAGCTCAAAACATTACAGGTCATTTTCAAAGTCAACAAAAAGTCAACTCTTTGTTTTGAGGATATATTGAGCATGGAAACTCCAATTGAGATGAGACCAAAAAGGTTGGTTAGAGGACTCTTAGAGCTTTCCAAAAAGTCCAAGAACACTCAAAAATGTGGAAAATTGAGCAAGATGCACCATTCACAAGTTGGGCAATTTTGAAGGAATGCACAAAGAGAGATACTTCTAAAATTCAAATTTTTTGCAAGTGGGCTTGCTTTTTCTCCATCCAAACTTATTCCTCATACAATTAGAAATATCCAAGCCCAATGCCACGAATTTTTGATTTATTTTTCTATTTAATTTGGAATTTATTCATTTAAATGCAAATTAAATTTAAAAATAAAGTATAAAATCAAAATAAATTGAAAGATTGATTTTTATTCTTTCCTTGAGGCTCAAGTAACTCACAAAGGCCAACAATTTTCGAAAATTGATCAATATGGCAAGATTGGATTGGAAATTAATCAAATTTTGAAAATTTGATTTTGTACAAAAATCAATTTTGATTTACATTGAATGTTGATTGATTCTTTCCAAAAACCATGCCAAATTCATCCAGTATAAATGTGTGATGCATACCTATCAAGAAAGGACAGAAAAATTGCCCTAGAAACCCTATTCCAAAGCTCAAAAAACCGTGACCTTCAAGCTATTGGCAATCACACTTCCCCCCGTTTTCAATCAATTTTGAGGTGTCCAACACATTGCTTGACATCTCCAGAGTCGATTCAGACCTTCACTTTGCCAAAAACCATCAAGAATCGTGAAAACCGAATTTGGTTTGTTCTTGAATTTTCAAAAGTCGATTTTCATCATTCATGCATTATTAACTTGTTTTGATTGTTTGTTCATGTTTAGAATCAAGTATGCAAGCTATCTGGACGGTTTAATTGCGTTTTGAGTGCCTGGATCGAGTTATGCCATTGCTAGGGTTTTTGAGATCGATTTAGGGTTTCATGAAACAGGAAAAATTGGACTATAAGACCTATACTAACGCGTTCGTGATGATCCCAGGAATCAAACCATGCCTTTAGAATTCATTTATATTATGTGTGCTGGATTTTTGATTTTGCCAGGGACCTTAGCGTCGAACAGTGGCCGACGCTAGCTTCAAATATTTGAATCGGGGACGACGAAGCTTCGCGCGCGGACGAGGAGACCATGACGCGACACTTGTCTTTGTTTTACTTGATCCGGTTTTCAAACAGTAGAACACGTTAGCTCAGTTGGTCAATGCAAGGGAACTCAAAGTTTGAAAGCAAGGTCCCCAGTTCGAATCCTGGCAAGACCTATATTTTTTCTTCTTTTACAAAACTCATATTTTTCCTATTTTCATATATTTTAATATTTTGCATTATTTTTAATTATTTTCATATTTTTATTTATGCATTAAAAAATTGTCAAAAATTATTTTCTTTTTGCATTTGTTTTCTGAAAATCTTTATTTAATCTATAAAATTAAAAAATACAATTTTGCATGCATATTTATTTTTATTCATATTTTTGCATTTAAATCACATTTAATTAGTTTTTAATTATTAAATTGCATCCAAAAAATCCCAAAAATTTATTTTAGCATATTTATATTATTTCCAGCATGTAATAATTTTCTCATATAAAAATTTGCATTTTTCTAACATTTTTTCTCTTATTCGATTCATATCGTATTTTCCAATTTCTCGTCCTTTTACAGGTTGATCCGATTCAGACGATTCTTGCTTTATCATTTTATTTTTTCAATAATGTAACTGTCTATGGGATGTAATAGTTTAAAATTAGGTCTTTATTTTCCGCATTTTAAATTATGTATCTGCCCCAAAGCCTTGTAATAGCGTAGGATTTACCTTTCCGCATCTTTACATTCCGCATTTTACTTTCCGCACCCTATCAATTGCTAGTAACTAGGCGTGTATTGCAAGATAATAATGAACTTAGCCCACTAATTTTCAAGATAAAATATCTGAAATCAACACACTTCTTTCACACATGCACCCCTTAGGGTAATTCTCTCTCGTTGCCTTACGAATTCAAAATGGTCATGTCCCTCGAACGTAGAGGTATCCTAGCACCGTTGCCTACAAACAAATCATCATAGTACCTTCGATACAAAGATCATAAGACCCACGATGTCGCCTCCGAATACATGATCTTGCCCCTCGATTGTCGCCTATGAAAAATGACGATAGTCCCTTCGAATGTGCTAGGATACTTCCTACAAGTTGCCTTCAATGACCATCCGATGTCCCTTCGAATGTCTCGCTTACATCCAATGAATGGAGCTACCTACCAACTAATGGTATGGCTAGCGCTATTCTAAAAGAACGTAGAAGTACGAAAATGACCAATTCCGAGTGGGTAATAAGTCTTTTAGTTGCTTGCTCTAAAACCAAATGCTATTCACACCACACACTCTTTTTCAAAGTTCAAACTCTTTTCAAAAAACGAAACATTTCGAACACTTTGTATACACTCCTACATGAGTCATTACAAAGTCAAAGCAAAATGCCTTTTCAAAACATTTTTTTCAAACACACAGAAAGCAATTTTAAAAAAGTGATCTAGAGCAACTAAGAGCCCGTAGAATAAACTGCGGATGGAAAGGAGTGCTAATACCTTCCCTTTTCATAACCTTCTCCCTTACTCAGAATCTAAACGAAGGTCTTTTTCTGTACTTTTACCTTCCCTTAATTGGATAAAAATAAAAGTCGGTGGCGACTCTTGCTATCCGCACATTTGCGATACAAAATCACTAAAAGTCAGTTCACCGTATCACAGAAGGAAGACCGTTAATCATGTACCTTACCGTACTAGAAGAGTCCATGGGTTGCGTACTTGGACAACAAGATGAAACCGGTAAAAGAAGGAGCATGCCATTTACTACTTGAGTAAAAAATTCACAGACTGTGAAACTCGTTACTCCATGCTCGAGAAAACATGTTGCGCTTTGGTGTGGGCTTCAAAACGTCTCCGCCAGTACATGATCAATCACACAACTTGGTTAATCTCCAAAATGGATCCAATCAAGTATGTCTTTGAAAAGCCTGCCTTAACGGGAAGAATTGCCCGATGGCAGATGCTATTATCCGAATATGACATCCAGTACCGTGCTCAAAAAGTAGTCAAAGGAAGCATTCTCGCCGATCACATGGCTTATCAGCCGCTCAACGAATATCAATCTCTCAAGTTTGACTTCTCAGACGAGGATGTTATGTACTTAAAAAAGAAAGATTGTGACGAACCGCTACCTGAAGAAGGTCCAGATCTAGAGTCTAGATGGGGCTTAATCTTTGATGGAGCAGTTAATGTTTTTGGCAATGGAATTGGGGCAGTCATCATTAGGGTTTCATCATTACTCCCGAAGGTTCTCATATCCCGTTTTCCGCCAGGTTGCTATTTGATTGCACTAACAACATCGCAGAATATGAAGCTTGTATCATGGGTATTGAAGAAGCCATCGACTTGAGGATCAAGATACTTGACATATATGGAGACTCAGCCCTTGTGATCAATCAAATCAAAGACAAGTATGAAACTCATCATCTTGGTTTGATTCCTTACAGAGATTATGCAAGACGTTTGTTGACTTTCTTTAACAAAGTGGAACTGCATCATATCCCTCGAGATCAGAATCGAATGGCAGACGCCTTGGCCACTCTATCTACCATGTTCAAAGTCAATGATTGGAATGATATGCCTAAGATCCGCATCAGACGCCTTGAAAGACCTGCATATGTATTTGCAACTGAAGCAGTCTTCGACGATAAACCGTGGTTTCACGACATCAAGCGTTTCCTTCAAACACGAGAATACCCACTCGGGGCATCGTACAAGGATAAGAAAACTCTAAGGAGGCTTTCTAGAAATTTCTTCCTAAATGAAGATGTGCTGTACAAAAGAAACTTCGACAGGGTCCTGCTCAGGTGCGTCAACAGACATGAAGCAGACACGATAATTCATGAAGTGCATGAAGGGTCCTTTGGAACTCATTCAAATGGGCATGCCATGTCCAGAAAAATCTTGAGAGCAGGATACTATTGGATAACGATGGAATTTGATTGCTGTAAACACGTCAAAAGATGTCACAAGTGCCAGATCTAAGTAGATAAGATCCATGTGCCTCCGACTCTACTCAACGTTCTCTCTTCTCCGTGGCCTTTCTCCATGTGGGGCATCGACATGATTGGGATGATTGAACCAAAAGCGTCCAACGGACATTGCTTTATTCTAGTGGCTATTGATTACTTCACCAAATGGGTCGAAGCAGCGTCTTACGCCAACGTTACAAGACAAGTGGTTGTGAGGTTCATCAAGAACAACCTCATTTGCCGATATGGAGTTCCGAGTATGATCATTACAGACAATGGATCGAACCTGAACAACAAAATGATGAAAGAACTGTGTGAGGAATTCAAGATCAAGCATCATAACTCATCTCCTTACCGGCCAAAGATGAATGGCGCCGTTGAAGCTGCCAACAAGAACATCAAAAAGATTGTCCAGAAGATGGTCATCACCTACAAAGACTGAGACGAAATGCTTCCATTTGCTCTGCATGGGTATCGTACTTCAGTACGCACTTCAACAGGGGAAACTCATTTTTCTTTGGTATACGGCATGGAAGCAGTGCTCCCCGTAGAAGTTGAGATTCCGTCAATGAGAGTTCTCGTGGAAACTAAGTTATCTGAGGCTGAATGGTGTCAAAGCAGATACGACCAGCTGAACTTAATCGAAGAAAAGCGTCTGACCGCTCTGTGTCATGGACAGCTATATCAAAGAAGGATGAAGAAAGCCTTTGACAAAAAGGTCCGACCTAGTGAATTCCGGGAAGGCGACCTCGTGCTTAAAAAGATTCTGTCTTTTCAACCAGATTCTAGGGGCAAATGGACTCCTAACTACAAAGGCCCCTACATCGTCAAAAGAAGCTTTTTTGGCGGTGCTATGACTCTCACAACCATGGACGGTGATGAACTCCCGCATCCTGTGAATGTTGATGCAGTCAAGAAATACTTTGCCTAAAAAAAACAAAAGAACAACTCGGTAAGTCGAAAACCCGAAAAGGGCGGCTTAGGCAAAAAAGAGCTTCTCGGTGGACTGAAAACCTGAAAAGGTGGTCCAGGCAAAAATTAGAGACAATAAACAGAAATTATCCTGATAGATTGAAAACCTAAAAAGGCAATCTAGGAAAAAAAATAAGGATACAAAAAAAGGACAAAGTAACTGCAAATCAGTCCGTACTTCGTCAGTCTGAAGAATCTTCCATCAACGGATC